>CM049858.1:30016284-30588510 GCA_027422415.1 Schizothorax lantsangensis
TTTCATATTAAAAAATATATATTTATATATTGATGTCATACAACTATTTAATTGTGTTGAAATATTTAGATTTATTTCACTATTTCTTTTTTTTCTCCAGGCCAGAGAGAATGGGAAAGTGGTTTAGATGGGAAATGATGTCACTCACGTCCAGAGCGAAACGTCATGCACTAAAACCAAAACAAACAGAAGAAGGAAAATATCACTTGCTTATGTTTCTGACTGATTCGGGCCCGTCTGAGCGACTCTATGAGCTTCTGTGTTTGGAGTATTTTGGGGGCGTTTGAGCGTCGTGTCGTTTATTGGATGCTGAACGCTGAAAACACTGGTTGTGATTGTTCTGCTTAGTTTATCTTCTCGTAGGTGAAAGATTGTTAATGCTTCAACGCACAGTTAACCTTCATCTGAGCCACCAAACCCAAAGCTCTGATGGTTTTTAATGGATCTTTGGTGGTTTGGTGGGATTTCAGTCTAAAAGCACTACAAACGACTTGAATGTGTAACTTCATGAAGTTTAGTGGAACAAACCCATAGAGACTAACTGACTAACCTAGTCTAGTTCTCTTCATCATAACTCACATATGTCTGACTGAAGCCTCTCGGTTGCCATATCATACTCTTCATAAGCACATGTGTCGTGGGGTTTAGTGTGGATAGTTCACAAGGATCGTTCAAGTATGTTTATTAGCACTTTATTTTGTATGAATGAACTGAAAAGTATTAAACCATTTGCTATTTGATTCAAAATGAAGGATTACTAAGGTCTGAATTATTTAGTTTTACAAAAGACTGCAGAATGTTTACGGCATGAACGTGTTTTGGCCGGTCGGTTTGAAGCAGGTTTATTTTAACCTGCTAGTTTAGCACTCAGTAGTTTATTGTTAGATTGTAAATGAATTATGATCGTACTGATGTTCATCTTCACCACGTTTCTGTATTTCTGAGTCCAGACCAGTTGGACAGCGTTACGGTTTGAAGAACACAGTTAAGGGTTTGACGTTTTAAGTGACTATGGGGTGATTTTTATATTGTCACTTTAAGTATTTTGTGTTCATTTGGTTTTGAAATGAATGTTAAATATAAATAATAAGCATTAAAAGCTTTTACCAGCCCTGTACTGTGATGCTTGCACTGATTTCACTGGACAAAATATTAAAATGCACTAAAATTATTCCTACAACGGACCTTATTTATGCATTTATACCAACAATAACTACCTGTAAACATTTGTAAATGTCTTAATTACATTTAAATTAAGTTTATTACCTTTAAATGTCATAATATTTGTGTTTTAATGACAGTCAACACATTCTCATTAAGAATAAATCTTTTATGGTTTAAAGTTTATTTTATGTATTTATTTATTGATTTGTTTTATAATCAGAGACATCACATTATATGTGTATACATTTACATAGTGTTATATAATGATATACATTATTAATAACATTTAAATGAGCAATAGTTTTAATTTAGCAATAAAACTTAATGTTTTATATAATATTTTAATATGTAAATTATATTTAACACACATGTAAAAAAAACTTTTATTTTGGATGCGATTAATCACGATTAATCGTTTGACAGCACTAATATATATATATATATATCATTTTTATATAAATATTATTGACGTGAAGTATACATATAAACCTTGAGATTGTGACAAGGGATGTAACGATTCACTCAACTCACGATTCGATTCATGATTTTTTTAACAAAATGAGATTAAAGACAAATAAATTAAATGTGTCCTTTTATTATTGCTTGGACAAAATGCTGCACGTTTTTTTGTGAAATTGAAATACAACACTATAATAATATACTAATATAGCACTTTATTGCATATTGTTGCTCTTTTGTTGGTTTTGATTGCTTCTATTGTCCTCATTTGTAAGTCAAGTCAAGTCAAGTCACCTTTATTTATATAGCGCTTTTAACAATACAGATTGTGTCAAAGCACTTAACAGTATCAAGTTGGAGGATAGAGTGTCAGTAATGTATAATAAGATTAAACACTCAATTTTCAGTTAAGGGCGTTTCATTATTGAATTCGGAGATGTCATTGTCTAGCTAAGTTTTGTTTAAATAGTAACTGTGAAATCAAATTTACTATAATCGCTAGAAATTAAGTGTCCCCAACTGAGCAAGCCAGAGGCGACAGCGGCAAGGAACCAAAACTCCCTCTGAGACAGAATGGAGAAAAAAACCTTGGGAGAAACCAGGCTCAGTCGGGGGGCCAGTTCTCCTCTGGCCAGGATATTATTGTTTATTCATTGTTTACTTATTGTTTTAATTACATTTTTAAATGTATAAATGTATTATATTTCTATTTTTATATTGTTTCAATTTCTAACAATAATAGTATTATGTAGTTAGGTATTTTATTATTATATTTTTAATTATTTGTTTTATTTTTAGTTTTATTGTATTTGTAAGTCACTTTGGATAAAAGCATCTGCTCAATAACAAAATTTAAATATAATGTAAATATAAATAACAAAACTAAATTGAAATTTTAAAACAAGCCCCAAATCAAATAAATAAGTAACACAAAAGAAATCTCTTCATATAAACAAACTAAGGTTTTGTCTGTGCTCTTTCTATTTAAAATGAGAGGCAACCACTGCATTTTAATCATCATCCAAACAAAGATGCTGCATACATGCAACATGAGCAGTTTATAATATATGTATAATGTCGAAATTTGAAACAAAAACAGAATGGTTTTACTTCAGTTTTGTGAAACTATTCATAAAAAATATCTGCATGAAATGAAACAGCAGACGAGCTGAATGAGACGCAGATTCACTCTCTGCCAGCAGGTGGCGCTTAAAGCATTTCCTTGGTTTCTGCTGTAAACAAGCAGCGCTGCCCTTATGAACTTTAATATGCATTATACAGAGGCTAGATGAAAAGAAAAAATACCATCTAAACTGTTCTAAAGACAGTAAGTTCCCCTCAGACATACATTCATATAAACTCCTAACCCTAATTGTATCGCCATTTATTTAGCATCTCAACCGATTTGAATCGTCACATGTTTGAATCGATTTTCAGCCGGCTCACGTGGTTAATCGTTACATCCCTAATTGTGACTCCTATTGCAATGCTTTATTTGACATGATTTTCAGTGAAACACATATGCATGAATTCATTCTTTGCTTTTACGTAGATATTTCAGATAAGCTCTCTTGATTCCAGCTAGCAATTATTCATAATCATTTTCCAGCCTCACTTTGTTTTGACCTGCTTCTCTCACCTGATCCCTTCAAGGAGGCGGAGCTTTTCACACATTCACTAATTAATTATTTTGATGAAGTCTATTTACTTGCTCGGTCCATCTGGATGTGCTAAAATAACCGCTGCTATGGACAGTTTGTGTAGTAAATGTGAAACCCACTTCTACAGCAATGACATTTGTGTAACAGATACTAATAAAATAAGTCATGTTGTTTTGTAGAAGCAGTGCTGCATCAGAGCTCTGCTCTCAGTTTAATGCAGGATCTTTTGGGATTAGTGTCTTATTATTTTTAAAAGCCTCCCATTGGCCGGTTGCTCTGGAAATCACTCCCTGTTCTCTTCAAACGCAGCTTTGTCTTCTGTTACTCTTTTAATTACCCTTTTCCAGCAGGCGCGCTCGGGGACGGCATCATCCGCGGGGACCTTCAGCGGGACGCTCACATGACTCACATGATTTATGATCATTATAGATGAAGGTACTTTCATCTGCTTGTGTTTGGTCAAATGTTATACTCGTGTCTAGTGAAAGAAGCAATTACATTCAAGAAAAAAGTATCTGAAACATCACTCCATGAGCACTGATGTAGTCAGTATGAAGTGAACTGAAGTTAAATCACATCACAAGCACTGAAGTCGCACCAATGCCTTTCACTCTGACACTATTTTTTTAATAATTTGCTTATTTTTATTGTTTATAGTCAAGAGATTTAACAGTGAATCTCCTAAAAATTAAAATAAAAAAAAATATATAATAATATAAAATATATGGAATGTTAAAATGGAGCATTTTAAGGACCATTAAGATTTTTGATGTATATACAGTGAGAGAGTGAGTGGTATACAGTGTTGCCAAGTCTAAGGATTTCCTACGGAATTGGGTTACTTTACTGTTGCCGTGGGTTGAAGCAACCCCAAAAGCTTGATATTTAGCACCTGAAATGTGAATTTTACCAGGGGAACCCTGCCAAAAAGTGCATATTTTATCCCCCGGAACAAGAATTTTCTGGGGGACCCCCCTCGAAACCCGTTTGAGCTAGTTTTGAGTAGCAATTGAGCGGGTTTTGTGAAAACCTGGCAACCCTGGAGGTATATAATGGTATATATTTTATATTTATTTCATAAAATAGTATATAATATATATCTTAATATATATTTTTTAATTTTCTATTTAATTTTAAAATATTTTAATAGGCCAATTAAATGGAGCCTTTTTAGAACAATTAAGTTATATCAAATTATATAAATATATATATATATATATATACATATATATAGTGGTATATAATGGTATATATTATATATAGTAGTATATATTTATATATTGTTGACATTTAAATCAGCATACATTGTTTGAATTTAGAAACAAATCATTATTTTTTCAGTTGATTTTATATTTATTATTTTAATTTGAAAAATATTGCAGTGTATAAAATTTTGCCTTTTTTTAAGACCATTAAGATATTAATTTGAATTTAGGGCTGTCAACTCAATTAATTGCATCTAAAATAAAAGTTTGTGTTTACATAATATATGTGTGTGTAGAACTGTGTATATTTATGTATATATAAACACACACATATATATTAAAGAAATATTTACATGTGTGCATATAAGTATTAATATTTATATATGATTTATATAACATATATATATATATATATATATTTAATATATACATGTATATGTACATAAACTTTTATTTTGTATTAATCAGTTTGACAGCCCTTAATATATTTTTGATGCAGTTTTCTCATGCTGAGGGTTTCAGCACTGACACATTTTAAGCTCTTTAACATTATGGACACTTGCACAGTTTGTAACTGTGTTTTTATAGTGAATTCAAGACCTGAAGGGAACATCAGCCCTATAAAAAGCCCGTAGTGCTTATAACCACCAGTTATTCCAGAAATGGGACAAAAAGCCTCAACAAATCCACTCTGTGTGAGCATCAGAAATGAGTGCAGGTTTGTCCCGGTCCTGCCGCGAGTCTTTCCTCGTCTGCTGGCAGTGAATGTGCTGCAGTGCGGTGGAAAATGGCTCCCAGGTCTCTCGGCACACATTGGACTATATCATGAGCACCTGCAGCTGTGAACGCAGACGCTGATGTGAAATCAGGGTCAGGAGCGGCCAGTGATGGGATACAGCACTCTCAGCTTGATTAATAATGCATTTACGTCCGCTCTGACTGATGATCATTAAAAAGCCCATTATGAACCTACAACATAATCCTGCACTTTCTTTCAAACAGCAGATTTTACTGTATTCAGTGCTTCTCAAATGGTTTTGCTTCAGGATGCAGATTTCAGTACCAAACATGAGGTGTATTCATATTGGCATGAACTGCTTGAGCCAAATATGCAATATTAATAACATGACAGTTTTATGAACGCACAATCAACATGAGAACAAACACTGAGTTAATATTGTATTAGTATTGAATTTACAGTAATAGAGTTTGATTGGACACATGACTTTTGAACAACAAATGATATAGGTGTTTTTAACAGATTTATTTGGCTATTCAGCTGTACGCAATTTTAGGATGAATTGTGCTTTATTAATTGCATTTAACACTAATTAGATCGAACCTTCAACCCACCAATTGAGAACCACTGATTCAACTTGCATGCAAGAACTTGCTTGGTTTGTAAATGTTCATATGATTCATTTGTATATGATTCACTTGTATATACGGGAGTTGATGAAAAGCAAGTTAAATCAGGAAAAATTTTAAATGGAAAAGATAATAAAAAAAACTAAACCTAAATACTGTTATACTAAAAAATATATATATATATAAATACTTTTTTAAAAGAAAAAATAAACCTTTAAAACAAAATTCTTCAACACTATAATATGAATGTGGTGTTAAATTATTGAAAATTAACAAAATCTCGGGGACTCCCAAAGATTTTAGGTCAAATAATGTGTGAATAACATATCATATAATCCATAGAAAAGGTAACTAATCTGATTATAAGCATTTTAAAATGTAATCTAATTTCAAGTAGGCTACTTAATTTTTGGAATCTGGTCACATAATCAGATTCCAAAAAGTAAGTATACTTGTATTTAGATTATATTACGTTTTAAAATGCTCATAATCAGATTACATTTATTTTTTATGGATTAATTGATTACATATTATTCACACAATGGCAGTGAATTATTCATAATTTGTTTCTCCCCAATTATTCTTTTTTTTTTCTTTTAAAGTTTCCTTTCTAAAAATCTTACTGTGTCATACCATTTAGCTTTGACTATATTCACAATATAAAATGGCATTGTAAATATCATGTAAATAAATGTGCGGTCCATGCTTCTGAATTTGGGGCGGAAACACTATGAAACATAATTATAAAAGGTATTATTGATTATGCATGGTAAATTTAAAACAAGTTAAGTAAAAAGTAATCTAAAAAAGTACTAAAAAGTAATATTTGATTACATCATGTAATCAGTAACGGACTACAATTTGTAAGTAATCTACCCAGTACTGCATATGCATATGATTTATATATATGCATATTTGCTTCCTTTTAAATAAGATGCTCTTTTGAAAACCAATGCAATTCAGTTAAAGCCTTGCAAATCAGATGTAGAAATATTACCTTTTTTTTTTGAAGTTTGTCTTTGCAAAATACACTGCCAATGATGCTAAATTGTTGCTAGGGTCCTCTATATGGTTGCTAGGGTGTTCTCAAGTGAAAATGATATCATCTGGTCTCTATGTGGCTCAAGTTGGATTTTTGTTGCACACATTCAGCTTCACTGGCGCTGGAGGTTTGATCACATGACTACCAGCACTAGTACTAGTGAGGACTGACTTGGTAAACACCTCTAATAATTGATTCTCAAGGGGGTTTCATGCACTTGAAGTGTGCAAACGGATGTTTTTATCATTGATTCGTTCCCACAGCTGCTGAATCAATTGTCTTCAGTTACAGGACCAATCAAAAAACATGTCCAAAACATCTTGTTTACAGGAAGTGGCTGCTTAAAAGCACATTCAAAGTATACAGTTACACCACAGCATCAACAGATTTAGTGGTTGGTGATTTGAACAAACTCTTTCAGCGTTTAACTCCTTATATTAGAATTGAAGGTGGATTTTTGACATTTGGGTGAATATGCAACTGCATATCAACTCACAAAAACAACTACTCAAAACATCTTAGCATCTGCATTCGTTCGAATTAAATGACAATTTCTGCACACGTGTTTTTCATAAATGTGCAGTACAAACGCTGTTTTGTATCTCTGTGTTCGAGTTGCACAAATTTCTCCCAGATATTTTCTGGCCTGTGCTGTAACAGGTCAAAGAGCCGACGCTGAAAATAGAGCAGGATTGTATAATTCCTGCTTTTGACTTCAGAAGTCAATCAATAAGCTTTCATCACGTACTGTACGGAGAGAGAAAGAAGCACTACTAAACATGCATGAATTACTAGATGTGACTCATAACAAACAGTTAGAGACTGATGACAAATAATACGGATGAGGGTCACAACGAGGCCAGAAGACAGTGAAAATGTGTTGCTGTGAAGCCTAAAGAGCTGCTAATGCCTGAAAAATGACCCTATTCTCACCAATTAACGGAAGCACCAGCCGTGTTTTGCACAAAAGTCAGCATTAAGCAATCTTGCGTTGATTTTAATATCTGATAATGTGTTAATGCAGGATCAAAGAGTGCGCTCACCTTAACTAAACTGTAATTTTGTTACCTTGCCAGCTTGTTTTTAATCTAGTCAAAGTGATTGATGTGCTGCCCAGATTGACTTATATAACACAAGAGCATCTTTCTCTTTAACCCCTTGTGCAATGAATTGAAATGAGTGTTTGTAGTTGTAGGTTGTTTATTTACCATTACGGTGATGTATTCTACACTTATGGTACATCATTTGTTATAAAAAATGATCTAGTGATGCTAAAAGATTCCAGAGCATGTATGTACATTACTAAACAATACATTTACATGGATATTTGCACATACCTGAGCATCGACACAGGTTCCTCTAACATAAGAATCCTGATTAAATTGGTTAACAGGTTTAGTTGAAATTCATGCAAGCTTTTAGAGTTGTTATTTTAAAAGCTTGTCCCCATCCCACCCCAAAAAAAAAAAAAAAATGAATGGCTGTTCGAATCAAGGCATTGAGCGCAATGGACAGTCGCTTCGGATGAGTGTTTCCTATACAAGGGTTTTACGCTCCCCATATATCATCTGCAAGGAGATGCCGAGTATTAAGGCGAAACAAAACAGGTTATATATGAAGGGTTAAACACTATCGGAGCCTCTGCTATATAGGCTATGCGTCGGCCTCGTCTCGGCCTGTGAACGATTCCAACGAGCAGCAACGTTTCCAAGTCTCAAACTGAGGTCTTAGGTCTTTCTGTGCGGGTTATTTGAGTGAGTTTGTCTAGAGTCGTCCTCAAACGACGCTGCGCGCTCGTTCCAGCGCGTCTCCGGTTGCGCGTCTCCAGTCTGCTCTCTCCTGGAGGACTGTGTTTTCGCTGCAGTCTGGCTGTCTGAGATGTCGCTGGGTATGTATGTGTAGAGATCCGCGGGTTCGGAGTGCGCACTTTTGGAGAGGGACCTGGCTGTCCGGTCCAGAGACGCGTTGGTGCCGGTGGCGTTGATGTGGATCGGAGTCGCCAGCGTGCTGTTGCTCTCCGTTCCGTTGCCGCTCTCGGTGGTGGGGATGGTGGTGGGGATGGCGGTGGGGGTGGGGATGGTGGAGTTGTTGGACTTGTTTGGTGACCAAAAGAAGCTGTAGTAGATGGCCAGGATGATCGCGGCCAGAGACACGGATAAAACATAGGCGAACACGGTGGCCAGTCTTACCCACTTCTTATTGGTCTTTGCAGCCATCTTTGCCTTCTTGTCGCCTGTGTAGGTGGCTGGTTTGCCCCTTTCCATGTTGGGCATGAAGTCTCGGTCCCGATTGGCCCGGGTTTTCCCTCGATGCTCCACGACTCCGTCCGTTTTGAAGGATGTTGAGGCTCTTTTACGCGCAGGTTAAATCGAGTCGCGTTCATCCATGGGGCTGGAGCCGTCTCAGAAATCCGTCAGGATCATGCTGCGGCTCGGTGTGGTGCTGCTGATGCTTCTGCTGTTTTCCAGCATCCAGCGAAGCTTTTTTTCCCGAGGGCTGAGATGTTTCTGATCCAAATATCATGGGATGGATTAGAGAGGGTTGAGAATGATGAGACGGATCATCATACTGTACACACATCTGCGAGTGTGTGTGTGTGTGTGTGTGTGTGTGTGTTATTCAACTGAAGAAGAGGCTTCATCAGCTAAAAATACAGGAGAGGAGGAGGAGGAGGCTCTTAAAGGACCAGCGGAGACTGAAGAGAGAAAACACACCAACATCATGATCCTCATCAGTTCACTCGAGGTCTGGTAACACTTTATGATAA
Source organism: Schizothorax lantsangensis (assembly GCA_027422415.1). Taxonomy (NCBI): domain Eukaryota; kingdom Metazoa; phylum Chordata; class Actinopteri; order Cypriniformes; family Cyprinidae; genus Schizothorax; species Schizothorax lantsangensis. Next base: position 30,025,951 of record CM049858.1, read on the forward strand.
CTTTCATCAAAATGCATTTGGAAAATATTATAAAATGCTGTTCTGTATGATGTGCATTCAGATATAAGAACGCATTTTATGAATCAAATATATATAATTAATTAAAATTAAAACTGAAACAACTATTCAAAACATCTTAACATCTGCATTGCACGTTCGAATTGAATGGCAATTTTTGCACAGGTGTTTTCCTAACTAAAATAACTAAAACTGAAATCAAAAATAGTAAATACTTTAGTTAAAAAGCAAAAACTACTAAAAATGACAAAATCGCACGACAAAATTATTAAAACTTTAACTAAAATTAAAATAAATATGGAAAATAATAAAACTGATTCAACATATTAATAAAAACGATAATGGTATCTCAGTGATAACACTGGTAACATCTCAGTTAACTGTTTAAAAAAATCATATCAACTTGAATGCAATAATTTTAATAACAGTCAAGAATAATGTTTTTTAATGGAATGAATTCGAACATTTTACATATTAGACGTACATTTAATATTGATAAATAATAATATTATTATAAAAAAATATATAAATAAAAATATTCTCACTTTGGATAGAACCATCTGATTAACCATTCGTAAATATGTAAATAATGAATCATTTCTAAATGCGCAATGAATATTTGATATGAAATAAGGAAGGCTTCTGATGCTATTTTTAGTTACATAATTTATAGATCCATTAAAATAAATGATCTCCTACATTATGCATTCTGACTGTATATTTTGTTCTATGATAAATAATTTGTTTCCCTCATTTTGGATAAAAGAAAAATGATTTAGCATTTGCAGTGAATGCAAATGTTTATTTAATTGAACATGAAGTTGCATAAAGATGCATTTCAGTTCACTGATGGACTAAACATGCATCATCATTTGTTATTGATAATAGCCAGTATTGACCTCTTTAACACAGAGACCCCTCCCATCAGTAATTAAGTGGTTAATTGTGACATTCGAACAGATTCTCCTGCAGGGGCTGCTGGATGTTCACCTGACTGTCCTCTGATGCCACAGGACCTGATTGACACCACATCACCTGGAAGTGCTGCTGCTGCAGGAGCCAATCAGATTTAGAGTTTGGAATCCTGCACCATGATGTCCTGCTCTGATTGGCCGGCCGGTAGGAGCCAATCACTGCTGTCCAGCACTGATGGTCTGGTTCACTTCACAGATCCGCTGTGAGACAGAGGTCAGACTGGAAGACACTCTCAACATCTTTCTAAAGGTGTATGATTATACCAAACCAAACATATGTTGCTTTATTACAGTATTTATGATTATCAGTAATTAGTTAACTTTTTGCCAGTGAGCTTTATTTTATAAATCTGTGTTTGTATTTATGTTGCTTTTTTTTGTTATATTTGTATTACTTACTACTAAAGCCACAAAATTGAAATGATTATTTTATTGATTTTATTATTATTTTATGTTATTTTAGTAAACGTTTTTTTGTTGAAGATTTAGGTCGTGTGTGTGTGTGTGTGTGTGTGTGTGAGAGAGAGAGAGATATGAAGTGTATTTATATTTTTATATATGGAGAGTTCATTTGCAAATATGTACCTCTGTGCACTTTCTGTGTGACACCGTTTTACGTACTTTACTGCAGTTTCAAAGAGAAATGTCCACTGAGTGGTGCTAAAACACAGGTTAAGTAAGTGAACCCTGGCACGTTTTTATTATGTTGATATAGGTACGTATTGCTGTGTTTTTATTTTGTTGCTTCAGGTACGTACTGCGGCGGTTCAGAATTCAAATATCTGGGGTCTGTCCCTAAAAGTTAATGCTCTATCGTGTTGGAAATATGCCCTACACCAAACCCAACCCTAAACCGACCCGATAGTGTTAACAAATGCAAAACTGGTATAAAAACGTATTTGTTGATGCAACCAACTTCCTTATCTGCAGATTTGAACTGTTTTGTCGAACCGTGGTTACACGGGATTCGAACCGAGCTCCTCGCCTCCTAAGTACGTCTCCCTACTCGGTGAGCTACCGAACAAACCTACTGTCTATGAAAACCCATAGATATGATGCTGGATATGTGCGATGCTAACATTCAAAAGCATCAGTTTTCAAATCTCCCAGCATATTAATATTGTTTTGAAGTCGTAACATGATATTCTTAAAGTAATTGTGCCAAAAATACGCTTTATTAATCAAAACTCTTTAAATTTGTGTGAAAAGGAGTAAAAGGTGTTTTTAGAGAGCTTTACTGCCTCTAGTGTTTGTTTCTTTTGGAAAGTGAAACTGCAGTAATATGTAGTTATTGGTACGTATTTCGTGTCTCGCTAAAAAGTGCACCCAGGTACATAAATGCCCTGAGACTAGGTTGGCAAATACAGATAACTCTGTTTTTAACCATTCTCAGAAATCATGTTTTTTCATTGTGCATTCCAATTAATCTCAATCCAACTGCAGTTGGGTTATTTTGACTAGGTTAAAAAAATAACTTTAAAAAACAGCGAACTAACATAATAAAAACATGATAACGTAATAAAAATCTTGATTTTTGAAAATGAAAGAGAATGGAGTTATCTTTTTGCAAATAAACTCTTCACATATAAATGGCATAAATACATACTAAACTATATAATAAAAAAGATTAATGTTATGTAAATGGATCATTCCACGAAATCAGTGCCTTTTGCATCCCTAAGAAATAATCAAACATAGATTTAATATAACAACAAAAAAATGTGCAATTTAAAAAACATAACAATGCTATGTATGCTTTCATCAATATTACACTTTGTAGGGGTATGAACTTCAGTAAACTTGTATATTGTATGTTTTTTTTTCTTTTCTTTTTTTCTTTTAGGATTAAGATTAGTGTGTGTGTGTGTACATATATATATATAAAAATATATACAGGTGTATCTCAATAAATTAGAATGTTGTGGAAAAGTTCATTTATTTCAGTAATTCAACTCAAATTGTGAAACTCGTGTATTAAATAAATTCAATGCACACAGACTGAAGTAGTTTAAGTCTTTGGTTCTTTTAATTGTGATGATTTAGGCTCACATTTAACACAAACCCACCAATTCACTATCTCAACAAATTAGAATACTTCATAAGACCAATAAAAACATTTTTTTTAGAGAATCGTTGGCCTTCTGGAAAGTATGTTCATTTACTCTATATGTACTCAATACTTGGTAGGGGCTCCTTTTGCTTTAATTACTGCCTCAATTCAGCGTGGCATGGAGGTGATCAGTTTGTGGCACTGCTGAGCTGGTATGGAAGCCCAGGTTGCTTTGACAGTGGCCTTCAGCTCATCTGCATTGTTGGGTCTGGTGTCTCTCATCTTCCTCTTGACAATACAGGTGAGTTTGCTGGCCATAGCACAGTAACACCATGGTCATTGAACCAGCTTTTGGTACCTTTGGCAGTGTGGGCAGGTGCCAAGTCCTGCTGGAAAAATGAAATCAGCATCTCCATAAAGCTTGTCAGCAGAAGGAAGCGTGAAGTGCTCTAACATTTCCTGGTAGATGGCTGCGTTGACTGTGGACTTCAGAAAACACAGTGAACCAACACCAGCAGATGACATGGCAGCCCAAATCATCACTGACTGTGGAAACTTCACACTGGACTTCAAGCAACATGGATTCTGTGCCTCTCCACTCTTCCTCCAGACTCTGGGACCTTGATTTCCAAATGAAATGCAAAATTTACTTTCATCTGAAAAGAGGACTTTGGACCACTGAGTTCTTTTTCTCCACAGCCCAGGTAAGACGCTTCTGACATTGTCTCTGGTTCAGAAGTGGCTTGGTAGCCCTTTTCCTGAAGACGTCTGAGCGTGCTGACTCTTGATGCACTGACTCCAGCTTCAGTCCACTCCTTGTGAAGCTCTCCCAAGTGTTTGAATCAGCTTTGCTTGACTGTATTCTCAAGCTTGCAGTCATCCCTGTTGCTTGTGCACCTTTTCCTACCCAAATTCTTCCTTCCAGTCAACTTTGCATTAAATATGCTTTGATACAGCACTCTGTAAACAGCCACACCTTTCAGTAATGACCCTCTGTGACTTACCCTCTTTGTGGAGGGTGTCAATGTTCATCTTCTGGATCATTGCCAAGTCAGCAGTCTTCTCCATTATTGTGGTTTCAAAGAACAAGAGATACCCAGAATACTGTAGGGATGGTCATTAATTGAAACTCAAATGTAAATATTCTAATATTTTGAGATACTGATTTTTGACTTTCATGAGCTGTAAGCTCTAATCATCAAAATTAAAACAAAAAAACTTTTGAAATGTTTTACTTTACATGCAATGAATCTAAAATATATGAAAGTTTCACTTTTTGAAATAACTTACAAGAAAAAATTTACTTTTTCACAACATTCTAATTCATTGAGATGCACCTGTATGTATACATGTGTGTGTGTGTGTATGTATGTATGTATATATATATATATATACACACACACACACACACACACACACACACACAGTATATAGTTATACATTATACATAATAATAATAATAATAATAAAGTAAACATTTTTATTAAATTGTATTTATTTCATTTTAAACAAAACTTTATTTTAACACAATTCAACTCTGTCACATCCATATTTAGCTAGATAAATGTGTATATGTGTGACATTGTTTCTGTGAGAAATGTAATGTTCATGAGCTCATAGACTGTCTCTAATATTGTCCACATAAAAGTATAATATTAATGAACACAACATCCTGTTTAATGAAATGTGTACTTGACTCTTCTGAAGTATTGTTGTTAAGTGAATCATGTTGTGAATGTATGTAGTTTAGGGAACAGCCTCATGTTAATGTGCTCCGTGATGATTTCCATGTGTCAGCTCATATTTGACTATTAGCCAAACGACATGAATATTGTTCTGAACCACAGTCCTGCTCGTTCTAGAACAGATTCATCTCTAAACACTGATTTACTCAAACTGAGCAGCTGAATGAACTCAAATTATGAATTAATATAGTAATGAATCTATTTAACGTCAGCCTGTGTGTCAAACCCGTCAACGAGAGCCATGCTAATATTTACATATTCTAATCTTACATCATTAATAATGTCAAACCTTGTTCACTCAGGTGAAATTTGCTGCTTGCCATATGCTTGTCAATTAATAATCAATCATATACATTTTCAGAACATTCTAGCAAAGTTATGAACAAACATTCCAGTAAATGTTCGCTCAGACAAAATGTTACCACAGAAACATTATTTACACGTTCTTTAAATGTAACTACTTGTTTCAGAACGTTCAGAGAACATTAAAAAGTAACATTCCTATAATGTTTAGAAAATTATAAAAAGGAATGTTCCTTTAATATTCACATAACCAAGATGAAGGTTTTAAAAAGTTCTTGAAGTTTTGAATAGTTAGAGAAATAATTTCATAACCTGATTGTAACATCACCAAAACGTTGCTAGAACATAGTTTTATTAGCTCACTTAATATTTACGCCTTAATTTAATATTTATGTATTTGAATTACATATAAATATGATGCATATTTTGTAAGTCATATGAAACAGGTCAGATTTCTGTAATAGTACTAATAACTGAATGTGTTTTAAACACACAACAACCAGATTTATATATTTATCATCAATAAATCCCAATTTGTTTCAATCTAACTAACTGAATAGCTTATTCCATATTTTAATTAAGTTCATACTTTTTAACTGAACACATTAATATAAATTTAATTTAATTTAATTTTACAATTAACTGATTATGCTGATTATTTAAATAAAATCAAATAGATGTAAATAGTTAATAATAAATTATAACATGAAGTCTGACCTGTTTCATTTATATGTGACTGACAAATATACATCACAAATGTATTAGTTTGTTTAGTTAAAAGTGTGTAATCCAAATGCATGGAAATTGATATGAAATTCATGTACACAAATCTTAAATTCAGGCCTGAATTTATACATTCACTCGTCCTTAATTTCCGTTCTGTATTCTTGTATGCTATGCTGCTCTATAGTTAGGTTTTTGACATGCTAGCACAGATAAATGGTGTAAACCTGAGCAGGGTGGGTCCGCTCATTTGCAATGCATATTGAAGGCTGGACGTCCTGCCGGCTCATTTTAGCCGAGTGTCCCCAAACTCCTTCATTCTCGCCGGGGACAATGAGTGCAGGACTGAAGCTTTACACCACATTACTGTGGTGATCCGTCCAAAATGAACCGAAACCGCTACTCGCTTCAGGAGCCTGATGTCAAAGAGTATCTGGTGAAGGGAGACAGGTTCACAAAATGGAAAGAAGTAAGTGGACGGGATTAGGACTCATATAAACACATGAGATTCTAGTCAATATTGGTTAATGGATTCATATTTGACTGTGCAACAGGTGCTTTTGGTCCTAAGGCTGAAAATGATCCAATGTTTTGGATAACACATAATTCTTATGGGACAAAACTGTTTTTATATATATATTTGTGTTTAATGAAAATAGGCCTTTTTGAACAGTCAGATTTGTGTTTATGGTCCATTTCTGAGGTGTGTATTTTTCATTTGTATGATGTTGAGATATATTTTATAGTTTTATAATAAAGACTCTTGACAGGACTCCAAGAAAACCACACCGGTCACCATGAAGATGGATCCGAAAGGATTTTACCTGTACTGGATCAATCAGAGCAAGGTAAGATAGCAATTCAACTTTGTTTTCTGCTGCTTCTACCAAAAATAATAATAATAAAATAAAAAAATAAATAATAATAATAATATATTCAATATATTCTGTAAGACCTTTATTTGTCAGCTGAACCCCTATATAAAAGCTCAAAATGTTTGATTTAATAATTTGTTAAGAATATTTTATCTGTTCACGTCTTACATTTATGCATTTTTGTTTTATATTTGTTTGTTAATGTATTCTATTTAACTTGTAAGCCTTTTTTTGTCAGCTGAACCAAAATATACTAAATTATTACCTGAAATCTCACTTATACTCACAAAAAGTACTGTACTATGGTACAGTGCTGGTAATACCACAGTATTTTGACATTTACTATGATACAGCATGATTACCATATTCATGTACCACAGTATTTACAGGGTACTTCAAAGAGCACCATCATGTCCAGAAACCACAGTATTGCCCCAGTAGAGTGTCCAACACACCCTTTAAATAAATATGGATACATTTATTTAATTTGAGATTTTTACTTAAAAATTATATTTTATTTTTAAAATATTGTTTCCATTTTTTGGTGTTTTTGGCATTTTTATTAGATTTTTTAAAACATGTCTATGCAGTTTTTATTAACTTTTTATTTCAGTTTTATTTTATTTTTTATTTCAAGTATCAAGATTTTATGTTTTATGGTTTTAGTTTTAGTGAATTATAATAACGCGTATTTGTCCCTGGCATTCACAATCACTAAATCACAACCAATATCTGCTGTTCCATTATGAATGCCAGTGGGAAGTGATTTCTTCTAATAGCTGAAAATATCATAATTTGATAATGTAATGAATATGTATATATTTTACATTTTAAATATATTAGATTCATTTTGCAGTGCCCTGCCTGTTATGAGAGTAGCATCATCCAAACATAATATTCATAAGAGCTGCAGGCCTTCTGCGTGTGTGTGTGTGTGTGTGTGTGTGCGCGTGCGTGCATGCGTGTGCGCGCGCGCGGGGGTGTGTGTGTGTGTGTGTGTGTGTGTGTGTGTGTGTGTGTGTGTGTGTGTGTGTGTGTGTGAATATTGATTTGTGCTGATGAAGGTTTGCAGTGTGTCAGATCTTCTTCTGTGGGCAGAGAAATATTCTGGGCTGCTGGATATAAACATGCACGGATCTGACAGCATATTATGTGATAATGTACATTCAAACGCATCGAGCTCATAATCATCAACTTTATGGTTTTATCAATGTTATGTGGATATACAGATTCAGTTCACTTGGGTTTATATGATCACTCCTTTACCTTAAACAAAAAGCATATTTGGGGGTCAATACACATCCAGACCCAAAATCAAATTTAATTGTATGTATTACTAAAATAGTAGTAGTAGTAGAGAACTAAAATTAAGTAAAACTGAAATAAAAATAAATTAAAGCTAAATAAATATTCAAAAATACATTATTTATATATTATGTATATATATATATATATATATATATATATATATATTAGTGCTGTCAAACGATTAATCACGATTAATCGCATCCAAAATAAAAGTTTTTGTTTACATAATATAAGTGTGTTCTGTGTATATTTATTATGTATATATAAATACACACACATACAGTATATATTTTAAAAATATGTACATGTATTTACATGTCTATATTTATATTCATATAATTTATATTATAAATAAATATATTTAATATATAAAAATATCATATTTTTCTGAAATATATACATGCATGTGTGTGTATTTATATATATATATAATAAATATACACAGTGCACACACATATATTATGTAAACAAAAACTTTTATTTTGGATGCGATTAATCGTGATTAATCGTTTGACATCACTAATATATATATATATGTGTGTGTGTGTGTGTGTGTGTGTGTGTTATTTTAGTATTATATATAATTGTGTGTATACTGTGTGTGTGTGTGTGTGTGTGTGTGTGTGTGTGTGTTATTTTAGTATTATATATAATTGTGTGTGTGTGTGTGTGTGTGTGTGTGTGTGTGTGTGTGTGTGTGTGTGTGATAGTATTTATTCATATGTAAATGTAAATATAAATGTATTTTGAATTAGCTTTTATTTTTATATTTCTATTTCTATTTTAATTTTAATTTGAAGTATTTGTGAGTGTGTTATGTGCTTTTGTCATATTTATTTATTTATTTATTTATTTGTTTATTTTGGTTTTAGTTTTAGTCATTTTAATTTTACTTTAACCTAAACCAAGGCAACATTTCTAAGTTCCAATTTTTACTTTTTAAGGTTAATTTATTATTACTTTTTAATCTAATATTTTAGCTTAATTTCAATTAACAAACGATTTGTAATAGTTTTAGTTTTACATTTTAGTTTTAGTTAACAATAAGACAACTTTACACAGCATAATGTGATTTGTAAGGTCTTGTTTGCAATTATTGAAATAATTAGTGAAATAATGTCAGATTTTTTTGAGAACATTTGCCCTAATCTTTATATTCTGTCTCCTTCTCATCCCTTACATTTATGCTTTAAGCAGATGCTTTTCTTAAAACATGAAATTATACATTTGATCAGTTCATGTGTTCTCCAGGAATCGAACCCATGACCTTGGCGTTGCTAACATCACGCTCTAGTGTTAGAACAACAGAAATTCTGTATCCTGTTCTGTGCATTATCTGTGATGTCACATCCTGTGTCTCTCCGTCCCGCAGGAAAATGAGTTTTTGGATATTGCCACCATCAGGGACACAAGAGCGGGAAAATATGCCAAACTCCCTAAAGTATGTGCCCTATCCATGTTATGTAATGTGTTTTTGTTGCATAACTCAGTTTTCTTCATGACTAAACAGACCTGCCGGCCTTCAGACGGAGTGTCAGTGTTTGAGTTCACTGTTGCACTTGAGCATTTGTGTGAATTTGCCTTGCAAACAGCAGCGTTCAGCAGAAACATCCACTTACACAGCAATCACATCAACCACAGTCGACTCATGTTCACATCGAAGAACCACAGCAACTACTGACATACAGCATTAACATTCAAAAATCATTTCATCTCACAAAGTTGTTGGTTTTTACATTTAGATGTATGCATTTAGCAGATGCATTATCCAAAGCATCTTGCATCAGAAAAGCATTTTTGACATGCACATTTTAAAATACTATTTGATAGGATGTTATTGAGATTTAGACAGGATGTTATATTTGATATATTAATTTTTCTAGATAAATGAAATAGTGTTCTTTGTCTCTCCGCACACACACAGCTGTTGACCTCGTGTTTCTCCCTTCACACATTTGCATGAAGCTGGATTTGTTTGCCGGTCTGGGTTGTTCTTGTTGATGGGTCATGTATGGAAAGCAGACGTCATGGATGAGATGTTTAGAGTTTCTAGAGCTTTCCCTCCTAAACGTCACTTTAATATTTTGATGTTTAATGCAGTGACTTTCAGAAATCTGAAGTGTTGTTTTAGTGTTGAAGTACTTTTTAGACAACGTTTCATATTCTCAAGCAATGTCGTATGATTTTCTTCCTCTTTCAGCATCCAAAGGTTCGTAACGTCTTCAACATGGATTTCCCTGACAGCCATCATCTGGCCAAAGCGCTGACCATCGTGACGGGACCAGACACCGTCAACCTCACCTATCACAACTTCTTCGCTGCTAAAGAAGTGGCTCAGGTAGCATACTTCATAAATGTGTTTCATTTAACCATAATCATATACTTCAATACATTTGATAAATAGATAGATAGATAGATAGATAGATGATAGGATAGGATATGGATATGGATGGATGGATGGATGGATATGGATGGATGGATAGATAGATAGATAGATAGATAGATAGATAGATAGATAGATATGGATGGATGGATATGGATGGATGGATAGATAGATAGATAGATAGATAGATAGATAGATAGATAGATAGATAGATAGATAGATAGATGATAGATGATAGATGATAGATGGATGGATGGATGGATGGATGGATAGGACAGACAGAGGGATGGATGGATGGATGGATGGATAGATAGACGGACAGATAGACAGGCAGAGGGATAGAGGTATAGAGGGATGGATAATGTACTCATAATGGTCTCTCGTTCTTTTGAGTGTTGAATGACTGCAGCCACACGTTTATCAGGACTAATGTTCCATTCAAAGCAGCCGCTGGTCTTTGTGGTTCGGAAATGAGGTTTATGAGTTTATGATTTTCATATCCTGCCACTAATAAGCTGCAGTGCAGATCAATTGTGTTATTTCTGTGTGCCTCGAAGCACTGAGGTTTATCATACGCCCTCTGGTGGGTGAATGCATTATAAACACATCTGACTGAACTAAACGCAGGAACGCAGGCTGGGTTTGTTATTAGTGCCGTTTGTTCAGTCAAGCAACACTGTTGTTATTGATTTGAACAAACAAAGTATTAAAGGAATAGTTCACTCAAAAATAAAAATTTGCTGAGATTTTACTCACTCTAAGGCCATCCAAGAGTTTGTTTCTTCATCAGATTTGGAGAAATGTGTCATTGCATCACTGTCTCAGCAATCGATGCTCTGTAGTAAATGGGTGCCGTCAGAATGAGAGTCCAAACAGCTGATAAAAACATCACAATAATCCACACCACTCCAGTCCATCAATTAACATAAATCCATCAAGACGTTTTTAACTAAAATATGAGTCCATAATCCATAATAACGCTTCCTCCACACTAAAAAAAAAAAAAAAAAAAGTTGAGCAAACTTACAAATTTAAGGCAACCAGCTTTAGCAGATTTTTGAGTTTTCTCAGCTTGTTGTTTTAAGTTTATACAACAAAAAGTTGAGAGAAATCAAAAATCTGCTGAAGCTGGTTGCCTTAAATTTGTAAGTTTGCTCAACTTTTTTTTTTTCTTTTACAGTGCAGTGTAAAAGTGTTCTGGTCTGAATCAGGAGAGAAATCTGCACAGATCTAGCACCGTTTACAAGACAAAACAGTCCAAAACAGCTCTAAACAAATATGTGGCTGGGTTGTGATGTGAGAGACAACAAGAGATTTTTCACTGGAGGAAGCGTTATTATAGATTATGCACTCGTATTTTAGACAGAAGCGATGGTTTAAAGTTAAAATGTCTTGATGGATTTGTTTCTTACTGGAGTGTGTGGTTTATTGTGATGTTTTATCAGCTGTTTGGACTCTCATTCTGACGGCACCCATTCACTGCAGAGGATCATTTTCAGACGATCATGTTTTTCTAATCTAAGTTTCTTTCTGGCACAGATGTGGGCAGATGACATCCTGGCTATAGCATATAACACAATGAGAGCAAACGCCTGCAGACAGGTCTTCTTGGAGAAAGTGTGAGGATTTGTGCGGTCAATCTCAGACTAGTCATGACATGACGAATATTCCCAATAGGCTTCTGATAATTATTACATTGATGTTTTTCTTGATTCTGTCTTCTTTATAGGTATGTCCGCCTCTCATTGCAGACCAACAAAGATGGAAAAATCCCTGTTAAAAAGTAAGAAAAATATTGCTAATAATCAGAAATGTTTCTTGAGCAGCAAATCAGCATATTAGAATGATTTCTGAAGATCATGTGACACTGAAGACTGGAGTAATGATGCTGAAAATTCAGCTGTGCATCACAGAAATTCTTCTGAATAATAAAATGTCATGTTGTTTTTGTCTGTATTTTTGATCAATTAAATGCAAACTTTGTGAGGTTTATCGTTGCACACTAAAGTGATAGTTGTCATATCAGGCTAATATTCTATGTGAGATCTTCTCATAATGATCTTAATCTTTCATCTCAGCATCTTAAAGATGTTTCCAGCAGACAAGAAAAGAGTGGAAGCTGCTCTGGCTGCAGCAAATCTCCCGAAGGGAAAGGTGTGTGTGTTTATGTTATGTTTATATATGAGTGTGTTTATACAGTATTTAACCATCAGTCGTCTTGTGTTGTTAGTTTGACACCGTTAAGGCAGATGTGTTCACTGAAGCGGCGTTCAAGACCTTCATACTGAATTTGTGTCCCAGACCTGAAATCAATGAAATCTTCACGTCCTTGTGAGTGAATGCACTCCATATGTTCATTTGACACATGCATGATTTCATAAATTCTCATTAATCAGTGTTTGATTGTGACCTCCGTAGCACCAAAGGAAAGGGTTTCATGACGAAGGAGATGCTGACCAAGTTTCTGAACGAGAAACAGCGAGATTCCCGTCTCAATGAGGAGCTGTTTCCACTCGTCAGAACCGAGCAGGTGAAGAATCTCATAGAGAAATATGAACCGAGCTCGTCCAACGCCAGCCGTGGTGAGTTCAGTTTAATGATTCATTTTTTACAATAAACAAATATCTAAACATGCAACATGCATCACTTCACTTCACTTTCACTTCACTAAGATGAATTTATCTGAGATGCAGTGTTATTTTAGTATTATTGATTTAATTCATATTTTGAATTAGCTGTTTTTATGTTTTCAGTTAAATTTTTTTATGTGCTTTTTTTATTATTATTTGTATAGCTTTAATTTTAATTTAGTCATTTTTAACTTTAAACTTCAACATAAATTTATTTTCTTTCAGTTTCTAGTTTTTGTATTTTTTATGTTTTTAATATATCTTTCACTAACATTATTATTCTTCTATTTATAGTATTCTTCCATTTATAGTATTCTTCCATTTATGGATTTATGATCCACTGGCAACAGTTTTATTCATGTAATAAAATAAAATAATAAAATAAAATAAAATAAAAATCTTATTCCAAAATTAAAAATGTAAAATCTAAATATACTGTAACAACTCAAAATATTAATAAAAATTATAATATGGTATAATATAATAATAATATAAAATTAATAAAAACTATATATACATTTAAAGAACATAACTAATAAAAATGTCAAAAATACACAATAAAATTAATAAAACTTTAACCTAAAATTAAAATAAAATAAAAAGTAAAAACTATAATAATATAATATAATATAAAAAAACCTGTATATAGATGAATATAGTGAATTATCAGCCTGTAAGCCAGTCAGCTCAGTGAATAACAAAACAGTGTTTCTGAAGCTGGTTGAACAAGAGGCTGTGTGACTGTATATTTGTGAAGATTCATTCAAGTTTTTGCTGCTGCAGGTCAGATTTCTCCAGAAGGTTTGATGTTTTACCTGATGGGATCTGAAACATCAGTGGTGAAACTGGACAAACTGGCCCAGAGTCATGATATGACCCAACCAATCTCACATTACTTCGTCAAATCCTCCCACAACACCTATCTCACAGGTGAGGAAAAAACGAAACACTGACGATTTTACAGATATGTACTTGAAAGTTATTGCTTTTATTGTTTTTAACTTGAAATGTGAGATTTCACAATACTCGGGTATACCCATTTATGATAACAGCAATAACTAATACCTAACTAATATAAAGTTCAAACATTAAAGACAAGTATACAGTTAATAATAAAAAATGAGAACAAATAAACTTATTACAAGCACTAACACAAATAAATACAATAAACAAAGATAGCCTAAATAAACAGTACTTTACAATGCTTGTGAAAACTGTATTACTGTATGAAGTAAATATACACAGATAGCTATTAAAGCTACATAAGACCAGAGAGAGATTCTTCCTTTTCTTTTGTTGTTTGATTAACTCAGCTGCTGTCTGAATGCACGGACCCGTTATATTGACACAACTGTTTACGTTCACTTAAGACATTACCGACTGTGTTTACATGGATACTCAATTTTGTCTGTATTTGCTCAAAAAGATGTAAAAGAGACCTCAACTTGGTACGTGAGTGCACAGAAATAGTTGAGCTCTCTTCCGCGCCATCTTGCACTTGAATGGCTTAAAATCACTATAAAATCACCTTAAAGGGATAGTTCACCCAAAAATGAAAATTCTGTCTTCATTTACTCACCCTCAAGTAGTTCCATACCTGTATGAATTTATTTTTTTCTGCCAAACACAAAGGAAGATATTTTGAAGAAAGTTTGTAACCAGGCTGTTTTGGGGCACCATTGACTTTCATAGTAGAAAAACAAATACTATGATCCAGAACTGCTCTGTTTCCCACATTCTTCAAAATATCTGCCTTTGTGTTCAGCAGAACAAAGACATTCATACAGGTTTGGAACTACTTGAGGGTGAGTAAATGATGACAGAATTTTCATTTTTGGGTGAACTATCCCTTTAATGTTTAAACTGAAGACTTAAAAACAGTGTTGGGGGGTAACGCATTACAAGTAACGCGAGTTATGTAATCAGATTACTTTTTTAAAGTAACTAGTAAAGTAATGCATTACTTTGTAATTTAGAAGGAAATATCTGAGTTACTTTTTCAAATAAGTAACAGCAGTTACTTTGTTCCTCATGTATTGACTGACAGCTCTGGTGTTGCCATGGTGACAGAAATCAGGAGTAAGTGCAGAGCGTTGTGTGTGAACATGATGTTACTAAATATGAACATGTATTTACTCATCTCACCTACACATTCAATATTCCTCAAAATCAATAAAAACAGTCAAATGCAAACTCAGAATATTATACAAACCTGTGATAATTAAATATGTTAAATAAGACAAATATAATTTATGTATTTAATCCCATTTTATTAACCAATGTCTTTGATACTGACTTTGATTATCCAATTCAACCATACTAATAAGCAAACATGACACATTTGTGTTTCATTTTTGTTATTGCTGAATATTGCTGAAACTTTCTTCTCCTGCGTCATATTCTTCATGTGATTAGTTTGAGCTGCGTCCTCTACTGTACAGATATGAATTTACATTTCCTTCAGCCTGAGGCGGATTCATTTCACTTTTGGTGTGAAAGGGCTTTTACATTTGTAGAATAACTACTTTTTATATTAAAAACAAACAAGCAAGCCCTGCCCAGATTTAAAAAGTAACTCAAAAGTAACGTAACACATTACTTTCCTTAAAAAGTAACTAAGTAACATAATTAGTTACATTTTTAGGGAGTAATGCATTACTTTAAAAGTTTCTTTCCCCAACACTGCTTAAAAACACTTGAAAGTGATACACTTTTCTGATGAAGCAGCACTGGAACAACAGTTCAGACAGGTGATTATAGTTTTAGGGGGCTAAGAGGGTCTAACTACACTGCCGTTCAAAAGTTTGGGATCAGTAAGATTTTTTTATGTTTTCAATGGAGTCTCTTATGCTCAACAAGGCTGTATTTATTTGATCAAAAATACAGAAAAAAATATTATGAAATATTGCAATTTCTAACATTGGTTTCCCATTTTAATATACTTATAATTATATAATTAAAATAAAATATAATTTATTCCTGTGAAGCAAAGCTGGATTTTCAGTATCTTCAGTGTCACATGATCCTTCAGAAATCATAATATGCTGATTTATTATCAGTGTTGAAACTGCTGTGCTGCTTAATTTAAAAAAAAAAAATATTTGGAACCTGTGATACTTTTTTCTTAAAAATAAGAACTATTCTAACAATATAAGTCTTTACTATCACTTATGATCCATTTAACACATCCGTGCTGAATAAAAGTATAAATTTCTTTCAAGAAAGAAAGAAAAAATTTACTGACCACAAACTTTTGAATAGTGTATATTGTAACACAAAATTTCTATTTTTAATTTCTAACTTTTTATTTATCAAAGAATCCTGAAAAAAGTATCACAGGTCCCCAAAAAAATAATAAGCAGCACAAATGTTTCCAACATTGATTAGAAATCAGCATATTAGAATGATTTCTGAAGGATCATGTGACACTGAAGACTGGAGTAATGATGCTGAAAATACAGCTAAATAAATGATATTTTAAAGTATATTAAAGAAACCCAATATTTTAAATTGCAATAATATTTCA
The DNA here is from genome assembly GCA_027422415.1 of Schizothorax lantsangensis. Taxonomy (NCBI): domain Eukaryota; kingdom Metazoa; phylum Chordata; class Actinopteri; order Cypriniformes; family Cyprinidae; genus Schizothorax; species Schizothorax lantsangensis. The sequence continues at coordinate 30,042,486 of CM049858.1, forward strand.
CAAAATTGGCGTTTTTGATCAAATAGATACAGCCTTGATGAGCATAAAAAGCTTCTTTAAAAAACATAAAAAATCTTACTGATCCCAAACTTCTGAACAGCAGTGTACCTCTGGCTCTGGCTTTAACACTTCTTCAGCAGGTACCGTTAGTTTAGTTTTTTTGATAAATAAATCGATAAAAGCCAGTAAAGCGTGTGTTGTGTGCAGCGGGGCAGCTGACGGGCGTCTCGTCTCCGGAGATGTACCGCCAGTGTCTCCTCGCCGGGTGCCGCTGTCTGGAGCTCGACTGCTGGAAGGGCAAACCTCCGGATGAAGAGCCAATCATCACCCACGGCTTCACCATGACAACCGAGATCCTCTTCAAGGTCGGTTCCTCCAATCAGAGCTCTCGCTGTGATTATGGGATGCGCAGTGGAGGCTCATTATAATCAGTACAAGCTACATTTGACAGAAATCAAGACAGGTCAACTTCAGCTTTACAGCAGATTATTAATCGCTTTGATTTCCTGAATCAAAACCTAAATATGTATAAATAACCTCGGGAAGAAGAAGCGCCCTTTAGCATACTTTTAAAAGGGTACTTATTATAGAAATAACATACTTTAAATGAATATAATTAAGTGCAAAATGAGTGTTTAATTTACAGTACATGTTCGTTACAATTAAAATTAGTTTAAATTTGTATTAAATGCAATAAACAAACTAGCTAAAGTTTTCTGTCCAATGTATTGGCAAGCATTTATGGTAACTATAATATCCTTTAATGTCATTTCTTCTATTGCAACTTGTATGTCTTTAAATATATTTTTTATAATGATGTTGCAATTCAGTGCGTTTAACTTAAATGTAATATTGAATAACGCGCTACAGTTAAATTATAATCAAGTATGTTAAGTCAACACATCAAAATATGTCCAACATAAAAAATATTAATAAAAAAAAAATTAAATAAAAATATAATTTGATTAAAATGAAATAAAATAAATGGTGACCAGTTACATGAACTAACATAAACTGGTAACACTTTACAGTAGACTTCCATTTGTTAACATTAGTTAACTATATTAGTTAACATCAACTAGTGAAAAATACTTTAAAGCATCTTAGTTATTTTTAATTTGATCATTTATTAAAACATTAAAATCAAAAGCATTAAAACATAATGATTTAAAATGTACTTTAAAATAAAAAACCTCATTTGACATATTACAAAGCGTGGTTTTATTACAATATTACATATTACAAAGTATAGTTAAGTTTGTTAAGAAAGAATCATGAAAGTCATAGTCACTTAACTGGTCTTTTATTTCATTAATATTATATTATCTACAGTATTTTTTTAAATATACTTTTAAGATTTGAAGTACACTCCAAGTTCACATTCAGTATGATGAAGCACACTTCTTTTCACAAGGATGAGGAAGGAAATTTCAGTAAAATGTTCTTATTTTATGATTTTAGGATGTGATTGAAGCGATCGCTGAGAGTGCCTTTAAAACATCCAAGTATCCTGTTGTCCTTTCGTTTGAGAACCACGTTGATTCGTAAGACACATTTAGCTCCTCACTGCAGGTTTGATGCTGTGATATTTCTGATATGATATAAATGGGCTCATGTGTTTGTTTCAGAGTGAAGCAGCAGGAGAAGATGGCCAGCTACTGCAGGACGATCTTTGGAGACGCTCTGCTCGTTGATGTACTGGAAAAATATCCTGTGAGTTCAGATGTGGAGACGGTTTTGTTGGATTCAAACTTGTGCTGTCATATGATTAATCTAAAGTTTTTATTTACATAGGATATGTGTGTGTACTGTGTATATTTATTATGTACACATGCATGTATATATTTAAGAAAAATGTTACGTTTATATTAAATATATTTATATATAAATTATATGAATAGAAATATATACATGTAAATATTTAAAATATATATACTGTATGTGTGTGTATTTATATATACATAATAAATATACACAGTACACACACATATATTATGTAAACAGAAACTTTTATTTTGGATGTGATTAATCATTTGACAGCACTAATTCAAACACTTGTGATATATACAGTATATCTACACTGGACCAATTATTATTTTAATGTCATTCAGCAAATATACAGAGAGTTGAATACATTTAGAAAGTTGACGTTATACTCCACGTAATACTATTTTAAAAAGCATTTTGTCAATTCTGTTATATGAGCCTAAATTAATTGAGAGACAACACAGAACATTTGAAAAATACTGAAACATAAAAAAATGTCATTTGTCACACCACAGGACTATTTGAAATTGAGTAGTGAAGATAAAAATGTGATTAAAAATAATAAACTAAAAAATTATGACCAGTTACATAACCACTTTTCACGAAGGTTCCATTTGCTAACTATAATAGTTAGCATAAACTACAAATAAAAAATATTTCTGAAGTGTTGACAAGTGGTGCCAAAAATGTGATTAAAAATGAGAAATTAAAAAAGGGTTACTCAAACTAAAATGAACAGTTTACATTAATATTCTGTTTGTTAACATTAGATTAGTTAACTATATTAGTTAATATGAACTAACAATAAAAAAATATTCTAAAGTAAAATAAATGGTGATCAGTTGCATTAACTAAAATGAACAATGTGCAATAAAGATACATTTAAAGATCCATTAGTTAACTACATTAGTTAATATGAGCTAATAATAAAAACATTTATAAAGCATTTAAAATAGACTAGTGGAGAAGAAAATGTGAACAAAAATGATCAATTAAATTAAATACAATAATAAAATAAAATATAAAATACAATAAAAGGTGATCAGTTAGATAAAATAAAGCAAAATAAACCAGTAACACTTTGTTAACATTAGTTAACTATATTAGTTAACATGAACTGTCAATGGATGATACTTATAAAGCGTTCATTAATTTTCATTGTTGTTAAATTAAACATTCAACATAATTAAAAGCAAAAGTTGTATTTTTAATATTTTCAACAGACCTGAGCTAACAATGAATAGTTGTGCTTTTATTAATTAACGTTAACAAAGATTAATAAATACTGTAAGTTAATGAACATTATCTAATGGGACCTTATTGTAAAGTGTTACCAATAATCTTATATTACACGCTGTTAGTAGTAATTCTGTTTAATATCTCGTCTGATCTTCTGTGGTTTTGTTGTTCAGCTGAAGCCGGGTCATCCGGTGCCGAGTCCATCTGAGCTGATGGGTAAAATACTGATCAAGAACAAGAAAAGCAGCGCACCTCCCAGCAAACCAGAACAGGCCAAGAAAGTGTCCGGTCCAGAACAAGCAAACGGACCTGCGGACGATTCTGAGTCCAACCAACCCGCCGATCCAAACCAACCCGCTCCAGCTAACCCAGAGACCAGCGACCCGCCGCATGCAACCGGTCAGTTCATCCATTAACCAGTCCTCAAACTAGTATGCAGTGTCAGTGGACTGTTTCTATGAAGCTGCTTGCTGTGTTTGTGAAGATGATTCAATGAGCCGGTTTTAGTGTCACCAAAAACAGTCTTTTGTGTCTAACCGATCTAACAGATGACCGTGAAGAACATGATGACCACGATGATCAGGACGAAGAGAAGATGAAGAACTCTGATGAGGTGAAGTAGATAACTTCTGGCTTCTTTTGAGGAACTTTTGAGGCTGATAATTGTAAGATTTAAGGTTCAAATCCCAGAAACATTTTAAAACTTAAAAAAGTCTCCTCTGCTCACCAAGGCTGCATTTATTTGACCAAAATAAAAACTGTAAAAATGTGAAATATTATTACATTTTAAAAGAACCTTTTCTATGTGAATATCTGTTCAAATATAATTTATTTCTGTGATCAAAGCTGTATTTTCAGCAGCATTACTCCAGTCTTCAGTGTCACATGATCTTCAGAAATCATTCTAATATGATGATTTGCTGCTCAAGAAACATTTCTGATTATTATCAATGTTGAACAGTTGTGCTGCACAATATTTTTGTGAAACCTGTGATGCATTTTATTTTCAAGATTTTTTAATGAATAGAAAGTTCAAAAGAACAGCAATTATTTTGTGTTTTATTATGCAATTTATTATGTATTTACTGGCACTTTTTGATCATTTTAATGCATCCTTGCTGAATAAAATTATTAATTTATTTAAAAAAAAGAGTAGTGTATGCTGCAGTGAAGCTGTCCATGTAGTAAAGACACTCCAATTTGCTTTTCATAAGTAATTGTTTGCTAAAAGTACAATGACTTCTCTTTTTTGAATCAACATATATTGAGTCTGCATTATGTGTCATTTCCTCTCAGGGAACCGCTGGACAGGAAGTGACCGCGTACGAGGAGATGTCCGCTCTGGTCAACTACGTACAGCCCAACAAATTCATCTCTTTTGAGAACGCAGCCAGTGAGTTCACGCTCATATGTGTGTGATGAATATATAATAAATGCACCTGAAACTCTGAAACCTTCTCTTAGCCATATTACACAATAAATATAATGAGCTTTTTTGGCAAATGATTCCCCTTTGAGCTATAAATATGCTAAATCAAATGTATAAACCAATTAAATGTAGTGAACTGATTTAAATTTCACCCTTATGTTTACCTAGTAACACTTTCTAATAGTTTTGTTTGTTAACATTTGTGATTACATTAGCTAACATGAACTACAATGAGCAATATAGTTTATGAATATGTGTTGATGTTAGTTAAAAATACAGTTCTTCATTGTTCATGTTAGCTGACAGTGCATTAATTGATGTTAACATACGACATTTGATTTTTATTTTTTAGATGACTATTGATTTTTGTATTACATTTTATTTATATTGTATACATTTATCAGTTCAAACATTCAAGAATTATTCAGGTTTTAAGGGCTGCAGATTTCCATCAAAATAAAAGTTTAATGGTTCAATGTTTGAAAATTAAATAAAAAGTAATTTTACAAGTAATGTCAAATAAAATTATTATTATTATTATATTATTATTATTAATATTATTATTAAATGCTCATTTTTATAATACAGTGAATTACAATTGTTTGTATTTTTTTATATGTTGTTATTTAATAATAATAATTCACCCAGAAAGAATAAAATCAAGATAAAAGTTTGATGGTTTAATGATTAAAATAAATACATTAAGACAGCCATATCTATTAATATTGCAATTTTATATCATATTTTTATATACTATAATATTTAATGTTGCATTTTTTTAATATAATGAAATATTACAATAATAATATTTATTATTATATATATATATATATATATATATATATAATTTTTATTTATTTTTTACTTTACTTTTATTATAAGACATGAAAATGTGCTGCATAGTAGGACTGGATCTGTACAATGCTGACAAATCTCTAAACGTGTAAATATTGACGTGTTTTCTCCATCTGATTCTGTCCTAATTTAGAAAAGAACAAGAGTTTTGTCATCTCTTCCTTCGTGGAAACCAAAGGGGAGAGTCTGATCGCTAAGAACGCTGTGGACTGGGTGGAGTATCCTTTTCTCTGATATTTCCTCTCAGTTAGACTCAGATTCAGTGTTTTCTGGTGTTTGGATGTCAGTGCTTTCCTATACTGATGACTGTAGATATAATAAGAGGCAGATGAGCCGTATCTACCCTAAAGGAACCCGTGTGGACTCTTCAAACTACAGTCCTCAGCCCTTCTGGACCGCCGGCTGCCAGTTTGTGGCGCTCAACTACCAGACTATGGGTGAGACGAGCCAAATCACAGCCAACACTGGCAGTTTGTGTCCATAAAATGATTTGTTCTTGTAAAAATGAAGAATGTCATTACATTAGCACAGGGTTTCCCAAAACTGGGGTTCTTGAGTTGATGAAAAGTAATATTTACTAATATTTAACTTTAATATAACTAATATTTAATTAAATCATAAAAATGTAGAATTACAATAAATTATTTAAAAATAACTACCACAACTGAAAAAACAGACAAACAATCAAAATAACACCCTTCCATAAAAAGAAACATATATATATTTTAAAATTAATATCTATTATCATTATTATTATTATTATTTATATCTAAATCTATTCTAATTCTATTCTTAAAAAAAAACTAACACTAGCTTTTCTGATCTTTTTGTATTCTATCTTTTTTTATTACACAATTAACAAAAGCAAAAAGGCCTCTAACAGCTTGCTCTATTCTTTTTCTATTCTATCTGTTTTCTTTTTATTTATTATATTTATTTAAAAAAAAATACTTGCTAGTGTACTGTGTTAAGCTAACTGAGGCTTGTTATAGCTCTTGTGTATCATTACTCTTTTGTTGGTTTTGATTGCTTCTATTGTCCTCATTTGTAAGTCTCTTTGGATAAAAGCATCTGCTAAATGACTAAATGTAAATGTAAATGTAAAATTATTTTTTTTGCAATTTGTAATATTTCTACTTTTTATAAAACTATTTTTATTTGTTCACCTGAATGTCATGTGACCATCAACTAACATCAGAGAATTGTCAACATGCATATGTTTTGTTAAATTATTGAAATATAAAATTTCAGGGATATTTCAAGTAAATATTTTAGGTCAAAGAGATTGAGCTGACATAAAAGTTTGAAAATCCCTTCAAATCTTTTCTCTTTGTTAACCTTCACTTATCTTTATCTTTTATATTTTAATATGATGAGTAACCACAAGTGTAAAATGTATAATATGCAAATTTGTGAATTTTAAAGCTGTGCACTAACCACATGAACTCTTTGTTATTAATAAGACTGATGTGTGTGTGGGTTTAATGGTATGATCTGTATTTGATGCTGTAGATTTCCCCATGCAGCTCAACATGGCTCTGTTTGAGTTTAACGGCAGGACGGGTTACATGCTCAAACACGACGTGATCCGTCGCAACGACAAGAAGTTTGATCCCTTCTGTGACAGGATTGATACCATTATCGCCAGCACTCTTACCATTAAGGTAATGCAGAAAAATGCATTGGGAATTATATAGAAGTCTATAACAATGCATTTGGCAGATACTCATATATATATATATATATATATTTTTTTTTTTTTAGATTTTTTTATTTAGTTTTTATTATTATAATTATTATTAATATATATATATATATATATATATATATATATATTGTTAGTAAGCTTTAATGGTTCCCTGCATTTTTTTGATTGGTGGTTTAATGTTTGAAAATTAGGAAATTAGAAGTATTGTTATTATACAATATGCAATGTAAAATAAAATGATTATTATTATTATTATTATTTTCTTCAACACTTGATTTTTAGTTTTACAGTGAAATATTAAAGTAGTAATAAAAGGTAATAATTAAATCACAAAAATTTTAAATGAAAAAGAAAAAAATAATAATATAAATAGTAATTTAAAATAAAAGTAATGCAATTTAATTATTTTTCATAAATATTAGATTCTTTATTTTACAATAGTAATAAAGCAGCAATACAATATATAAATATTTGTATTGTCATTTAATAATAAAAGACATATTTCTCTTTTATTTTATTTTTATCCAAATTATGCAGCTCTACACATCAAACCTGGAATTTGTTTTATCGCATTTTAAATCACAATCAGATTTTTTTTTGGATATATATACATATATAATTAACTTATTTAATTTATCTTAATAATTTACACACACTATTAAGAACAAAAAAAATCCAATTCATTATGTGCAGTCTTTTCGCTATCAGTGAATATCTTCACATCTAATTTGATCTCATCTTTCTTGACCTGTACATGTACATGTGATTGTGAACTGTAACCTGTGTTCAGATTTACTCCGGTCAGTTCCTGTCGGATAAGAACGTGAAAACCGGAGTGGAGGTCGAGCTCATCGGTTTGCCCAAAGACCCCAAACGCAAATACCGCACCAAATGGAGCACGACGCCCAACGCCATCAACCCCGAGTGGAACGAGGAGCCTTTCGTCTTCGAGAAGGTCAGATCCCACGGCTCTCATATCGTTCATGACTCAGGTGTGTTTGAGCTGCTCAGAGGCTGAAGTCTGTGTGATGTTGAGCAGGTCTTGCTGCCGGAGATGGCCTACCTCAGACTCGTGGTTCAGGAGGAGGGCGGAAAGTTCCTGGGTCATCGAATCATCCCTCTGGACGCTATGCAGACAGGTGAGACCAGCACATATGTGACTCTGGAGCACAAAAGCAGTCATAAGTAGCACAGGTTTATTTGTAGCAATAGCCAACAGTACACTGTATGGGTCATAATTATCCATTTTTCTTTTATGCCAAAAATCATTAGGATATTAAGTAAAGATCATGTTCCATTAAGATATTTTGTAAATTTCCTACCGTAAATATATCAAAACTTCATTTTTGATTAGTAATATGCATTGCTATTTATTCAGCTTTCAGATGATGTATAAATCTCAATTTCAAAAAATGTACCCTTATGACTGTTTTTGTGGACCAGAGTCACATATGATGATTTTTTGATGGAACAAAACAAGTTTGTCAAATGCTGTGATGGTTTGCAGGTTTCCAGCACATCTGTCTGCGCAGCGAGAGCAACATGCCGCTCACGCTGCCGTCTCTGTTCGTTCACATCGAGGTGAAGGACTACATCCCCGCTGCGTTCGCCGGTACTGACCTACAAACCTACAGTAACATGCTTTTATTGAACGCAACATCAAATAACCTCTCAATGATTGTGTTTCTGCTAGATTTCTCAGATGCACTTTTCAATCCTGTGAAGACTTCAAAGCCACCGAAGACTGAGGTAGAATTAAATGCACAGATAGTTATAGATGCATGTTCAAGTGCTCTCCAAAGGCATTAGTGCACTATTGAGTCAAGCAGTTTCTTTAGGTTGACCTGCTAGAATAGACCAGAATATAAATTAACTGCTGCATTTTGTGTGTGTGTAACAACCAGGATTATTATAGTTACCCAAAACTAAAACCATAAGAAAAAAAGTCAAAGTCAAATGAAACAAAATACAGAAAACCTATTTTATTTTAGCTTGATGCCAAGGCAACATTTCTGATTTTATGTAGTTTATATAAATTTTATATAATAATTATATAATTATATAATTAGTAATAAAAACTAATTCAAAATAATAGTATAAGAAGATCTGAATGATACCAAAATAACATTGCTAACTACCACGGTTATTATAGTTAACTAAAATTAAAACAAACAAATAAACAAAAAACTTTTTTAATAAACATTAGCTGAAATAAAATAAAATATGAAAAACTTAAAAGTATTTTATGTCAGCTAGTTGCCAAGGCAATATTTCTCATTTTTATTTATTTTAAGTTAAAAAATAATTAAAACTAAAATGGAACTGAAATATATAAAAATTATGTAGACATTTAAAAATAATTCATACAAATGATAAAAACATACAAAAAATAAAATGTGACTATTTTAAATAGAAAACTATTTTAAAGTAATAAGAACTACAATAAGATCTTATGATACTAAAATAGCACTGATGACAACCAGGGTTATTATAGGTTTAAAAAATAAAAAACTATAACTTATTTTATTTTAACTAGTTGCAGCATTTCTAATTTTCTTTTATTTAACTTTATAAAATATTAAAATAACTAAAACTAAAATTTAATAAATTATGTAAAAATAAAAATGTTTAGACATTTAAAGCAAAAGTAATAAAAATGATAAAAACACAAATTACTTAAACCTTAACAAAAAAGAAAATTAAAAAAACGCAATAATAATAAACTATAATTGTACCTCAATGATATTAAAATAATACTGAGAACAACCTCTAAACCACATAATTGACTATTAACTGAGATAATTGATTTCCTTCATAGCTGTGCTAGTTTTTATATCTCTTGTAATAATTCAAATCTAATATTTCATGAACATGGATGAATTTATTTGTTAAGAAGCCATGTCAAAAGTGTGATAGTGTACAATCATTCAGTCATTATTGAAAAATGAACACAATCATCCTGTGCTTGTTGTCGGGCTCCTGATCACTCTGTCTGTCTCTTGCTTAACCATGTAATCTTCAGCTGTTATAAATGCTAAAAGATGAAAAAGCACGTCTCACACAGATCTCACTGTACTCTCGTCTTCAGAGTTTAACATACGTGTGTGAATATGAGTTACCTCCCGCTGACGGAGCTCAGACGCCGGCTGCAGGTGAAGAACACATCACTGCTTACACAAACACTGACATGCTGTGGTTTCTATCAAATCCATCATAGTGCCTTTATGAAATACCTGACTCTACTAATAAATATAAACTAATTATCAATTTGACTGGACTCATGTGAGTGGGGGAGAACATAACTTTTAATTTAAAAAAAAATATATACATATATATTATAAATGTAAATATTTTATGAATATAAATATTCCTATATTTTTCATTTTTATGTTTTCTGTTTTGATTTCAATTTTAATTTATTTTTAAATGTAATGTTAGTCATTTTAGTTCTTAAATTTATTTTATTTAATTTCGTTTTTGTGTTGTGTGTTATGTCAGTTTTAGTATTTTTTTAAGTATTTTAAGTATTTTTAATAAATTTTTTATTTTATATTTTGAATGAACTTTAATTTTATATTTGCACTTTTCAGTTTTAATTTTTAATAATATTATCTGATTTTGCCATTTTTACTTTTAGATTTATTTATGTGCTTTTGTCATTTTTATTATTATTATTATATTTTTTTAAATTGAGCTAAATAACAACACTATTGTTTTCTGTAGAACTACACCTAAAACTAAAGACATTCGAATTTGTTGAATTTGTTTCATAATTTATGCATTTTACTCCATTAACAATTTGACTGCTTTAAAAAAAAATCTGAGTTATATAAAGCACTATATAAAAAAGGTGACTTATAAATTATATATGAATTTGGTACCAAACATATTGTGTTTGATACCATCACTGTACTGATTTGTCATATTTATTGAAGTGAAATGGATGATCATTTATACTTGTCTATCTGTCTATGACTCATATAATCATATAATAAGAACCGAAGGCCGCAGAAGAAGCTCCAGCATCATCAGAGGCTGAAGCTGCAGAGACTCCAGCAGAGGGCGACGCTGCACCTCCGGCTGAACAGACTCCAGCGCCAGAACCAGAACCTGAACCTGAACCAAAACCAGAGGAAAAACCAGAGCCAGAACCCAAACCAGAGGAAACACCAGAACCTGAGCCAAAACCAGAGGAAAAACCAGAACCTGAGCCCAAACCAGAGGAAAAACCAGAACCTGAGCCCAAACCAGAGGAAAAACCAGAACCTGAGCCCAAACCAGAGGAAACACCAGAACCTGAACCCAAACCAGAGGAAAAACCAGAACCTGAACCCAAACCAGAGGAAAAACCAGAGCCAGAACCCGAACCCAAACCAGAGGAGAAAACTGAACCAGACCCTGAACCAAAATCAGAAGAAACCCCAGAAGCTGCTGCAGATGCTGTCGTCACGGAGACCAAAGAATCCAGTGAGGAAACCCCATCTGATCCATCAGGTGATCTGCGTCTGTCACATGACTCAGTTTACATGATACATTGTAACGTCATCACACTGACTCGCCAAGTTAGTTGTTACATTTCATTTGAATAGTTACCACCAAAATACAGCCATCACTACAACTCATCCACAACTATCATCAAAACATTACAAAATATACCTCCCTCTCTCTCTCCCTTTTGATTGGACTTTTGGAATAGGGAGTATACGTCTGTTGTTTTGTTTTGTTGTGTTTTGTTTGTTTTGAATGGATATTGTGATGTTGTGTGTGAATTTTTTTTTTTTTTTTAAATATGTTGATAAAAAAACAAACAAACAAAAAAAACATTACAAAATATAAATTTCAATATAAATGGTAATTTTATAATAGTAAAGAAATTACTTAATAATCTTTATAAGTATCATTTGTAATATTTGTAATATTTCTTTAAGAAAATTGCTTTATTCTGTTAATACTCTTAAAAAGGTTTAAAATATATACTGTATATTTTTAAATAGACATATTTACACACACACACACACATACATATATATATACGTATATATACACTATATTGCCAAAAGTATTGGGTCGCCCCCTTCTAATGAACAGGTTTGACTACTTTAGTAATTTCTATGAGTACAAATCTTAATGTTAAAGCATATAATGATATTCTAGGAAATTGTGTGCTTCTAATATTATAGCAACAGTTTGGACTCTTTTCTATTCTAACATGACAATGTCTCTGTGTATAAGACAAGGTTCAAAAAGAAAATGATTGATTCAGTCAGTGTGGAAGAACTTGACTGGTCTGCATAAAACCAAGTCCTAATCCCAGTTTAACACCTCTGGTGTGACTGTAAATGCAGACCTTGAGACAAAAACTCATCACCAAACACCAATGACTTGTACACATGGGTTCAGTCATTTTAGACACTTCCAAAACTGTTGCAACAGAGATGGAAATACAATTTTTAAATGCATGAATTATGTTCCCATCGTTGTTGCCACAGATTTGGAAGTGCATTTTTCTGTTCTAAAGAAGGGGGTGTCCTAATACTTTTGTCTATATAGTGTATGTACAAGTCATTGGTGTTTGGTGATGAGTTTTTGGCTCACAAACAAACAAACTCTGCAGTAAAGAGAATTCAGTCTTTGATTGATGGGGTTGTTTTTCAGATATCAGCACTGTGACCTGTGAAGAACTGCAGCAGCACAAGAACTTCCTGAAAGTCACCAAGAAACAGGAGAAAGACCTGAAAGACATGGAGAAGAAGTTTCAGAAGAAACGAGAAGAACTGATTCAGAAATACAGCGACCAGTTCAAAGCCTTGAAGAAGAAGAACACGGGCAAGAAGTAAATGCAGAATGAACACGCTTGCTTATAGGCAGTGTTATTTTATACTATTGGAGTATTTTGAATTAGCTTTTATTTTCATATATTTTTAAAATTTAGTTTCATTTTTAGTAATTTTGTTATTTGCTTTTGTCATTTTTATTTTTAAAGTACTATTTAGATTTAATTTTATTACACTTTTTATTTTATTTTATTATGTATAAGATTTTTCAGATAATATATCTTGCATTAACATTATTTTTCTATTTTAGTTTAAGTTTTAGTAATTTTGTTATGTACGTTTGTCATTTTTATTTGTTTTTTATTTTTAAATATTTATTTTTCTCATAGCTTTAGTACTTAATCTTATTTTATTTCATTTAGTTGCCAAGGCAGCATTTCTCATTTTCATTTAAGTTTAAGTTTTTCATCTAATATTTACTTTCCATTTCAGCTTTATTTCAATTAAAGAAAAGTATTTTTTAACAGGTTTAGTTTTAGTTAACTGTGCATCCTGTTGATCGGCTGGTTCTGTCCTAGATCAGTTGACCTAGGAAGTCTTTAAACTGGAAAAGAAGTCCAGTGTGATCTACTTTTGAGCTCTTTTGAGTCAGGAAACACGTCTGTTGAACTTTACTGTTTCATGTTTCTGTCCGTGAGATGTGTGTTGTGTGTTGATCTCTGGTTAAGTGTTTGTTTCCATGTGATTGTCCAGGTCTGGAGATGATCCAGGTGACCAGATGAATGAACTCAAGCAGAAGCTGAAGTCGGAGCTCAGGACTCTGCTGGTGGAGCAACACGATCAAATCAAGAAGAAGAAAGAACAACACAACACTGAGGTACAGATACAGACATTATGACTGTACGGTGTAGCTAATGATTGACAATCTTGATGAGGTGTTTAAACCTGTGACCTAAATTACACTGTCAGAACTCCAGCAGAGCCTGAACCTCATCACAAAGACAGTTCATCAGTCAGCAGAGAGTGTTTTTGCTGAACAATCAAAGAAATCTGCAGATTTTGTTTCAGAAATCATTATAAAAATCATCCACATAGCACACATAGTGTAAATCTGCTAGCAAACATTTTGAAAAAGCACACGAATCTCTCTAATCAAAACCTGATTGGCATGAAGGGTTGTGCTGGCTTATGCCAAACAAACACAATAATCACACAGTGACCTCAGTTTTTGTTTTACAGTATATAATATAAACAACAATAATAATAGTAATCATTATTATTATTGTTTTATGAATTCTTGTTTGATTTCAGCCATACTGAGCATTTTAATTAGCCAATTATTATTATTATTTTATTAAATTTTTTAATGAATTCTTGTACTAAGAGTTTCAATTTATTATTATTATTATTAATAATAATCAGATTTTTTACTGCAGCCATACTGAGTGTTTCAAATAGCCAAATTTAAATAGAAAAATAAATTTTCAATGAATTCTTGTACTAAGAGTTTCAATTTATTATTATTATTATTATTATTATTATGTGTTTTTTTATTGCAGCCATACTGAGTGTTTCAATTATCCAAATACTATTATTCTTTTATTTTAATTTATTAATGAATTCTTGTACTAAGAATTTAATTTCAATTTATTATTACTATTATTATATTGATTCTTTTTTTTTTATTACAGCCATACTGAGCATTTCAATTAGTCAATTACTATTATTTTCTTTTTTGTCCTCTCTTTTTTAAAAAAAATATTTTGATTGATTTCAGCCATAATGAGCTTTTTTTAATTTTAATTAATTAATTAATTTTATTATTTTTTTTTTAAACAAATTCTAAACAAATTAGATTTTGGCCATACTGAGCATTTCAATGAGCCAAACAGTCCTGCAATGAGCTGACAATCCTGCACTGTTCCTGCTGGCCGTGAGCCAGGACTCTCTCAGGTATTGATTAGCCATCAGCACTCTGCTGCTCTGTGTAGTCAGGTGATCTGCATAGATCAGGGGTCAATCAGGTCCCGTACTGGGAGAGTAAACCTGACCGGACCCACGACACCCTCTTACACTCATATCAACCACAGTCACCTCTGAACGGATCTGTGCTCGCGCTCCGAGGAAAAATAAAAGCCTCCTGCTTATATTTAATCAGTCATGATCGGGTACTAGTGCTCCTGTGATGTGATGAAACCACTAACGCTAAGTATTAAAGTTCAGTGTGTGCGTCACCCAGCAGCGTTTGTGCTCCCGACGTAAGATTTCTCAAATCATGTGTCCTGTTAGGGAGAAACCTTAGCAACTACATATCAACACTCTAAAACACTCAGAACAACCTAAAAACCACATAGTAACACTCTAAAATACTAAGAACAACCTAGCAACCCCATAGCAACACTCAGAAAATAGCAACCGCACAGTAATGTTCTAAAACACTTAAAGTAACCTAGCAACCACATAGCAACACTCTAAAACACTCAGAACAACACAGAAACTGCATAGCAACACTTTAAAACACTCAAAATATCCTAGCAACCACATAGCAACACTCTAAACACTCAATACAACACATAAACTGACTAGCAACACATCAAAACACCCAGAATAACATAGCAACCGCATAGCAACACTCAGAACAACATAGAAATCACATAGCAACACTCGGAACAACAAGGAAACCACATCACAGCACTCGACAGCACTTAGAATATCCTAGCAACCACATAGCAACATTTTAAAACACTCAGAACAACACAGAAACTGCATAGCAACACTTTAAAACACTCAAAATAACCTAGCAACCGCATAGCAACACTCAGAGCAACAAGGAAACCACATCACAGCACTCCACAGCACTCAGAATATCCTAGCAACACTCAAAACAACATAGAAATCACATAGCAACACTCTAAAACATTCAGAATAACTTAGTAATTGCATAGCGACACTTTAAAATCACTCAGAACAACGTAGCAACCCCATAGCAACACTCTAAAAAATGCAAAACAACATACCAACAGCATAGCAAAACCCTCTGAACAATCTAACAACCGTATGATAACACTCATAACTTTCTACTGCATAGCAACACTCAGAACTCAGAACAACACAGAAACTGCACAACACTTTAAAACACTCAAAGTAACCTAGCAACCACATAACAACACTCTGAATAACCTTACAGCTGCATATTAGCAACACTCTAATACACTCAGAACAATACAGAAACTGCATAGCAACACTGGAAAAAAACTTAAAGTAACCTAGCAACTGCATAGCAACACTCTAAAACACTCAGAACAACGTAGCAACCACATACTAACACTCTACAATACTCAAAACAAGTTAGTAACATTCTGGAATGGCTAGAACATCATAGAACAATGTAGAAACTGCAAAGCAACACTTTAAACCACTCAGAATAACCAAGCAAGTGCATAGCAACAGTCTAAAACCACTCAAACAACTTAAGACACTCAGAATAACCTAGCAACCACATAGCAACAGTCTAAAAACATGAGTGATATTTTCCTAAGTGATAACATGCACTGTTTTCACCTGCTGGAGCAGGAAGCAGGTGCTAGAGATTTCTTTCTTGGAAGTGACAGGAAGTGCTTGTATTCATTTCCTCTGTGTGGCAGCGCAGCAGATCTCAGAGCGAGGGCCAGCTGGTGCATTCTGTTCTGATATGTGTAAGTGACACTTCCTGTGTTCTCTCCTGTATTTCCTGTGTGACAGCGTTTGACCAAACTCCTGGAAATGGCCACAGAGAAGCACTGCAGTGAGACCAAGGCGCTCAACAGGTGTGTGTGTGTGTGTGTGTGTGTGTGTGTGTGTGTTTCAGTGCACTTGACACTTGAAACCATAGAAATACAAAGCAAAATGCAAGAAAGCGTAAGCTTAAATCATTGAGCGCTGCGAGCTTTGAGTGTTTTAATTCAGCTAATGCATCAGAGATCTGCAGTGTGTGAGTGTGTTTGCCTTGGGATTCATAACGAGGTTTCACGTCTAACCAAACCAGGGGCCGGTGACCTTTTCTACATGGAGCGCAGTTTGTTTGTTAATTATTCGGTTAATGATTATTGTTCTGATAGCAGAAGCAGAGGAAATGATCGGCGTGAGCGTGAGTGGGACTGATCACATCTGTTTACCTACACAAACCACCGACAGAAACAAACCAAACTAATCTGCGGCTCAGTATCTGGATCTTTAGTAGCTTTGTCGCACTTTTAGCTTCTCAAAATGAAATAAAACAGCTCGTATGAGGAATGACTGCTGTATGAGATCATTTGGCTTGATGGGATGTAAATATTTCTAATATAAACAACTAAATTAAATAAAATGCATGTAATATTCATGATATCGCTCATCCTTATAATCTTTTTTTTTCTTTTTCAGTGAGCCCAAGAAGAAAGACAAGTAAGTTTTTTTTTTTAAAAAAAAAATGTTTTTGGATTTTACATAAAAAGTACAATTAAAATAAATAAATAATAATTTATTTATAATTTATGTTTTAATGTTTTGGAAAGAAGTATATTATGTCCACCAGGGCTGCATTTATTTGTTTATAAAAAGGTTAAATTAATGTAAAATAAAAAACTAAAATTAAATTTAAAATAATTGATTTTGAATCAAAATTAAACACTTATTAGTAATAATTTAAATCATAAAAATTTAAAAAATAATAAAAAATAATATTTTTTATGGTTTTGAATGACATCCCTTTTGCTCACCAACAATCCATTTATTTAATCATAAAAAGTTTAAAATTAATGTAAAATAAAAATGTAAAACCAAAATAAGTATTTTTAAATTAGTCAAAATAAAACACTTACTAATAATTAATTATTAATCATATTTTTTTTAATTAAAATAAATAATTAAAGTAAAATGTTTAATTTTGTAAAGATGTATCTTTAGCTCACAAAGGCTGCATTTATGTAAAATTAACGGAGAATAAAAATATCAAAATGGCCCTTATTAATAATTAATTAAATAATACAAATTAAAAATTTAAATAAATAAATAAATATTTGTTAAAAAAAACTCACCAAGAAGTCTCACTGAGACTGCATTAATTTGATCAAAACTACAATAAAAACAGACATATTGTGAAATATTATTACAATTTAAAATTGCTGTTTTCTATGTGAATATAGTGTAAAATGTAATTTATTGCAGTAATCAAAGCTGAATTTTCAGCATCAAGTCTTCAGGGTCACATGATCCTTCAGAAATATGCTGTAAAAGTATTCATTAAAAAAACTGACCCTATACCCTTCTGGAATAATGTATAGAATTTATACATTTATAATTTTTAGGAGAACTATAGCATTTTAGCTTTACTAGACCTAGTTTGTATTACATTAAACATGATTATTATTGTTTAATTCACAAATCTTCATGTTTCTCTATTTCAGAATGAAGAAATGCAAAAGTACGGAGCAGCTTGACAATGATAACGCTCAGGTAAAACACCACATGAACGCAGATCGAGGGATCGAGCATGTTGAACACAAGGAAAAATAGATGGACGGCAGCTGAATGAGAAGCACGATTGAGACGAGAGCCGTAACCATGGCGACGGTCGGACACAAAGCCTGGTTTAGGTTGAGTTTTAACAAACGCAGAATAACATGTGCTCTCTCTCTCTCATGATGTTTACAGCAGGTGAACGATGGAAACGTGCGTTATGACTCACTTCTGTTCACATGCAGCTCCTCCAAATTCATTCACTCTTCTGTTTATTTCTTTCGCCGCTCCATTAATTCCACATCTCCACTGCCAGAGTGTCATTAGAGTTTGAGACGTAAAGATCACAGAAAATGTGTTTACAGATGTATTTATAAAGCCAGAGACTCTACGTGAGTGTATGTGAGCGCAAACGCTCGGCTTCATGCATCATTACGTTCCTAAATGTGGAGAATTGTTGAATATAATTCAAAACTCTTATACTCAATATTTATGAGTATCGTGTCATCAGTTGACCAACATACTAATGTCAACCTCTACAACAGGTAATAATTAAAATGTAAAAATTAAAATAATTTTAAAACAAAAAGACTCTAAATAAAACACTTACTAATATTTCAATCATAAAAATGTAAAATTAAAATAAATATATAACTCTAAAATAAAAACAAAACCTTTCCAAATGGAGCAGTTAATTAAATCATAAAAAATTAAAGTTAATATAAATTATTTTAAAGCAAACAATCAATTTAAAACACCTACTAATAATTAATTAAATCTAAAAAAAAAAAAAAAAAACATAAAAAAAATATCAAAATAAAACACTAATAATTAATTCAATATTTTTTTTAATAAACCAATCAAAATAAAATGCTTACTAAAAAGATGAAATAATTTATTTGTTTGATGAAATGTTTTGTTTTTTAACCTGCATGTTGTGAACATTAACCAACATCAGAGAATCATAAACATTCAAATATATTAAGTTATTGAAATATGAACTATATTGAAACGAATTAACTTTAAATCTCAGGGTGACTTCAAGTAAATATTTTAGCTCAAAGAGGTTTGACTGATAAAGTTTTGTTCCTGATCTGTAAGAACCAATTGTGAGTTGAGTCTCATGAGTCTTTATGGTTTTGCAGCAGATTCATAGTCTAGGAATGAGCTTTGGTTTGGTGCAACTGCACAAAGCACCTCAAGTTAAAGTGAAAGGTCACAGAAGTTTATCTTTTCCACTATAATTGAGCTTCAGAACTGACTCATAGAGTCTCCTCAGATGTTCAGCAGCTGTATGAGAGTGTCGGCTCAACGTGATGTGCAAATAATAGATGCACATGGACTCTCTTTTCTCTTCTGTCTCACTGACACACACATGTTCATGCACATAACCTGGAGAGCAATGCAACACGCCTGTTGAACACTGGATATTAACATGCATATGTGCTGCACATGTATGTAAGCGCACATGACGTCAAGGTGTGCTCAGTGTGACCATGTGATGCTGGTAGACGTGGTTTGAACACGTGTGTGTGTGTGTGTGCGTGCGTGCGTGCGTGCGTGTGTGTGTGTGTGTGTGTGTGTGTGCGTGCGTGCGCGTGCGTGTGCGTGTGTGCGTGTGCTGATAACGCATGTAATGTCACACTCTTTCAGTCGGCAGATAACAGCAGCGCTGATAGTTCATCGCAGGAACAGAGTCTGAAGAAGAAACAGGCCGCCACGCTGGCCAGCATCAGAGAACTGATCAGTCAGGTAAATACTGACCCTGTTTTCTGTCCTACAACATGCTCCTGTCTGAATCTGAATGTGCACATTACACACAGCCTTTAAAAGTTTGGGGTCAAAGATTTTTTCATAAGAAATCAATCATTTTATTCAGCAAAGGTTCATTAAATTGATCAAAAGTGACCAAAAATAAAATTTCGAATGTTACAAAATATTTATATTTACATTTCATTGACTTGAAGAAAAGGTAGCAATTAATTAAATCATAAAAATGTCAAATTAAAATAAATGAATAATTTTAAAATAAATCATAATAAAGCAATTACTGATCATTAATTAAATCCTAAAAAATGTAAAATTAAAATAATCGATTTAAAAAATAATAATAATAATTGTATTCAGAAAGGATGCATTAAATTGATCAAAAGTGTTCCAATTTCCATTTCAGTGACTTGAAAAGGTAATAATTAATGAAATTATAAAAATGCAAAATCAATGAATAATAAATAAAATAAAATAATAAAACACAACAAAACAAATTAAATAAATATTTTTTATTATTATTTTATGCAGTGAGCAAAGTGACAGTAAAGACATTTATAATATTGCAAAATATTTCTATTTCAAGTAAATGCTGTTCTTTAGAACTTTCCATTCATCTGTGAATCCTGAAAAATAAAATATTTTTTTGTTTTCAGCATTGATGATAATCAGAAATGTTTCTTGAGCAGCAAATCAACATATTAGAATGATTTCTGAAGACTGGAGTAATGATGCTGAGAATTCAGCTTTGATCACAGCAATCAATTACATTTGAACAGATATTCACATAGAAAACAGCTGTTTTAAATTGTAATAATATTTCACAATATTACTGTTTTGTTGTATTTTTTATCAAATAGATGCAGCCTTGATGAGCAGAAGAGTATTCATTAAAAAGCAAACTTTTGGGGACTTTTATTATAATTACATAAAGGGGATTTTATTATAACCAGACTTTATTAAAACCATCAAAATAACTTTTTCTGCCTATTCCCACTGAATATCAGTTTTCACTCAGAAATGCATCAGATTATGAAAGTTAAACGCATTAAGCATGCCGTTTCATTAAGTCAGATTTGGCCTATTCTTTTTTCAGGAAAGAGATTTCTGAATTTAATAATGCTGTAATAACTGGAAGAGAAGCCAATGACTAATTCAGCATCTGAATCATAAGCTTAATTTTACTGACGTCTCTATCAGTGAATCTTTCTGTTAATGTAATGTAATGTTGTGGTGCTGGAAGTGGTAGTATCACCTGGATTGTGAATGGAGTTTTTCTCATGCAGATGTGTTTTAGTTTGACATGTTTTGTTCTCAGACTCTTGCTGACGTGAGTTTCTGTATGACGGGAACAGACGAGGGTTTTTCAGTCTCTCAGGACTAATAGATCTGGAGCTGCTCGTGACTCTTCAGATGAAGCATCTGTCTTGAGAGCGCTTTAAGCTCGCTGTCGTCAGCTCAACACAGTTTTTTGTGATCATTTCAGAATTTTAACAAGACGTTTTTGTGACTTTAAGGATGGCCCTAGCAACCACATAGCAACACCCTAGCAACTCCACAGCAGTACACTAAAACCACTTAGAACCACTTTGCAACTGTAGATATTAATAATATTATTTAGCGAAGATGCATTAATTTGATCAAAGATATAAACATGTATAATGTTGCAAAAGATTTCTATTTCCATTTCATTGAGTTGATAAAAAGCTAATAAATAAATTATAAAAATGTAAAATTAAAATAAATTAATATTTAAAAACAATATAAAAAAGTGAAAACATGAAAGAAATTAAATGACTAATTATTAATCAAATCATAAAAAATGTCAAATTAAAATTTTTAAAGCAAAAGCTGTTAAAATAAAAAAGTTTGTAATAATGAATTCAATCATAAAAACATAAAGTTAAAAGAAGTAATATACAAATAATAATCAATCCAAAATAAAACACTAAAATAAATAATTACATTTTAAATATTTTTATTTCATTGAGTCGATGAAAAGCTATGTACAATAAATTAATATTTAAAATAAAAACAATAAAAATTATAAAATTACTAATCATTAATTAAATCATAATAATGTTAAATTAATGTATTAAAAAAATAATTTTAAACAAAAACTATCCAAATCAAACACTTTTAATAATTAATCAAATCATAAATATGTAAAATTCAAATAAATATATATATTTAAAGAAATGTTACAAAAGATTTCTGATTTGAAATAAATGTTTTTCTTTTAATTTTTTTTTTTTACAAATTTAGGTATTAAGGAATATTGTGTTGCTTTACTAAGTGATCAGGATAGTTTACCCAAACATGAAAATTCTCTCATCATTTACTCACCCTCAAGTTACCTGAGTGAGTTTCACACAAAAGAAGATGAGAAACAAACAGTTGCCGGTAGCCATTGACTCGCATAGTAAAGAAAAAACACAACTCACAAGTCAACTGTTTAGTTACCAACATTCTCCAAAACATCATCTTATGTGTTCAACAGAAGAAAGAAACTCATACAGGTTTGGAACAAGTTTGAAGTAGAGTAAATGATGAACCGTCTCTTTATTCCTCCTGTGAGGTTCATCTTTAGATCACGTTGATGTTCACTGCTGTGACTGACCGCTGGTCTCATTTCTTGACCTCTGTGTGCAGCTGAATAAAGACGCCGTGGCCGAACACGCGAAGAAGATGTGGTCTCTGCCCGGTGACCTGTCCGAGGCCGTCAACTCCTGCATCCAGCCGCATTTCCCAGAGCATGTGGAGAAGGCCGGCGAGAGCCGCTCGGAAAACACCGGACAGTACAGCAGTGTGTTCGTAGGATGAGCTCCATCATAACAGGAGTTCAAATGAACTCAACATTAATATTATCATTTTAATTTATTTGACACTTTTTTATATTTTAGTATATACTTTTTTCTTTTCATTAGGTAAGACAAAACTAAGGACATGTTTGCTTTAATGCAAATTAGTACTCAACCTTGCAGAAAAATCAGGAGAAAATTAGTGTATTAAATGAAAAACCTCATGAGAACTGTCAAGATCACATCAGAGCCATATTTCACTTCAAAATAATGAGGAAAAAATAAGAGATTTTGCATTAAGAAAATTACAGGACCATAACAACTTTTTTGCATTGAGGCTGATATTTTAGATTCAATTAAATTAACCCTGTAGATTTTAAGATAAGTTTATTCATTTATTTATTTATTTTAACTATGAGGTGAAATATGATTTTAAATTCATTTAAGCTTGTTTTTTTTTGGACCATTAAGATGTTTTGCATTTTGACATTTCCTCATTTTGCCCACCAATTGTTGTACTGTAATACATATACACACACACTTATATTTTATACTCATATGTAATGTTTATTACATGAGCTTAAGTCTAAGAGATCGGTCTAATGTAATTTAAGGCTATATGTCATTGCCATTTATTTGAGCAACCAAATTCACATAAACAAATATACTTTTCTGAGAGATGCACTTTGGTTTGTAGGAGTTTTGTCCAGGTGGAGGTGATAGATTAATATAAAAACACATCAGCATTGACTCTGGTGTGCTACAGTAGGATCTGCTTTTAGTGGCATGACTTCAAGTAAAACGATGTTCAGGTAGTTTGATTGAGCTGGAGGGAGGAAATGAGGTCAGTACTTGTGTTTTCACTCAGAAAATGATAAGGAGAGGACAGAGAATGACAGTGAGTCAGTCTGTCCATCAGCGATCGGCCCACACGCTATTATTCAGATGATTTGGTTGAGTCTGTGTCCTAAATAACACTTACAGTTCACAGTCGGACAGTCAATATCACTAAATAAACCCAGACCACCACTGACTGTATCTCGCTTTTACACACATACTGACCCAATAAATAAATATGAAATACTGATATGAGTGAAAATGGTTTTATTATGTAAGTATAGAGCATGTGGAGTGATGCTTTCCGCCTCTAATTTTACAGCTGTGAAGATCTCAATGAGGGTCTTAAAATAGCTGAATGGATTCTGGATGGCAGGGTGTTTATTTTTGGCAGAGACAGGGTTATTATAGTTAACTCAAACTAAAACTAAAACCATAAAAACAATTTTGAAAAACTTTTCTTAAACTGAAATAAAATATATCTAAAAAAAAAAAAACTTTAAGTTGTATACTATTTTAATTCAGCTAGTTGCCAAGGCAACATTTCTTTTTCATTTTTTCATTTTGTTTAACCTGATGTCCCAACATAAGTAAAACTATATAATGTTTTTTTTCTTCTTGAAATAAAATAAACTTTAACTGAAAAAAGATTTTTTTAAAAACATTTAAAAAAAATTTTTTTTTAACTTATTTTATCTCAGCCAAGGCAGCATTTCTCATTTTCATTTAGTTTAACTTTGTGTACTAAGATGAATAATAAAAAAAAAATAAAAAAAAAATTCCATAAATAAAACTGAAATTGAAATTAATAAAAACTAAAATATATAAAGATAAAAACAAAAAATATTAAAAACTATAATAGTATCTCAATGATAATTTAATCGTTTTATTTTATCTCATGAAGACTGTCAAGATCACATCCATCCATGTGTGTATATATATATGAGGTTAAATATGATTTTAAATCAAATTAAGCATGTTTTAGGACCATTAATATTCTTTTGCTTTGTGACATATTTCAATGATACTAAAATACCCCTGGGCTGAACTAACCTATCAGATATAAGAGCAATAGCTCTCCTTTGTGATGAAGTGTTTGGTGGTGTGTGTGAACTCTGACACACGGATGTGTGATTGAATGTCCTCACACACTCACACTGAGATCTTCACTGACTCATGATGGGTTCTCCTGCCCGCTGTTAGATAAAACATGAACGAGAGAGTACAGAGGAGAACGGCTATGTTCAGAAACTTTCACCACATGATCTCTGCTTATATAACTGTATCATATTTGATACATTCATTTCTAACGCCTCTAAACGATCAAACTTTGCTGTTAAATGTTTCACACACAATCTCCTTCATGCCTTCAGTCGTCAGTTTTATCCAGCAAAAGCTCTTTTAGTGTAATTGAAGAAACGTCCAGCTTCAGCTGCTGCTTCAGTGTCTTGTTGCTGTCAAATCTTGACTGATTTTGATCAAGTAAACGTCAGAATAACTGTAGTCATATCTCCAGATGAACACTTACTGGACTGAAGCAGCTCAGCTTTACTTGATTCTCCATCAATCATGTTTTAGTCTCAAATCTGATCATCAGGATCTTTTGAGGAGTGTTTGTTTCCAGAAGCTTTACTTTCACTGTTCCTCAGCGGAGGAATGATCTTCATCTCACATCTTCTGAGGAGCGTTTATTTCTTCATCTCTCGATCATCATTGGATTGCATTGCATTATATGTTTGGATCATTTCAATCTCATCTTACTAAGATATATTATTGGAGATATAGAGTGACCACTGATATTTAGATTATTTTGTGTCAATATCTGCTCTATAAAGATCTCATTGATTTACATTACAAGCAGCAGAATTTCACCATATAAATATCAGCATCTGCAGCAAATTGCATATTTTTGCTTTGAGTCTCACATTGAGGAACACATATCCATATAATAATAATCACACACAAATACAACTTGTGTGTGTGTGTGTGTGTACTTTTATGCCACATTGTGGGGACCAAATGTCCTCACAAGGACAGTAAAACCTGAAATTTTTGACTGCGATGATGTTTATCTGAAAGTGTAAGAATGCAAACCGGTTTTCTGTAAGGGGTAGGTTTAGGGTTAGGGTTGGGTTACAGGAGATAAAATATCGTTTGGTCAGTATAAAAGTAATAGAAGTCTATGGAAAGTCACCACAATTCACAGAAACAAACGTGTGTGTGTGTGTGTGTGTGTGTGTGTGTGTGTGTGTGTGTGTGTGTGTGTGTGTGTGTGTGTGTGTGTGTGTGTGTGTGTGTGTGTGTGTGTGTGTGTGTGTGTGTGTGTGTGTGTGTGTGTGTGTGTGTGTGTGTGTGTGTGTGTGTGTGTGTGTGTGTGTGTGTGTGTGTGTGTGTGTGTGGTGTGTGAGAGTGTGTGTGTGTGTGTGTGTGGTGTGGTGTGTGTGTGTGTGAGTGAGTGTGAGTATGTGTGTTTTGAAGGCAGTGATAGTCTGTTTTGTGCTGGAATGTGTGTGTTATCAGTCGGTCCGTTGGCTCTGGGCTTCACATGATAATATTCACATGCACAGAGGGGTGAAGTGTGTAATGAACTAATTAGCATGTCCGTCTGATCGCTCTGCCCCCACACACAGAGATCTCCCATCTGCCCTTGACTCATGTCTCTTCTCACAGGCCGTTCTTCATGTTCTCAATGAGCAATCACTTCATTACGTGTCACATTTTCTCATTCTGAATGCACATTTGTGAGATTCTCTAAAAACACTGTGACTGAACTAGAAGTAGCACATTTTTAAGTCTCACTATCATTTGAAGCGCTAATCGTCCACAGGACTGGAGTTGATTTTCATCTTCAGTTTTTTGTTTTTTTTTATGCATAGAAATTAATATTCTGTTTCAAAAGTACCCAGTCATATCCGTAGCCTAAATGTTCTGTTTTATATTTAGCAGTTCACTTCATATATATATATATATATATATATATATAGTATACCATTATATTTTCTTTTTATTTATTTGGGTGTCTTTTATTTGATTTCAAGGAATTGAGATTTTTTTTATGTTTTAGTTTTATTGATAATAACCCTGGTGTGGAAAAGAGCAGCATGATGTATATATGTACACACACACATACTGTGTATATATACACAGAATAATATGGCAAGGTTTACTAAATTCATATTTGTGTAATGAAAAGCCATTAATATGCGATTTTTGTTTTCCGTTAATTTAATTTACCTAGAATGTCAAGTAACATTACTAAATAATATAAGTGTTTATAAAGCACATTTAAGATTTTTGAAAAACTATTAGGCTAATATTGCATTACTGAAAATAATGAAAATATTTTAAATAATTATTTTATTTCCATTTAATACATAGTTTCACATCATTATTGGGTGCTTTAATTATATAATTGGGTATGTGACACTATTGTGTGATTGCATAAATGAGCTAGTGAACTGAATCGGTTCACAGAAATGAACTGTCTTAAAGAATCAGTTCACTGAAAAGAATCAGATTCCTCCTTTGTCTGAGGCTCTGGATTACAGGTAATAATGCTGTAAGTAATGTTCAGTTTCTTGCACAGACCAATCATTTAATTTCATAAGACATCAATATATCATCAGGAGTCACAGGTATACGTTTTGTGTTCCTTGGTATGCTTTTTTTATTCTCAATAACAGGCAGCCGCTGACTTGCATTTTATGAATCACCAAGGAGCACAGTTTCAGCTAAAAATCTTCTACTGAAGACTAAAGTCATCTACATCTTGGATGACCTGAGGGTGAGTAAATTAACAGCAGATTTAAATTTTTGGGTGAACTGTCCCTTTAAGTGATCAAAAACGGCCAGGTTTGAAATAGTCTCAGCCTCAGACGTCACACCCACGGACCGTTGGCTAAATGCCTGATGCATATGGCACACTTATCTGGAAACACTTCAGGAGTGTTGAAGTCGTCATCAGATTGGTTGAATTATACAGGATTTCCGGGAGACTTGTGTGTCGTGTTCTTTAACGTTCCGCCTGGAAACAAAGATGCCTTGGCGCCAAACCCCCTCACGAAAGAAGAAAGCTGTCTTGTTCACAGATGTGACGACGAGCGCTTATCAGGATCTAATAAACGCTGGATTTTCAAAAGTATGTGAAATATTTAGAGTTCGCGGCATAGAATCTTTAAAATACGTCTGAGAGTTTCACACACCGGTCTGTTGTGGTGACATTTCCACGCACCGAAACGTGATGCTGAACGAAACGAACTGTGATTGGTTGTTTGACATGTCAATCAAATGGCCTCATGGGCGGGCCTTGGCCAATAAATGCTGCCATCTATTCCAGACCTTCAGCCGTCAGTCTGAAGGTCTGGCTACGCGAGACTAGGTTTGAAACAACATGAGGATTCTTCCTCTTTTTGTTTATAGGCCTGAAATGAAGGGAATCTGTGCAAATAACTGCATGTACCGCAGTGCCCTCCAAGCCATTAGAGTAAATCTGAGTATTTTCTGGGAAATAAGCATGTAATTTGCGAAGCGAGGCGGCACTGAGTCACCGGCCTCAGTTTCCCTGTAAACACGTGCGATCTGCTGCTCCTGCTGCTCCTCCAGACCTCCAGCCACCTGCTCAGATCCTCCCGCCTCCTCCAGCGGCTCCTCTTCTTGCTCCGCCTCCTGGGACTCTAATGCAGGGTTTCTGCCAGACTGGCGCATGTCGAAAGGGTTTGCCTCTTCTATTAGAGCAGCCGCCCCGGTGCCATCTGCTCCCGCTGATGCCTCCCAAATTATTTCACATTTCACTCCATCTCTGACGCAGTGACACATTAAACACTAAAATGGCATTTTAGTGTTTAATTTTCAGAGAGACACTGGATGATTTCCGACAAGAGGTCATGTTAGGTATTAAGTAAGGTGATTCCTGTTTTACATGCTTATGCGATATTAATATGTCTGTCAGGTTGCAGTAAGTCAAGCATCTTTTAGAGTTAAAGTAGGCCTATAAAACTTTAGTATGCAACTAGTTCAAATCAAATTGCATGAAGAAGTTTTAAAAACACCTTAGCAACCACAGAGCAACATCCTGGCAACCACCCACAACAACCTAAGAACTGTATCATTGCATTAAGGACCACTCAAGTTACCGGTATAAGATTTATTTTTAATCACTTTTATTATGCATTAAAGCTGGTTTCCGCCACAGAATAAAAAAAAAAAAAAGTAAATGTAATTTTACCTCTCAATTCTGACTTCTTTCTCACAATTCTGAAGTAATTGTCAGAAAAAGTCAGAATTGCAAGATAAAATGTCACAATTACTTTTTTGCGGTGGAAATAAAATAAGAATTCCGAGAAGGGAACTCAAAATTCCAAGAAAAAAGTGATAATTGTGAGATGTAAACTCAAAAGGTAATTGCAACCTTTTTATCTCACTTTTCTGACTCGTTTTCTCATAATTGGAGATTTATATCTCATAATTCAAACTCAGAACTCAATGCAATTTCCTTTATTTTTTTATCCCTCTGCTCACCAAGGGTGCGTTTATTTATTCAAATATACATACAAAATTTGAAATATTACATTTTTAAAGAACTGTTTTCTATACAAATATACTGTAAAATGTAATTTATTTCTGTGATGCGCAGCTGTATTTTCAGCATCATCACTCCAGTCTCTTCAGTGTCACATGATCTTCAGAAATCATAATAATATAGTAATTTACTGCTCAAGAAACTTTTCTGATTATTATCAATGTTGAAAACAGTTTAAACGGTTATTTTTGTTTTATATCTCATCATTTTGACTTTTTTTATATATATAAGTATATAACATATTTGGGCTTATCTCATTGTGATTTAGTATGTCATAATTTCAACTTTTTATTTCATAGTTATGACTTAGTATATCAGAGATTATATATCAGAATTTTTACTGTTTGTCTCATAATTATGATTTAGTATCTCATAATTTCGACTTTATCTTATAATTATGGCTTAGAAATCTTTAGCAACATTATAAATGTCTCTAATGTCACATGAACAACATGGTTTGTAATAAATTGTTAAGAATAGTGAACTTTACGGTGCTGAATTCCCATCCCAGTGTCCGTCTGTGAGTCAGCGCTTATGATCACAAAGCCAGAATATTCTTAGAAGCAGAGATTGAACCCTACAATCCTTCAGAAAGTAACTTCAGTTATCTGTGACCTGAATTGTTCAATAATCGTGTCCTTCAGAGAAACTGAAGATGTGTGAAATTAAAGGGTCTGCAGGAATAAAAGCTATTTTGCTTGGACAAGCTTTGAATTCTTTGTTCAAGGTTCTGTCAGACTGTGAAAGTGAACACTTCTGCTATAAAAAGCAACTTGCTTTTGTGTCCGAACTGCTTGAGTGGCTCTCTGGTGAAATAACCACAGCATCTGGTCTCAGCGAGGGTCCTGACGAGCCAAAAATACATCCACCGAGAAAAACATCATATTCTCCATGACAACATACCAAGTATTCTGCTGGACTGATCTGAAAATGTGAATTCATGTTTTTCATCTGTCGCTCAAGGTTTCAACACCACGTTCAAAAGAAGAAGATCACCGAATTCACAGCCGCATGCAGCACAGTAAAAAACAACAAAGTTAAAATTAACACATACTAAGTCATAATTGTGAGATAAAAAGTTGAAAGCATGACATACTAAGTCAAAATTATGACATAAATTTAAATTATGACACAAAATTGAATTAAGTCAAAATTCTGACATGAAATCATAATTATGACATAAACTGAAATTGTGATATAAAAAGCTAGAATTGTGACTACGTCAATTGTGAGTTTTTATGAGAGAGATGAAATTGACAAGTCATAATTATGACATACTAAGTCATTAAATAAAAATTTGCTATCATGACATTAAGTCGTAATTATGAGATAAAAAGTCAAAATTGACATAGTAAGTCATAATTGTGACATAAATCGAAGTTCTGACATAGAAAGCAATAATTATGAGATAGAATGTCGAAATGATGACAAAATGTTATATTTATGACATACTATGTCATAATTGAGATAAAAAGTGTAAATTATTACATAGTCATAATTTTGAAATAAAACGTCGAAATTTTGACATACCAGGTTATAATGAGAAAAAAGTTTAAACGACTATATAAAAAATTATGGGATAAAAATTCAAAATCATGACATACTAAGTCTTTATTCTGACATAAAAAGTTATAATAATGATGTTAGGTCATAATTATGAGATAAAATGCTATAATTATGACATAAGTCATGATTATGAAATAAAATGTCAAAATTCTGACAATGAGATAAAGTTGAAATTATGATAAAACGTTACAGTTGTTACATTGTGATAATTATGAGATAAAAAGCTGAAATTATAACAGACAAAGTGATAATTAAAATATAATACAAAGTTGAAATTATGATATAAAATGTTATCATTGCGTCATAAAAAGTTATAATTATGACATACTAAATAATAATTATAACAAAGTTAATATTATGAAATGGTAAATCCTAATTATGAGATAAAAAGGCACAATTACATACTAAGCTATAATTATGGGATTAAATTAGAACTTTTTTGACCTAATTTTGCTTTTTATCTAATAATTATGACTTAATATGCCACAATTTATTTATGTCATAATTATGATTCACCAAAGCATGTTTTTTTTTTTTTTTATGTGGCGGAAATAGGCCTCCATAACCTCGTAATACATTGAATAACACTGAACCCAGATGCCCAACTTCGAAACTAATGGACTAGGGATGTGCGGGTCTAGTCGACTATCGAAAACGGTACAGCTCCTACTAGTAATTACTGAAAACAATAGTCATACACGAGAGAAAAAAAAGAGAGATTTTATCATTCAAATTACCATCATTTTAACATTACATTTAAAACATTTTAAAGAACAGTTAAAATAAAACTTTTGAAAAAGAATTCATATCAAAATATTTAAATAAAATTTTTAAAAGCGTATCTGGGCGGGAACTATATTTTTACCTCACATGCGTTTTCTTCATGTCATTGCGGCGAGCTCCACGCGAAAGACCACAAGGTGTGGGATTATTTTGAATTAGAAGGAAATGGAAAGGTTTTGTGTAAAGTAATAAAGCTTACAATAACTTTTGGAGCTATGCGTAATTATGATAAGGCATGTACGTTAGTGGAGGCTAGCCAAAGCCAAAGTCAATCATGTCATACATCGCTGCGGTCCGCGATCCTATCCGCGCTGTCTATTCCTTAAACCATGTTCTCAAGCACTATGGTCCAAAAGTCTCACGGGCCGCACGCATGTCATTTACAAATTCAATCAAACCAACAGATTTATAATATTATTTATACTAAATATTATGATATCTAAACGATTACATTTATTAATAAATAAAATATAATAAAACACCTGATGCTGTCGGGAGCTGACCAATTTTTGAAATTCTGCTCGAAAGGATAACAGCACAATACGTTGTGATTGTAAGTTTCAGTCTGTGAGACGCGCGCGGAAGCGTTACTTGACGCGCGACACTGCAGAAAGTGTGCGTTCACAAATTGCTATGTTGTCAAATATAAAGCATTTTCGAGTTATATCTGAGGTTCTCTCCAGAGATGTTTTGATTTCTGTAATTAAGGATGATTGCTAAACCTGAAATAATTAGTAACACTGCTGATGAGATGCTATTCTTGTTTGAATGCGTTCCTTCGCTGGCATTTTACACATTTGTTTTCTCATTAACAAATTTGTTCATTCTGATGCTCAGTTTTACAGAACTAATCTGATGACTGAATTGAATGAGATAAAAATCTGCTCATGCTGAAAATAATATATGAAAAACTAAAATTTTACATAAAAACATTATACTTATATTTATTTAGTAATTTTTTTAATTAATGTAAAACCTAAAATGAATTTAAAATGAAAGTTATTTTTTAATTGTGTTCAAACTTAAATTAGCATGGTGGACCGCATTAGGATTCGTGACGGGCCGCGGGTTGAGAACCACTGCTCTAAACGAAGACCCACTTCGGTGGTGCTGCGGGATTTCCAGGCTCTTTTCGAAACTGTCTGCTTGCTTGTAGTTATCTCTCTGTGTGCCTGTGATAGTTCCTGCCGAGCGCGGGTTTTTTTCAACTGCAGAATCGCCTCTAGTCCCGTCTTAACCTTGTTAACATGTTAAATTCCTGAACAAATGCGCACGGTCTGAGTAAGTAAAACGAGCTTTGTTTTGTTTTTAGACAATTAGCCAACATGAAGTACATTTTTAAAAGCCGTTTTAATGCTATTCCTTGATAAACTTTCCTGTTGTTTTTTACTTTTGTTTTAATATGTGTTTTAATATGTTGGCTAACATTATATGAAAATTAAGAAATCTGTCAGTCTATTGATTGTTTTTTTTGAATAAATTAAGCACTGGTTTATGAAGAGTGTATGCTCTTCCTTTTTTTCTGTTTAACGACCGCCTAAAATTAATTGATGATAACGCGAGGCAAGCATACGGCATATCGTGACTATTTTTAGCAGAATTCGTGAGGGATTTGACAGTGTGATTCAAATATTAAATATTTCAACTGTATGCTGTTATATAGACAAGCACTTTTTTTGTGCCGTTTTTGGGGGGTTTCTAGCTTTTAGACTAGTCGACTAGTCGGATACAAAACTTCCGTTTAAACGACAGTCAAATTAGTCGTAGCGCACATCCCTAATGTGGACGGACCTCAAACCTCTATAATATCAGAGGAAATGTATGCTGCATCCCTGCTCTTGTTTGCTTTACCCAGAATTCCACCTGTTTTTAATAGCTAAATATGGCTTTATTACTTTGTTCTTTTGGACGCACCTGTTGATCTTTGGCTCTGTGCGGGAGTCCTCATCCCTTAAGTGTTCATTTCCAGTTGCATCACCCCAGCGGCTTTTTCCTTAAAAACAATTTAGTGTCCCCAATGGCTTCACAGAACAAAACAAGGCACTGAGCCGTAACAGCGCTCTGTTGCTTTACGGCCAATTATAGTTCATTTTTGCATCTATAAACAGTGTGTTACATGAGTTCAAATGCAGAGAAGCGTGAGGCCTGGAAGTGTGTTGCAGGGAAATGTCAGTCCTGAGACTCTGTGACCTGGAGCTTTTGAATCCGTACAATGGATTAGAAAGAAAGGGGTTCTCACATCTCACATTTTGATCCAGTTTTTAACAGAATCATTTTGCCTTCTTTAAAAAAATCTGATTTGATTTATTTTTGTAAGTCATGATTATGAGATAAAAGTTACAATTATTACATATTAAGCCATAATTATGAGATAAAATGTTGAAATCATGACAAACTTAGTAATAATGAGATCAACAAATAGTTAATAAATTATGATTTCAATTAAGTATTACAATTGTGGGATTAAAAAAAAATCAAAATCATGACATTTTATAACATATTAAGTCATAATTATGAAGTAAAATGAAGTCATAATCATAACATAAATTGAAATTGACATAAAAAGTTATAATTATATTAAGTCATGATTATGTGAAAAAGTATGACATACTAAGTCATAATTATTAAATAAGAGTTAAAATTATGAAATAAAATGTTATAATTATTAAATAAGATGTCAAAATTATGACATACTAAGTCATAATTATGAGATAAAAACAACTTTTTTCATATGACAAGTAATAATGAAATACAAATGTGACATTATGATAGAAAACATTTAATTGCAAATAATATGCAATTAGTTGTCTGAAACAGTGTTGTTTTATTTATTTATAATATTTTTAATTTGTTTTTGTTTTTATATTTTCTATTTCATTTCAATTTTAGTTAAAGCTTTCACAATATTGTTGTGTGCTTTTGTCATTTTTATAAGTTTTATTTTATTAGGTAATTTAAAAAATATGTCCATAGTTTTTATTATTTTTTTATTTCTGTTTTAGTTTTAATTATTTTAATACATTACACTAAATGAAAATGAGAAATGTTGCATTGGCAACTAGCTAAAAAACTATTTATTGATTTATTTTATTTTATTGCAAGTACTGAAAGTTTTTTTTAGGTAGCTATAATAAATAAAATATTTATATAATATATAAATATTATATATTTTACAAATACATATTCTTTTAAAATATGGCTGTAATACTTTGTGTACTCTTTTTTTTTTTAAAGAATGCTAAAGTGTAATCCTTTTTCACAAGGGATTAAAAATGAATGTAAACATTATAAGTGCATTTGATCTCTATTGATAAACGTCCGGTAAACTCTAAATCAAAGGAGCGTCTGAAGCAGCACCTGTGGCCTCGACCCTCAGATCTGAACACGGTCTCATTGAAATTCTGCCATCAGACGAGTGAAAACCTTCTGTCAATCTGCTGAGCACCAGATCCAGGCCGTTTGGAGCTGCTCACCTCTGACAGCTCAATAAATGGGACGTTTGGATGGCAGATGTATGTCTTTCATGTCCTCGTCGCTCTGAAACAGGCCTGTTTTTCCAGCTAATGGTCTTGCTGGATCTTTGTCTTTTATTAGCGCAGTAACAGCAGACGCCTCGGACCTGAAGAGAACAGAAACCTCGAGTTAACAGAGACGAGACGCAGATTACAGCAGCTTGAAGTCAAATATATCACAGTTTACAAAAAAATATTGTGCAGCACAAGTTGTAGTTTATTTTATTTTAAAATGTAATTTTAAAATTTTCTGCAAGTACACTTAAAATATACTTAATAATATACTTAAATAAATATACTTACTTTTTAGACTTTTAAGAAGTATAATACGAATATTTAGTACAATTAAGTGCACTTCTTATTCCCAAGGGATGCAAACCTTTAGAGGTTTTATTGTAAAAAATCCCCCTCATAAATGCATTGTTATCAGATTTTGGAACATTTTGCAACTGTTTTGTAGTGTGGGTCTTTCCTCGCTGAAGTGTTCAGGAGCTGTATTTGCATGACGTAGGAGGTTTTAATAAGGACTTTGTCCACTGAGACACACTGCAGCTGTGAGAGGGAAATCTCCAAACATTACATAATGAGACAAACAGCGGACAGTGAACCTCAGACGAAGGCAAGCAGTTATTAGTGATGACAGTCGTCCCGGTCGTGGGAGATGGTAATTGATGGTTCAGAGGGGAAAGAGCGTGTTTGGTCTCTTCTGTCTCCAGCATTGGCAGCGTCTCATTCTGATTGTCGTCCTGCTGGGATAATAGTCACATCACTGATGGACTCAAGCTCACACTGAACGGCTGCTTACTGATTGGTTTGAGAGCTTTTATATGATGCATATTTGCCTTTTCAATGCACAGAGTGAACATGAATACATTATTCATTTTTAAGCATGCTTTATTTAGTTGTCTGTTTTCAGATACTCACACTCCAGAAACTCTATATGCTACTAAATAAAACCAATTTGCATCTACAATAATAAATATTGCAAAAACTGTAAAAGTAAAAAAAAAAAACCTTTTTCAATTTAAAAATGTACATTCAGTTGCTTCCTTAAATTATTAAGTATAATCAAATTAAATCAATATATTAAATTATATTACTTAAATATATTAAATTATATTACTTTAAAATATTATTACTCTATAATATATTTATGCTAAAATATGTTACATTATATTACTCAAATTATATTAAACTGGCTTAAAGAATCAAGTTGAATCTAGTATACCTCATACTACAGTTCATTTAGATCTAATAAACTACCTAAAGTTTGTTGAGTTCAAATAATGGAAAAATATGTTGCCATGACTTAAAACTAGTTCAAAATATTAATTAAAACAATATTATTTCCTCAATGACATTAAAATAAAATTTTATTTTATTATAGTTTAAATTTATATCAATGCAATTATTTGAACTATAGAGTGTTTTTTTATCCACTTCAGTTCATCTTTATATGTAATTTCATTATACATTTTATTGTCTTTGTAATAGGTTTAAAGTTTACCGCAACATTTATGGTAAAATAAAATATACTGTACCTCAATGTCACAATATAATGAGTTCAGTTCAGCATTATGCAGTTCTACAGAAGACAATCAAATGTTGATTCAGTTCAATATGTAAATGAGTTGATTATGTAGCTCTTTAGTAAATGAGTAATTGAAATTTGTTACTTAAAGTCTTTATATAGTCTGCAATAATAATAAAAAATACTAGTCAACTTTTGACTGTCAGCATGATCTTGGTTTTTTTCACCATGGTTTTAATGCATATGCTTTTTTGACATTTGTTTTTGGATGTATTTTTATTTTTTATGCATATGTTTTTTCAGCATGTTTTTGGATGCATATGTGTTTTTATTTCCAATACATTTTTGGATGCATATGCTCTTTTGACATTTTTTTTTGGCTGCATATGCTTTATTCGTTATATATGTTTTGTACATAAACTATATACTATCAGATATTAAATTATTTTGCTATTTAGTGGTAAATTCAATTCACATTTATTCGTATTGCACTTTTCAGAATATTTATTGTTTCAAAGCAACTTCATAGAAAAATAAACGTTTTACTGAAAATTTAACTGAAATAGCTGATAGCACAATTATAGAAAACTCAAATCAATGCACAAAAACAGTTGTGGAGGGGGGGGAAGTGTTTCTGCCCAGTACAAGTTTCTCATGTTTTTCAAAGATTTTTGCTTTGATGCCAGTGAGATATAAAATGAAAAATTAAAAAATGCAGCAATTAGTTCTTGGAAAGTATTTGTTGCATCAAACCAGGTGGAAGCTAGTGAAGTGAACGGATCATATTGAGTACATGTGGTTGTCCTTGCCCGTCTGACCTGCCCTCTCACGACTTTCATGGTTCCTGCGAGGACACACGGAGCGAATGACTGACATTGACCCAGCTGCCCGCTCTCATTCCACATGACAAAGTGTGAAGCGTCTGCCTGAGTAAAGCTGTTGTGTGTCCTTGAATCAAACCAAAGGACACTAAAGAGTGTGAATGTGATTGAGTCTGTCAGCTGCTTAAACACACACACATTCAAAGCTGTTACGAAAGATCTTCCTGATAACAGAACAGAAATCTGTCTGAATTATATAAACCGTCCTGATTTACAGTGTTTTCAATTGTTTTGAACGTGCACAAAGCTTCTCGCTGTCCCTGTATTTTCTGTCTCTTCAGAAAGACTAAATGACAGATGCAACATGAGGAAATTGCTGTAATGCAGCGGCAGCAGAATGACTCTCGTCAAAGGCCTGTATTTTATGGTGATTGTGTTGCCTTCAGTCATGTCGCAGTGATTGTATGAGATGAGTGCATGTGAATGTAGTAATTATCAGTGGGGGAACTCAAGATTTTCTTTCAGTTCAGAGTTGAGGGCGTCAGTTAATGAATCACGGCGGAAGCTGTTAGCTGTAATGGTGAATTGTTGACTGTACAGATTAATTTGTTCATATTTTGAGTGCTGTTGTTGAAGAAAGAAGGTGACTGATGTGTGACAACTACATTTCCCATCCATCCCTGTGGCAGAATGCAAAAACACACAGATAGCACCAATTACACACCCAATCTGTGATCTTTGCTCTCAGTTTTGGTAAAAAGAACTAGTCTACATACTGCTATCATGTAGCTAAATCCGTTTTCCTTTTTATTTTCCACACCCCCGTGCATGCTTTTATTAATGCATATGTTTTTGACACATTTTTGAATGCATGCTTTTTCAAAACATTTTTGGATGAATATGTTTTTTCAACATGTTTTTGAATGTATATGCTTTTTTTCAAATACATTTTTAGATGCATGCTTTTTGACATGTTTTGGATGCATATGCTTTTTTCAACACATTTTTAGTTGCATGTTTTTTCATGTTTTTGAATACATATGCTTTTTCAAAATTTTTAGATGCATGTTTTTTCAACATGTTTTTTGATGCATTTTTAGATGCATATGTTATTTAAACCTTTTTTTTTAATGCATATGCTGTTTTCAACATACATTTTTAGATGCATGTTTTTTTATGGACATGTTTTAGATGTATATGCTTTTTTCCAAAATGTTCTAGGATGCATATTCTTTTTTTATCATGTTTTTAGAGGCATATGTTTTTTTCCACATTTTTGGATGCATATGCTTTTTTTCAACATACATTTTTAGATGCATATGTTTTTAGACATGTTTTTGGATGCATATTCTTTTTTCAGCATGTTTTTGGATGCAGTAATCCTGATACTTCATGATGCATTGTGTGTTTGAGTTTTGCAGCTACATTCTGTCTTTTGAACTTATGTTGAACTTATTGAACTGCTGAATGTTTTACATACGAAATCCATGTTCACATTAACATACCCAAGTCATCTCTCTGTGAAAATGAAAAGTCCAGGTTATTCCAGCAAGGTGTTTTGAACTCACTTCCATCATGTCACTTCAGTTCACATTTGCGTTTCTATAAACGTCTCCTCTTAGAATCAGTCACCGGTCTCGCTGAGCAGAAACCTCCATTTGTGGTGATCACAGTCAATCCTGACTGACGATCAGGCATTAACTCAGAATCAACCTTAATTTCTAATTGGCTATTCCATGCATTGAGCGTCAGGTCCGATCCGCGTGGGGAATGAGACACGGGGTATTTATGTGGTCATTTCTCATTTCTGCATCCATCTGCCCAATTATGCCAAAGCAGCGGCACCCCATCAGCCCACCGCCGCACACCCCCTCACTTAAGATGTTTGCATAATAAGACATTTATTTTTAAACCCTGATTTACATGGTCTCCCTTCACCAGGAATTAAAGAACAAACTCAAGAATTCTTCACTGTCAGTATCGGCCTTCATTTAGGCCAAATCTAAAAACGATAATTTCCCATTCTAGTGTTTTTTCTTTCTTTATTTAGAAATGTATTTATACATTTATTTTGAGATTTTGTATATTCATAAATTTATTTATACATTTAAAAATCATTTTAGAAATTTATTTTGAGATTTGTTTAGAAATTAATTTAGACATTTTAGGCCAAATCTCAAACAATGTTCCAGTTCTGTTTGTTTGTTTAGAAATGAATTTATTTTTACATTTATTTATTTAGAAGTTTATTTAAATATTTTGTTTCTTCAGAAATGTATTTATACATTTAGAAATTCATTTTTAGAAATGTGTTTAGACATTTTAGGCCAAATCTCAAACAATGTTCTAATTCTATTTGTTAAGAAATTTATTTATTTAGAATTTTATGTAGATATTTTGTTTATTCAGAAATTTATTTAGACATTTAGAAATTCATTTTAGAAATTTATTTAGACATTTATTTAGAAATATATTTAGACAATTTAGGCCAAATCTCAAACAATGTTCCAATTCTGTTTGTTTGTTTGTTTACAAATGTATTTATTTTTAAATGTATTTATTTAGAATTTAATTTGTTTATTCAGAACTAGACAATTTATTTAGATATTTTAATATATATGTTTGACATCCATGTAAAATTAAATTAGCTTAATTTATTTTTCACAAAAAAAAAACACTCAACAGCTATTCAATTCTCATTCACACTGCTTCTGTATATTCAAACACATCACAGTTGGTTACAAGAAACATAAAACCAAAGCTTTTATGTTTACCAGACACTTTTATCCAAAGAGACTTTCATTGCATTCAAGATACACATGCATTCTCTCGGAATCGAACCCATGACTTTGGCATTGCACCAAATCTACAAAAAAAATTTATATTTGTACCAAAAAATACTGTATCCTGCATCAAAATACTACAACAGATGAACAAAAAAAAGTCTTAAATCATGTATGAATTGCTGTTCACAGTTTGAATTCATGGGTCATATTCATAAGATCATCAAGAGCTACTGCGATCTGAACACTCACTGATTTTTAATTACACTCTTATCTTTTAATATGAAACACTGTGAGAATGAAGCAGGTCCAAGCTGTGCTTTAGCCGTAAGTGAGAGAATCCCAGCAGGATCCACACATGCTTCCGTCCGTCCATACGGTCCAAACACGCTCTGAGCACCGCTGAAGGAGAAATCAATGACGGCTGAGTCACAGACTTTACATCTGCTCTCAAACAAGACAACAAGAGAGAGAGAGAGTTTATCACCACTGATTTGTCTTGCTTTGATTTATGCATCAACATGCAACAACAAAAGTTTTCAGAAAAGAATCTGCCAATCAATCAATCAATCAATGCTGCTTCTGCTAAAATACAGCCATGAAAGAGTTAAAGTGAGTCGATTACCTTGATCAGGGGCGTCATGCACTTATTATTTTTGAGGGGGCACAGGTAGGTGGGTGGGTGGGGAGATGGGGGTTGACACAGCAGTAGGCTTATGTTTTAATTATTTTTTCCTTTTTTAGGCTATTCGAAATATTCCCAGTAATTAAACTGTAAGTAAATGCATGTTGCACCTTTATATAGTATATCATGTTAGTTAATCTATAACGGGCGATGGGCAAATTAGCCTAAAGTTATATAGGGTCATTCTATGGAAATGTAAAAAAAATTCTGTCCCTAGCCTTTACAGAAATATTACACTTGAAAAACACTTTAGGGTTACAATTTTAAAATGAAACAATGTGTTATTTGAACAATTACACCTTCTTGAGCCATCAATGTGGCAATGTTTTTTTTTTTTTTATTAATTATATAGAATTCCAAGCACCACAAAACTGCTCGTCTCCATAGCCATGTACAGAGAAAAAGTGCTTTATTTTGAGATCCAAAACAGGTTTTTCTACCATTTAAAATACAATAATGTATTCATAACTATCAAATATATGATGTAAATGACATAAAAAAACTAAATGGTAAATAAATATTATAAAATAATGAAAGTAGTCCCCTGGAGTTGTGTCACTGGTTTTACGGTTTAACAAAAATAGTTTATTTTGAAATAAAAATCACACTGATGACATCACTTGACTTCCTTCTTCCTATTTCCTGAAGATCTATGAAGAAAGGCCCAAGATTAGTCCACTGTCTCTTTTCAGTTATCAGAAATGTTCTTATTTATCGCATGATTTCATATGAAGCTTTTAGTTGAAAGTTGCTTTATTGTTAAGGAATTGTAAAAAACTAGAATACAAATGGATTAAACTACTTAATTTAGTGAGTATACCATGATTGACAACATGTGGTTTGATACCTTGCAAATGCCATTTTGTAAAATGCATTTTTCATGAAAATTGCTTACTGTCACTGGTGTCACCTTCCTTATGGGTAGATAAATGCACAAAAGATAAATAAAAAAATAAAAAATAATAAAAAAAACCTGTCATTTATGTATATTCATAAAGTCAAAGGGTAATCTAATAATGTGGTCTAAGTTTAAATGTTAGAAAAATAAATATATTTTAAGACATCTTGCCATACCAAAAGTGGACATTTCTGTAGAACGACCCATTAACTATGCATAAAATCCGAATTTTTACTATACCATATGGGTGCCATGCCTTAAAATATTTTATGACTGACTTTGTATTTAACATGAATTTAATAAAACGTTGTAAGTTACTAATTATATCACTTTCATTGTTCAAAACACAGCAAAGGAAACTTACATTATAAAAGAACATTATCATTTCATTATCAAGACTTCAGTCTCAAAAACTCCCATTATAATCACTGAAGCTGTTTGCACTGTGAAATTAATCTCTTACATCGTATGCACTTCTGCACTTTGTTGTTTCTGATTCTGATTCTCCAGAGAGTTCAGTCAGCGAGCCCGCACCCTGAACAAAACACTGCGTTTCAGTGGTGACTCATCAATGCCTCTGATTGGCCATTGCATTCATAAGGTCAACAGAATCGTGTGTGATTGGTTATAATGCAGCGCTGTAAAAACGCTGTAAAAACGCATGTGCCCCCTTAGTTTCAATGGGCATGACGCCTCTGGTTCCAAGTCTTCCGAGGCAAAACGATTGATTTGTGAGAGGAATAGACGCGATCGCCGTCTCCGTCCGCCGTAAAGCTCTTCCTATGTGCTGCAGTCTCTGTGCGTAAATTCAAAAAATGCTGCCAGAAGAAGCCTTACGTCAGCTTAGGTTGTGAAATGCCATTGGCTCTTGTGTGTCTCGTGATTGATTGCGTCATGCTGTTGTGACAGGCTATTGGCTCTTGTATGTCTCATGACCGATTGCGTCATGCTACGGGACGGGAGTATGTTTTTGAATGAGATGTGAGCGCGTTAATGGAGCAGGATCATTTTCAGCGATTAAAACCTTGGTGTTTTACTCTCTTCTTCGCATAAAGACTTCGTATGTCTTCAGAAGACTTGGAATGCAACACGACTTGATTGTAATGCTTTTATACTGCTTGTTTATGGTCAGTTTCTGCAATAAATACCTGTGACTGCACTTATCTTTGCCTGTTACGTGTTTTATATTGTTCAGAGGTGGGTAGGTTTAGGGTAGGGGTGGGTTAGGTGCTCCAGTGAAAGTATAAATTTATATACAAATATAACTGCATCACTACATCATCAGGCACTTTTCTGCATATGATTTGGGAATGTCCTGTCGTCATCAGTCTATGGACACATGTAAACCTGGTTTTGTCATCATTACTGCGAATTGATTGGTCTGTTAACCCAAGTTTGTGTCTTCTTAATGATGATTCAGGTCTCTGTATTAGTTCAATGCAAAAGAGAATGTTGTTTGCTGGTTTTACAGCTGCGAAGAAGACAATAATCCAGAACTGGTTTACACCACACATGTGTAGAAAAACATATTGGATCCGTAGCCTCCTGCAAATAGTGACTTGTGAATGTGCAACGGCGCGAGCCGGTGGGGCCAGGCCTTCGACCATTGACGCTTGGCAGTGTTTTTTGTTTTATATACGTGATTATATAAAGGAGTGACTTTTGTGTTTTTATTGTCCTTCCCTCTCTCCCTCCCTTTTGACTGGACTTTGAGATATTGAGTATGTGTCTGTTGTTTTGTTATATTTTGGATGCTGTGTTGTGTTATGTGTGAAAAAAAAAAAAAAAATGTTGATTAAAAAAAACAAAAAAACGAATAAAAGTAAAAAAAAAAAAAAAATTATATATATATATATATATATATATAAAACTGCATTGGAGTCACTCTTTTTACGTGGTCCACACACGTCAATTGAGGCAGCGCTGGTGTTGAACCAGTGGATCCGTGCGTGGACCACGGCTGATGCCTGTCACTGACTTACATTGGTATCACTTCTGTGAGCCCATCACGGAAT
The DNA here is from genome assembly GCA_027422415.1 of Schizothorax lantsangensis. NCBI lineage: Eukaryota > Metazoa > Chordata > Actinopteri > Cypriniformes > Cyprinidae > Schizothorax > Schizothorax lantsangensis. Next base: position 30,086,310 of record CM049858.1, read on the forward strand.
TTTCGGCGATTCCGTGATGCCACCACAGATTCGGAGTTAAGGGTCCGTGGTCATTACACGGAATTCTGTGAGACCAGGGGTGTATTCCAGAAAGCACGGTTAACTTACCTTCAGCTAAACCCTGAACTTTGGGTTGATTAACCCCAAACCTTGCTTACTGGAGGTATGTGGTTCCAAAAATGCGTCCGGGAATAAGTTCATTCAACTCAGAGTATGTTCCTGGTTAAGACTCAAGACATTCTCAACAGAGTGACGAATCGACGAGTCACTATGGAAACGGATGCTAAGAAAAAGTGCGCCATGCTGTTTCTTTCTTCTTCTTTTGTTCAATGGTCGTTTACATGCTTAGTGCATATCGCCACCTAACTGATGGTTGTGCAATATACTGCATATTTTTTTTCAAATCTTTAATCCTTGAGAATATGACTTATATTTTTGGTTTGATGCTAATTATATATTAAGTCATATCAGATATGCATTTTTATTGTAGAAATACATGATATAAAATGCCGATCCATGTGTGAGATGATAATATAAAATGTAATAAATGTATATAATATAATAAATTAAACATTACCTTGTCATAGTGTTTTATAATTTATACACATAACTGTTATATATGCCAATAAAATAAATAAAATAACCATATTAGATTAATATATTACCTTATTTATTACTTATATTAGCGCTTTATATACAGGTGCATCTCAATAAATTAGAATGTCGTGAAAAAGTTATTTTTTTCTTGTAAGTTATTTCAAAAAGTGAAACTTTAATATATTTTAGATTCATTGCATGTAAAGTAAAACATTTCAAAAGTTGTTTTTGTTTTAATTTTGATGATTAGAGCTTACAGCTCATGAAAGTCAAAAATCAGTATCTCAAAATATTAGAATATTTACATTTGAGTTTCAATTAATGACCATACCTACAGTATAAATTCCGGGTATCTCTTGTTTTTTGAAACCACAATAATGGGGAAGACTGCTGACTTGGCAATGATCCAGAAGACGAACATTGACACCCTCCACAAAGAGGGTAAGTCACAGAGGGTCATTACTGAAAGGTGTGGCTGTTTACAGAGTGCTGTATCAAAGCATATTAAATGCAAAGTTGACTGGAAGGAAGAATTTGGGTAGGAAAAGGTGCACAAGCAACTGGGATGACTGCAAGCTTGAGAATACTGTCAAGCAAAGCTGATTCAAACACTTGTGAGAGCTTCACAAGGAGTGGACTGAAGCTGGAGTCAGTGCATCAGGAGTCACCACGCTCAGACGTCTTCAGGAAAAGGGCTACCAAGCCACTTCTGAACCAGAGACAATGTCAGAAGCGTCTTACTGGGCTGTGGAGAAAAAGAACTCAGTGGTCCAAAGTCCTCTTTTCAGATGAAAGTAAATTTTGCATTTTGCAGAATCCATGTTGCTTGAAGTCCAGTGTGAAGTTTCCACAGTCAGTGATGATTTGGGCTGCCATGTCATCTGCTGGTGTTGGTCCACTGTGTTTTCTGAGTCCACAGTCAACGCAGACATCTACCAGGAAATTTTAGAGCACTTCCATGCTTCCTTCTGCTGACAAGCTTTATGGAGATGCTGATTTCATTTTCCAGCAGGACTTGGCACCTGCCCACACTGCCAAAGGTACCAAAAGCTGGTTCAATGACCATGGTGTTACTGTGCTTGATTGGCCAGCAAACTCGCCTGACCTGAACCCCATAGAGAATCTATCGGGTATTGTCAAGAGGAAGATGAGAGACACCAGATCCAACAATGCAGATGAGCTGAAGGCCACTGTCAAAGAAACCTGGGCTTCCATACCACCTCAGCAGTGCCACAAACTGATCAACTCCATGCCACGCCGTAATTAACTAATTAGAGGCAGTAATTAAAGCAAAAGGAGCCCCTACCAAGTATTGAGTACATATACAGTAAATTAACATACTTTCCAGAAGGCCAACAATTCACTAAAAATGTTTTTTTTATTGGTCTTATGAAGTATTCTAATTTGTTGAGATAGTGAATTGGTGGGTTTGTGTTAAATGTGAGCCTAAATCATCACAATTAAAAGAACCAAAGACTTAAACTACTTCAGTCTGTGTGCATTGAATTTATTTAATACACGATTTGAGTTGAATTACTGAAATAAATGAACTTTTCCACGACATTCTAATTTATTGAGATGCACCTGTATATATATATATATATATATATACAAACCCGATTCCAAAAAAGTTGGGACACTGTACAAATTGTGAATAAAAAAGGAATGCAATAATTTACAAATCTCATAAACTTATATTTTATTCACAATAGAATATAGATAACATATCAAATGTTGAAAGTGAGACATTTTGAAATGTCATGCCAAATATTGGCTCATTTTGGATTTCATGAGAGCTACACATTCCAAAAAAGTTGGGACAGGTAGCAATAAGAGGCCGGAAAAGTTAAATGTACATATAAGGAACAGCTGGAGGACCAATTTGCAACTTATTAGGTCAATTGGCAACATGATTGGGTATAAAAAGAGCCACTCAGAGTGGCAGTGTCTCTCAGAAGTCAAGATGGGAAGAGGATCACCAATTCCCCCAATGCTGCGGCGAAAAATAGTGGAGCAATATCAGAAAGGAGTTTCTCAGAGAAAAATTGCAAAGAGTTTGAAGTTATCATCATCTACAGTGCATAATATCATCCAAAGATTCAGAGAATCTGGAACAATCTCTGTGCGTAAGGGTCAAGGCCGGAAAACCATACTGGATGCCCGTGATCTTCGGGCCCTTAGACGGCACTGCATCACATACAGGAATGCTACTGTAATGGAAATCACAACATGGGCTCAGGAATACTTCCAGAAAACATTGTCGGTGAACACAATCCACCGTGCCATTCGCCGTTGCCGGCTAAAACTCTATAGGTCAAAAAAGAAGCCATATCTAAACATGATCCAGAAGCGCAGGCGTTTTCTCTGGGCCAAGGCTCATTTAAAATGGACTGTGGCAAAGTGGAAAACTGTTCTGTGGTCAGACGAATCAAAATTTGAAGTTCTTTTTGGAAAACTGGGACGCCATGTCATCCGGACTAAAGAGGACAAGGACAACCCAAGTTGTTATCAGCGCTCAGTTCAGAAGCCTGCATCTCTGATGGTATGGGGTTGCATGAGTGCGTGTGGCATGGGCAGCTTACACATCTGGAAAGGCACCATCAATGCTGAAAGGTATATCCAAGTTCTAGAACAACATATGCTCCCATCCAGACGTTGTCTCTTTCAGGGAAGACTTTGCATTTTCCAACATGACAATGCCAGACCACATACTGCATCAATTACAACATCATGGCTGCGTAGAAGAAGGATCCGGGTACTGAAATGGCCAGCCTGCAGTCCAGATCTTTCACCCATAGAAAACATTTGGCGCATCATAAAGAGGAAGATGCGACAAAGAAGACCTAAGACAGTTGAGCAACTAGAAGCCTGTATTAGACAAGAATGGGACAACATTCCTATTCCTAAACTTGAGCAACTTGTCTCCTCAGTCCCCAGACGTTTGCAGACTGTTATAAAAAGAAGAGGGGATGCCACACAGTGGTAAACATGGCCTTGTCCCAACTTTTTTGAGATGTGTTGATGCCATGAAATTTAAAATCAACTTATTTTTCCCTTAAAATGATACATTTTCTCAGTTTAAACATTTGATATGTCATCTATGTTGTATTCTGAATAAAATATTGAAATTTGAAACTTCCACATCATTGCATTCTGTTTTTATTCACAATTTGTACAGTGTCCCAACTTTTTTGGAATCGGGTTTGTATATATATATATATATATATATATATATAAAATAGGCTATATTACATAATCTAATATTATATAATGTTGTGCGCTATCTGTCACGCCCACTGAAGGCTCGTCAGTAGATCACGCGTGCGCTGATAGCGCTGAAGTGAACTAACCCTGGAACATGACCTGCTCCGGAGCAGGTTATCTTCAGAGAGCAAGTTACTATGGTTACTTACATACCCCGAAAGTAACCTCCGATTTTGGAACCGAAAGCTGAGGTTATCCACTCGCTTATCCTCAAACTTACCCGGGTATGTCACATAACCTGCTTTCTGGAATACACCCCAGGTTGGCAATAGCACTGGTCATCAACAGAAACACAGTGTGATTTTTAAAAAGTCAGTGCTTCGATCGCAACAGGGGGTGAATTTATGAATGAACGTGTAAAAGTTCTGTCACAAAGATGTTGTTACGTATCCTCGCGCTTTTTTAAGTGGGTGTACGGAAGTCCTTGACCTTTCCTAGTGGGTATACGCCATATACCTGCATATCACGTAGACTACACCACTGGTTTAAAGTTAAAAACATCTTAATGATGGATTTGATTTTTACAAATACAGCTTTTCCCTTCACAAGACAATAATTGGTGTCAATTACTTGTGTATTATGTTTTTATCAGCTGTTTGGACTTTCATTCTGATGCCACTCATTCACTGCAGATGATCCATTGGTGAGCAAGTGATGTAATGCTAAATTTTTCCAGAGCTGTTCTAATAATAAACTAAAATCTCTTAAAAAGAGATAATGAAAAATCTCTATTATTTGTGTGATCGTATGTTATTTTATTTTTAAATCACATAGCCTATCATAGACAAACTGTCCAAATTTAATTGTAAAATTGTGAATGTAGATGAAACCCTCAGATCCATCTAAAGTTTTTATTGGCTAGTGACACTTTAAAACGTTCTCATTTGCTAATGCATAAACCAGTCGCGTAGCCACGGGTGGGCCTCACTTTCATCTGTGGCCCACCCAATGAGAAGTTGGTAATTTTCCAAATGGATGTAATTTATTAAACGATACTAATAAACGTCTTATTTCACTGTAATTTTATATATTTATTAAAAAATATTAAACGCTTGCTTTCATGGTCAATTACAGGTCGTTTCTTAGTTTACTCTCTTCCTATAGGTGCATCACGCTTGTCAAAATGATGATGATTTGTCAGTTTCTGTTAGTCCCACCCACAATGTTATGTTTACGACGTAAGGATATAATAGTAAAATGCGCGCGTTTGTGGAGTTAAATTTGAAAATAGCCGAGTTGAGCAATCATAAATCAGATAAATTCTTTAAAAGGTAAAAGTCTTAGCAATAAATCCGGACAGTCTACAAATGAAACCCGACAGACCACCTGCGGGTGCTGGATTTATCGATCGGAATCTTCTGAACCAAGCGTGTTTGAAGCATCATATTAGCATAGATACAGTGTTTGATCCGCTAAACAGATGTGTCCTTTGTGGAAAGAAACACATAAACTTTGTGCTGGATCCTGGTCGCCAAAACAAACTGCATAATTTGCAGCTGCGCACATTTCTGCGGTCCTCGATGTGTGTGAACTGACAGAGACGTTTGATTATGAAATCATCTGCGAATCCCCGTTGTTTCACACTGACTGAGGTAATGCTTTTTAATACACTTCCTTTAGTTAACATTAGTTAATGCATTAACTAACATTAGAAATACATTTGTTACCGTGTTGTTTATTCATCTTTGTTAACCAGCTCATGCAAATGTTAACAGATACATCTTTGAATTTTAATAATGTCCTAAATTTTGAAATGAACATTAATATAACAAATTACTAATGTTAATGCATGATTTAGAAGTACTGTGTAATGAACCTTGGTGCTGTATTTTGTGTTGGCAATTTGACATGCAGTTTTCATATGCTACACACTTGGCCCACACAGTTTTATGTAGGCCCACCCACTTTAACATTTCTGGCTACGCTAGTGGCATAAACTCTACAGGTCCAGAGGAGAATCAAAGGCAATCAATTAAGCTGAAAGGGGAGGAGCCACCTAAATTCAAAGCTGTACTTAATAGCAAAGACAAGTACTGGTGGGCATCGTGGTATTGTGTCAATGCTTGTCAGGATGGGCTTTTTGCAAGGTGTGTTAGTGCTGGTTGTAATTTTGGCATTTGACGTGAAGAATGCATGGGGAAGTTTGAGATACAATCAAAGTCCAAGAAGCATGAAGCCACAATCAGATCCAGCTTCCAGAGGTCCACTTTCTTCTCAAGGGTTCTGGAATACTTTGCAAAAGGTTTCTCAGTTTCAGGATCTTGACTCCAGAGGATTTGCACAAGAGCCTCTTGGTCTTCAGGAGAAGCAGGTGTTGCAGGGTCCAGTGAAGCCTTTGGACTGGAGGTTTCCCATCGTTCCAGAGGTGCAGAGCGAGGTGGCGGTGGACTTCCAGTTGAGGCAACCTGTGACTCCCAGTAGTGTAGCTATTCAATGTGGTGAGAACCGGGTTCTTGTGGAGGTACAGCAGGACTTGTTTAGCAATGGTCATCTGATCCAGCCATCTGGTCTGTCTTTGGGAGGATGTCCTGTTGTCGGTCAATACTCAAACTCCAGGGTGCTCATCTTTGAGTATGAACTACAGGACTGCAACAGTGTGTTGATGGTAAGAAATGTTAAATCTTACTGGATTGTTTTTATTACACCAATAAAAGAGGTTATTTATTGGTATCAGTAGTTCTTTGAACCATTAATGTCCATGGGATCTCTTCATTTCTTATAGTGGGAAGTATAGTGTATTTGCAGTGTTTTTGTTTTTTTTAGAATTTATCACTGAAAGGTTTATCACTGAAAGTGGTTCTGTGGTCTGGCTGCTAAAACAATTTTTTTTTTTTTTAAAGCTTTTATTTAAGTGTAGTTGAGGACCCTTTTAGTTAAAATCTGTTACAGATGACCGAGGATGAGCTTGTCTATACCTTTGCTCTTACCTACACACCTGAGGTGTTCGCTGGCACTCCGATTACTCGTGCTGATGGTGCAGTTGTTGGTGTTCAATGCCACTATCAAAGGTAAGTGACTTTCAGCACTGTTTCTTGTTGTGATGCAACTGGAAGACCATTTATTTGGTACCTCCTTGAACCGCAGGTTTCATAATGTGAGCAGTAATGCTGTGAGGCCAGCTTGGGTCCCTTATGCTTCAATGGAGGTTGGCGAGGAAGTCTTGCTGTTCTCCCTGAAGCTCATGATGGGTTGGTGCAGTTTCTTTAGGACTTCTGCATTATGAATTAGGCTGTGCCTAAACTGTTCTTCCTCCTTGCAGATGACTGGTCCTATGAGAGGCCTTCACGCTCGTATTTCCTAGGTGACATTATTAATATTGAGGCGTCTGTGAAGGTGTACAACCACGTCCCACTGCGTGTGTTTGTGGACCACTGTGTGGCCACTCAAGTACCTGACGTGACTGCTCTTCCGAGATATTCCTTCATTGAGAATCATGGGTAAGGTATAGTGTTGACTTGTTCTTGCGTTTGCTCACTGTAACAACTTTGTCACTGAGAACTAGGGCAAGTCGACTGTCATCAAGTGTCTAGAGGTTTGCGTTCCTCGTTGTAAGTGCTTTTTGCCTTCACTAAGAATCGTTGGGCCATGGCACTTGATGATTTGGCGTTCTTGAGATGCTCCTCAACTATTGTCTCTAAGGTCTAGTGACTTGATGCTAGAGTCAACATTGAGTTCTGTCACCACTTTTTATCAGGTGCCTTGTGGATGCCAAGACTACGGCTTCCAGCTCACGCTTCATGCCTCGATCCCAGGAAGACAAGATCCAGTTCCAGCTGGAGGCCTTCATGTTCCAGGAGGGAGACAGTCCTTCTGTATGTACTGGGTGTTGAATGAATTTGCTTTCTCATCCCATCTGCTCTGGTTTTGTGATCTCTTACCTGTGGTGTCTCTTGCAGATCTACATAACGTGTATTCTGAAGGCCACTCTTGCTTCTGCACCCAGTGACGCTCTCTGCAAATCCTGTTCCTTTGCCAATGGGTATGTTCATACCGCTTAAGAACACGTTGAAGGTGCAGTATCTATTTTAGTTTTTTAAATGCTTTCAGATGGTTTGCTGCTGATGGAAACCACCAGGCTTGTGGTTGCTGTGACTCCACATGTGGTCCTGATGGTGGAATTGTTGCTTCTCCCTTTCGTGGTAAGTAGCTGCTTTAAGATTGCTTGACACTTCAAGTGCCATAATTAATTTGTGTGGTTTCTCTTTCTAGGTGTTCAGTGGGAAGGCAAGGCCACATTCGATCCTGTAATGGTTCTAGAGCGGCAGAAGACTTTAGCTGGTTTTCAATAAATGGAAAAACCTATTGTTTCTGATTTGGTTTTTCTTGTGTAGTTTAACCGATTTTGATTTGAGTGCTGTAAGAGTGATTTGTAATGAAAGCAAAGCTTAAAACTGAAGCATCAGTTGTTGGACTCATATACAGTAGTTTCCTTGGGGAAACTGGTAGTCCTACTACACCTCCTCTTTCCAGAAGGAAAGGCTCTTTTCTCGGTAGGGGAAGTTAATAACCTTTAAAGTCAGACCTACTGTGAACTCCATTTTAAGAACGGTTTAAAAGTGGAATGCATTGCCCATTTAAGCTATAAAGGTAATTCCACTAATCTGAGTTTATTCCAAAGGAGTTCTGCTTGAACACCCACTTCCTTGAAGCACTGCAGATATTTTGCATGCATCTTATGCAGTGAACTTCTTGCTCCCTATATGTTGGTAACTTCAAATGAGTAGTTTTTGTCCTTGCATCCCCAAATAGATTTGATCATAGTTTTAAATTTGTTTCCCATTATACTTTGACCGTCTTCTGGACCAGAGTGGGGACCTGCTGGTACAGGCATGATTTTAAATCAATGGGTATGATTAAAAAGCACACTGTTAAAACCTACAAAATTTGAAAGCTGAGACGGTTTCATATCACAAGCAGGGTTTCCTATTTGGTGTGAGATTTACATGAGCAGAGTGAGAGCGTGCAATTGAGCCTGAAACAGTCTCACACCAAATGCGTGAGTGTTGGCAACCCTGCCTAAACTACAACGTAACGTTAATTTAGACCTACACCCCGGTATCTAAATATGATTTTTATAATGCTATGTATACCTACCGCATTACACTCCACTGGATGTAGAATGAGCAGCAGTAAACTGCATTTTAGTGCCATTTTGGTGAAAGTAACTCAAAAGTAGTGTAACTTGTTACAATTCAGAGAGAATAATATTGTAATGTAACTAATTACTTTCAAAAGACAGTAACTAGTAATATATGTTTAACATTTTGGAAGCAACTTCCCCAACACTAGAACTTTTCACTTTTGGATTTTTCCACCTTCAAATGGGTTATTTGTAGGTCTTATGTATTTTAAATCAGGGAACTGGCTTGCATCTCATTTAAGTTCAGTTTAATATTTAGTGTGCCAAACTTACAGAACCTATGCTAATGTAAGGTTTTTGTGCAGTAGCTGATCAGTTATAATTAAAAAAATAAATGACTACAGAAGTTAAACCTTAATATTGTGTGAAATTGAGATGTGTGTAATCCGGACTTTTGAAATCTGATCTTTTTGAAAACTGTGCTGAGCAAGAAAATGAAAAACCACTTGTGCAACAAAAGGCATTTTCTTGCTCCGCACAGTTTCACTATTAATAATCATTGCTTTGAGTTTAGGACCATTGACTCTGATCTTTATGTTTCATCATCGTTTTAATGCTTGAAGACAGTCAAGAACTGATTTCCATTCAAAACTCAAGATCAACAATTGAAGAGCTGGATTTTTAACAAAAATCCACAAGTAATCCACACAACTCCAGTCCATCAATTAATGTATTGTGACGCAAAAGGCTGCGTGTTTGTAAGAAACAAAGCAATTAGGGCTCCATTTCCCAACAGCATCGTAAGCCTAAGTTAATCATAACTCCAATGGTTTCAATGGGTCTACGATGTACTTGAGCTTACAATGCTTTTGGGAAACGCAGCCCATGGCATTTTAACTTAGAATCCATAATATTGCATCCTCCAGTGAAAAAGTGGTCTCAGCTGAATCAGGATAGAAATATGCACAGATCAAGCACTTTACAAGCCTGTGTGATTATGGATATTTTGGCCAGAAGCAACCGTTTAAAGCAGTGGTGTAGTCTAGTTTTTTGTAGTGAGCATATTGTGATTTTCCCTCACCCGTCCCAAAGCGACACCCTACAGTATGCATCTACATGTAACTGACAGCATTCTGAAAGACTGCTTATGTGATATCAACATGTCAGTTTATTATAAGCAACACAAGACAGCCAATGACATTTACAGCTGGGGAGACTGGACTGATTTTCTACGGTGTTAATCATCTAACTCAGCCAGTTAAGAGCTACATTTTTCCTGAATCGGGGGCCTCATTTATAAAATGTTGCACAGAAACCATCCTAAATTTGATCTTACGATCATTTCTAAGATATGCGTACGTGCGACTCATAGAATGAACGTACGAACAGAAATCGCGCATACGCGTCTCTTTCAGATGTGAAATCTATTAATCGCAAATGATCTTGAACTTGCGCGCAATTGACTGGTTTCAGCTCTATGCCTTGTAAATGACTCCTAATTAATATCATTAACATATAAAAGATCACCAATCATCATAATTTAGAACAGTGAGCTGCAAGAACAGCTTATATTTTAAAAAAAACTGCAATACTCCGACAATAAAAAGTGCGTATGTCTGCTCAGACCCTGACGTGACGCTAAGCACTTTTCCACGTCAAAGACCGTCTTTATAAATATGAACGTTGGCGTGGATTTAAGCGTACGCACACTCTACGATCAAATCTGAGCGTACGCACGCTTTATAAATGAGGCCCATGGTCCCTGGAACACAGGTTTTATCAGCTGGCAATTTTCAATGCACATTTAAGAGTGCCTGTTTTTAAATTCCCTAGCCTGACCTTCAGTCCACAAGGCTGGCCAGGAGTTCTCATCTCTCTCATCCTCTGAAACAAGGAGATATAAACATTGTATTCAGTTTAACTGCTGTACACAGACACACACTGTATTATCTTCTCCCACATTCATTGATCCGCACACTAATGTTACTGAAGTTATTAGCTAGTTATGTTGGCCTGAGAAAGTCAACATACTGTTGACTGTGTGAAAGATGCTTGTGACAGTTGACTGATCTGTCACTGCTCCCTGGGCCGTAGCTGGTATACCTATGCAGGTTGCACTTGTGGGCCCTGTTTGAAATAGTTTAATATATGTTTGTTCTATATATTTATTTGTGCTATTTACACAATGTTTAAGTTTTTTCAAGTTTCTAGGTGTCCAGGTACAGAAACCGAATAATCAAATATAAAATAGCATTCCATGGTCTTCACTGTATAAATTAAATATAGATTAATTCTTGTTAAACTACAAAGTAGTTCAGTAAAGAGCTGTGAGTGATTTTCTCTGATTTACTTTCTTGGATTAACATTAAGGACACTGACAGCAGCTAGTAAATTAGGCTCGATCACTTTAAGAGACAATACATCCAGTATGATACACATCCGATTTTTTTCTAAACTGTTTACGTTCACTTAAAGGGTTACTCCACCCCAAAATTAAAATTTTGTCATTAATCACTTACCCCCATGTCGTTCCATACCCGTAAAAGCTTTGTTCATCTTTGAATTTTTTAAATGGGCAAGGCATTAAAACGCGTGCAAATGATAAACTTTCATGGTAACGGGCAGCAGTGGCGCATTTTTAGGATGGCTTCAGCCAGTCAGTTGAAATGAAGAGTTGCGCAATAGCACTGGTCATCAACGGAAACACAGCATGATTTTCAAAAAGTCAGTGCTTCGATCGCAACACGGGGTGAATTTATGAATGAACGTGTAAAAGTTCTGTCACAAAGATGTTGTTATGTATCCTCGCGCTTTTTTAAGTTGGTATACGGAAGTCCTTGACCTTTCCCTGTGGGTATACGCCATATACCTGCATATCACGTAGACTACACCACTGGTTTAAAGTTAAAAACATCTTAATGATGGATTTGATTTTTACAAATACAGCTTTTCCCTTCACAAGACAATAATTGATGTCAATTACTTGTGTATTATGTTTTTATCAGCTGTTTGGACTTTCATTCTGATGCCACCCATTCACTGCAGATGATCCATTGGTGAGCAAGTGATGTAATGCTAATTTTTTCCAGAGCTGTTCTAATAATAAACTAAAATCTCTTAAAAAGAGATAATGAAAAATCTCTATTATTTGTGTGATCGTATGTTATTTTATTTTTAAATCACATTGCCTATCATAGACAAACTGTCCAAATTTAATTGTAAAATTGTGAATGTAGATGAAACCCTCAGATCCATCTCAAGTTTTTATTGGCTAGTGACACTTTAAAACGTTCTCATTTGCTAATGCAAAAACTCTACAGGTCCAGAGGAGAATCAAAGGCATTCAATTAAGCTGAAAGGGGAGGAGCCACCTAAATTCAAAGCTGTACTTAATAGCAAAGACAAGTACTGGTGGACATCGTGGTATTGTGTCAATGCTTGTCAGGATGGGTTTTTTGCAAGGTGTGTTAGTGCTGGTTGTAATTTTGGCATTTGATGTGAAGAATGCATGGGGAAGTTTGAGATACAATCAAAGTCCAAGAAGCATGAAGCCACAATCAGATCCAGCTTCCAGAGGTCCTCTTTCTTCTCAAGGGTTCTGGAATACTTTGCAAAAGGTTTCTCAGTTTCAGGATCTTGACTCCAGAGGATTTTCACAAGAGCCTCTTGGTCTTCAGGAGAAGCAGGTGTTGCAGGGTCCAGTGAAGCCTTTGGACTGGAGGTTTCCCATCGTTCCAGAGGTGCAGAGCGAGGTGGCGGTGGACTTCCAGTTGAGGCAACCTGTGACTCCCAGTAGTGTAGCTATTCAATGCGGTGAGAACCGGGTTCTTGTGGAGGTACAGCAGGACTTGTTTAGCAATGGTCATCTGATCCAGCCATCTGGTCTGTCTTTGGGAGGATGTCCTGTTGTCGGTCAATACTCAAACTCCAGGGTGCTCATCTTTGAGTATGAACTGCAGGACTGCAACAGTGTGTTGATGGTAAGAAATGTTAAATCTTACTGGATTATTTTATTACACCAATAAACAAGGTTATTTATTGGTATCAGTAGTTCTTTGAACCATTAATGTCCATGGGATGTCTTCACTTCTTATAGTGGGAAGTATAGTGTACTTGCAGGTTGTTTTTTTTTGTTTTTTTTAGTATTTATCACTGAAAGTGGTTCTGTGGCCTGGCTGCTAAAACAATTTTTTTTTTTTTTTTAAAGCTTTTATTTAAGTGTAGTTGAGGACCTTTTTAGTTAAAATCTGTTACAGATGACTGAGGATGAGCTTGTCTATACCTTTGCTCTTACCTACACACCTGAGGTGTTTGCTGGCACTCCGATTACTCGTGCTGATGGTGTAGTTGTTGGTGTTCAATGCCACTATCAAAGGTAAGTGACCTTATGTGACTTTCAGCACTGTTTCTTGTTGTGATGCAACTGGAAGACCATTTATTTGGTACCTCCTTGAACCGCAGGTTTCATAATGTGAGCAGTAATGCTGTGAGGCCAGCTTGGGTCCCTTATGCTTCAATGGAGGTTGGCGAGGAAGTCTTGCTGTTCTCCCTGAAGCTCATGATGGGTTGGTGCAGTTTCTTTAGGACTTCTGCATTATGAATTAAGCTGTGCCTAAACTGTTCTTTCTCCTTGCAGATGACTGGTCCTATGAGAGGCCTTCACGCTCGTATTTCCTGGGTGACATTATTAATATTGAGGCGTCTGTGAAGGTGTACAACCACGTCCCACTGCGTGTGTTTGTGGACCACTGTGTGGCCACTCAAGTACCTGACGTGACTGCTCTTCCGAGATATTCCTTCATTGAGAATCATGGGTAAGGTATAGTGTTGACTTGTTCTTGCCTTTGCTCCCTGTAACCACTTTGTCACTGAGAACTAGGGCAAGTCAACTGTCATCAAGTGTCTAGAGGTTTGCGTTCCTCGTAAGTGCTTTTTGCCTTCACTAAAAATCATTGGGTCATGGCACTTGATGATTTGGCGTTCTTGAGCTGCTCAACTATTTTGTCACTATTAAAGTCTAGTGACTTGATGCTAGAGTCAACATTGAGTTCTGTCACCACTTTTTATCAGGTGCCTTGTGGATGCCAAGGCTACGGCTTCCAGCTCACGCTTCATGCCTCGATCCCAGGAAGACAAGATCCAGTTCCAGCTGGAGGCCTTCATGTTCCAGGAGGGAGACAGTCCTTCTGTATGTACTGGGTGTTGAATGAATTTGCTTTCTCTTCCCGTCTGCTCTGGTTTTGTGATCTCTTACTTGTGGTGTCTCTTGCAGATCTACATAACGTGTATTCTGAAGGCCACTCTTGCTTCTGCACCCAGTGACGCTCTCCGCAAATCCTGTTCCTTTGCCAATGGGTATGTTCATACCGCTTAAGAACACGTTGAAGGTGCAGTATCTATTTTATTTTTTTAAATGCTTTCAGATGGTTTGCTGCTGATGGAAACCACCAGGCTTGTGGTTGCTGTGACTCAACATGTGGTCCTGATGGTGGATTTGTTGCTTCTCCCTTTCGTGGTGAGTAGCTGCTTTAAAGGAATAGTTCACCCAAAAATGAAAATTCTGTCATTTACTCACCCACAAGTAGTTCCAAACCTGTATGAATGTCTTTGTTCTGCTGAACACAAAGGAAGATTCTGAAGAATGTGGGAAACAGAGCAGTTCTGGGGCACCATTGACTTCCATAGTATTTTTTTTCCTACTATGGAAGTCAATGGTGCCACAAAACAGCCTGGTTACAAACTTTCTTCAAAATATCTTCCTTTGTGTTCAGCAGAACAAAGACATTCATACAGGTTTGGAACTACTTGTGGGTGAGTAAATGACAGAATTTTCATTTTTGGGTGAACTATCCCTTTAAGATTGCTTGACACTTCAAGTGCCATAATTAATTTGTGTGGTTTCTCTTTCTAGGTGTTCAGTGGGAAGGCAAGGCCACATTCGATCCTGTAATGGTTCTAGAGCGGCAGAAGACTTTAGCTGGTTTTCAATAAATGGAAAAACCTATTGTTTTGATTTGGTTTTTCTTGTGTAGTTTAACCGATTTTGATTTGAGTGCTGTAAGAGCGATTTGTAATTAAAGCAAAGCTTAAACTGAAGCATCAGTTGTTGGACTTTCATATACAGTAGTTTCCTTGGAGAAACTGGTAGTCCTACTACACCTCCTCTTTCCAGAAGGAAAGGCTCTTTTCTCGGTAGGGGAAATTAATAACCTTTAAAGTCAGACCTACTGTGAACTCCATTTGAAGAACGGTTTAAAAGTGGAATGCATTGCCCATTTAAGCTATAAAGGTAATTCCACTAATCTGTGTTTGTTCCAAAAGATTTCTGCTTGAACACCCACTTCCTTGAAGCACTGCAGATATTTTGCATGCATCTTATGCAGTGAACTTCTTGCTCCCTATATGTTGGTAACTTCAAATGAGTAGTTTTTGTCCTTGCATCCCCAAATAGATTTGATCATAGTTTTAAATTTGTTTCCCAATATACTTTGACCGTCTTCTGGACCAGAGTGGGGACCTGCTGGTACAGGCATGATTTTAAATCAATGGGTATGATTAAAAAGCACACTGTTAAAACCTACAAAATTTGAAAGCTGAGACAGTTTCATATCACAAGCAGGGTTTCCTATTTGGTGTGAGATTTACATGAGCAGAGTGAGAGCGTGCAATTGAGCCTGAAACAGTCTCACACCAAATGCGTGAGTGTTGGCAACCCTACCTAAACTACAACATAACGTTAATGTAGACCTACACCCCGTTATCTAAATATGATTTTTATGTTATGCTATGTATACCTACCGCATTACCCTCCACTGGATGTAGAATGAGCAGCAGTAAACTGCATTTTATAGTGATATTTTGGTGAAAGTAACTCAAAAGTAGTGTAACTCACTACAATTCAGAGACAGTGATATTGTAATGTAACTAATTACTTTCAAAAGACAGTAACTAGTAATAT
Source organism: Schizothorax lantsangensis (assembly GCA_027422415.1). Lineage (NCBI taxonomy): Eukaryota > Metazoa > Chordata > Actinopteri > Cypriniformes > Cyprinidae > Schizothorax > Schizothorax lantsangensis. Next base: position 30,102,209 of record CM049858.1, read on the forward strand.
ATAGTTTAACATTTTGGAAGCAACTTCCCCAACACTGGAACTTTTCACTTTTGGATTTTTCCACCTTCAAATGGGTTATTTGTAGGTATTATGTATTTTAAATCAGGGAAATGGCTTGCATCTCATTTAAGTTCAGTTTAATATTTAGTGTGCCAAACTTACAGAACCTATGCTAATGTAAGGTTTTTGTGCAGTAGCTGATCAGTTATAATTAAAAAAAATAAATGACTACACAAGTTAAACCTTAATATTGTGTGAAATTAAGATGTGTGCAATCCGGTCTTTTGAAATCTGATCTTTTTGAAAACTGTGCTGAGCAAGAAAATGAAAAACCACGTGTGCAACATCAGGCATTTTCTTGCTCCGCACAGTTTCACTATTAATAATCATTGCTTTGAGTTTAGGACCATTGACTCTGATCCTTATGTGTTTCATCATCGTTTTAATGCTTGAAGACAGTCAAGAACTGATTTCCATTCAAAACTCAAGATCAACAATTGAAGAGCTGGATTTTTAACAAAAATCCACACCACTCCAGTCCATCAATTAATGTATTGTGAACCAAAAGGCTGCGTGTTTGTAAGAAACAAAGCAATTAGGGCTCCATTTCCCAAAAGCATCGTAAGCCTAAGTTAATCATAGCTCCAATGGTTTCAATGGGTCTACGATGTACTTAAGCTTACAATGCTTTTGGGAAACGCAGCCCATGGCATTTTAACTTAGAATCCATAATATTGCATCCTCCAGTGAAAAAGTGGTCTCAGCTGAATCAGGATAGAAATATGCACAGATCAAGCACTTTACAAGCCTGTGTGATTATGGATATTTTGGCCAGAAGCAACCGTTTAAAGCAGTGGTGTAGTCTAGTTTTTTGTAGTGAGCATATTGTGATTTTTCCCTCACCTGTCCCAAAGCGACACCCTACAGTATGCATCTACATGTAACTGACAGCATTCTGAAAGACTGCTTGTGTGATATCAACATGTCAGTTTATTATAAGCAACACAAGACAGCCAATGACATTTACAGCTGGGGAGACTGGACTGATTTTCTACGGTGTTGATCATCTAACTCAGCCAGTTAAGAGCTACATTTTTCCTGAATCGGGGTCCTCATTTATAAAATGTTGCGCAGAAACCATCCTAAATTTGATCTTACGATCATTTCTAAGATATGCGTACGTGCGATTCATAGAATAAACGTACAAACAGAAATCGCGCGTACGCGTCCCTTTCAGGTGTGAAATCTATTAATTGCAAATGATCTTGAACTTGCGCGCAATTGACTGGTTTGAGCTCTCTACATTGTAAACGACTCCTAATTAATATCATTAACATATAAAAGATCACCAATCATCATAATTTAGAACAGTGAGCTGCAAGAACAGCTTATATTTAAAAAAAAACTGCAATACTCCGACAATAAAAAGTGCGTATGTCTGCTCAGACCCTGACGTGACGCTAAGCACTTTTCCACGTCAAAGACCGTCTTTATAAATATGAACGTTGGCGTGGATTTAAGCGTACGCACACTCTACGATCAAATCTGAGCGTACGCATGCTTTATAAATGAGGCCCATGGTCCCTGGAGCACAGGTTTTATCAGCTGGCAATTTTCAATGCACATTTAAGAGTGCCTGTTTTTAAATTCCCTAGCCTGACCTTCAGTCCACAAGGCTGGCCAGGAGTTCTCATCTCTCTCATCATCTGAAACAAGGAGATATTTTCAGCTCAATGACTCTCGATGCATGTGGCAGGGACTGAAGACCATCTGTTCCTCTGGAAATAACCCCTCCGCCGAGGTGAGAGCAGATCCATTGCTGGCCGAAGAGCTAAACACCTTCTACGGCCGCTTCGAATGCAACGGCGGCGCGACTCTGCCGATCAGCGCGTCAGGAAGCAGCAGACAGAGCAGCGATGTTGATCATGTTATCACCGTGTCGGAGGACGAGGTTCGGAGAGAATTAAGGAGAGTAAACATCAGGAAAGCCGCCGGACCTGATGGGATTACTGGCCGCGTTCTAAGGTCTTGCGCCGATCAGCTTGCTGGTTTGTTTACTTCCATCTTTAATGAGTCCCTTGCTACCTCTGTGATTCCCACCTCATTTAAGAAATCTGTCATCATCCCTGTGCCTAAGAACAGTAAACCCTCTTGCCTGAATGACTATCGCCCAGTTGCCCTCACATCAACAGTCATGAAGGTTTTTGAGAGACTTTTAAAGAAACACATATGCTCCTCCATCCCTGCTACCTTGGACCCTCTTCAGTTTGCCTATCGCCCAAATAGGTCTACTGATGATGCCATCTCTCAGGTACTGCACTCCTCCCTCACACATATTGACAGCAAAAATGGCAACTATGTCAGACTGCTATTCATTGACTATAGCTCAGCTTTCAATACTATAGTCCCCACCAAGCTAGCTGTCAAACTCTCAGACCTCGGCCTAAACACTTCACTCTGTGACTGGATTCAAGACTTCCTCACCGGCAGACCACAAGTGGTGAAAATGGGCCAGTTCACCTCCAACTCCATCACCCTGAACGTAGGAGCCCCGCAGGGCTGCGTTCTGAGTCCCCTGCTCTACTCTCTCTACACACACAACTGTGTGTCCTCTCACAGCTCCACTTCTATTGTTAAATTTGCTGATGATACTGTGGTTCTGGGCCTCATTTCCAACAATGATGAGACCGCATACTTGGGTGAGGTAGAGAGACTAACATCATGGTGCCAGGACAACTGTCTCTCTCTGAACATGAGCAAAACTAAAGAGCTGATTGTAGACTTCAGGAAGAGACAGCAGCGGCCCTACACTCCTCTTATGATCAGCGGGACCCCTGTGGAGAGGGTGAGCAGCTTCAAGTACCTCGGTGTAAACATCTCTGAGGACCTGACTTGGACTGCACACATTCAAGCACAGGTCAAGAAAGCCAGGCAAAGACTGTACCATCTGCGACAGCTGAGGAATTCAGGGTCTCACCAGCAATCCTGAAAACTTTCTATTCAGGGGCCATAGAAAGTGTATTGACTCAGTGCATCTCAGTGTGTGCCACAAATCAGGACTGCAAAGCTCTGCAGAGAGTCGTGCGCTTAGCTGAGCGCATCTCTGGGTCTGCCCTCCCCTCTCTGCAGGACATCTACCTCAAACGCTGCAGAAGCAGAGCTGCAAAAATAATCAAGGACTCAAATCACCCCGGTAACCGTCTTTTCATCTCACTGCCATCTGGCAAGCGCTTCAGGAGCATGATGGCAAAAACTGAGAGACTGAGGAGGAGCTTCTTCCCTCAGGCCATCAGGCTCCTAAACTCAGTCTCATAACATCTACAGGACTCAATTTAATAAACTGTAAAATACACCCATTATTCTCCATCATCCGCATTGCTGCTATGTGTACATACCCGGTACAACCTGTTTGCACATTCCTCTTGCACATCCCTGTTTATATTAATATTTATTAAATCCACAGTAGACTGTATTGCACATTTTAGTTCATTGCACATTTTACTCCTTATTTTATTTTATTTTATTTTTTACTTATTTTTTATCTTATTCCTACCTATATTTATATATACTCTCCTGTGTTATGTTTCATCTTTTATTTTATTTTTTTGCACTGTCCATTGAGCGGACCCGTCCTGACCTACATTTCACTACTGATTATACCCTGTATGATTGTGTATGTGACAAATAAACAAGAACCTTGAGAACCTTGAACCTTGATATAAACATTGTATTCAGTTTAACTGCTGTACACAGACACACACTGTGTTATCTTCTCCCACATTCACTGATCCGCACACTAATGTTACTGAAGTTATTAGCTAGTTATGTTGGCCTGAGAAAGTCAACATACTGTTGACTGTGTGAAAGATGCTTGGGACAGTTGACTGATCTGTCACTGCTCCCCGGGCCGTAGCTGGGGTTTGCGGGGCCCCGGTGCAGGTTGCACTTGTGGGTCCTGTTTGAAATAGTTTAATATATGTTTGTTCTATATATTTATTTGTGCTATTTACACAATGTTACGTTTTTTCAAGTTTCTAGGTGTCCAGGTACAGAAACCGAATAATCAAATATAAAATAGCATTCCATGGTCTTCACTGTATAAATTAAATATAGATTAATTCTTGTTAAACTACAAAGTAGTTCAGTAAAGAGCTGTGAGTGATTTTCTCTGATTTAATTTCTTGGATTAACATTAAGGACACTGACAGCAGCTAGTAAATTAGGCTCGGTCACTTTAAGAGACAATACATCCAAAATGATACACATCCGATTTTTTTCTAAACTGTTTACGTTCACTTAAAGGGTTACTCCACCCCAAAATTAAAATTTTGTCATTAATCACTTACCCCCATGTCGTTCCATACCCGTAAAAGCTTTGTTCATCTTCGGAACACAATTTATGATATTTTGGATGAAACCCGGGACGCTTGTGACTGTCCCATTGACTGCCAAGTAATTCTCACTGTCAAGGTCTTTTTGTATGCATGTGTCTCCTCTCTGTCTGTCCGCGAAAAGTATGAAAAGCATCGTCAGCTGGTTCAAATAGCGTAAATCCATCTACCATCACCTGCGTGGTTCGAGTCCCACGGAATCGGAAGGATAAAAGGAGGAGTGACGACAGAGGAAGACAGAGAGGACCAGGCCTGGATTTTAGTTTGTGTTTTGTGTGCGGCAGTCGTCCGTGAGGGGCTGCGCTTTACTTTTGTGTTTGTTTATTTGTATTATTAAATTCTTTAAATGTTCGCCGGTTCCGGCCTCCTTCTTCCCGTTCTACGAACTTTTTGTGCCGAAACCCGGGAGGAAGGAGGGACATGCTGCAGAAAAGCCCTCGCTGCTGAATCGCGGTGCTGAAGGTCGGGCAGCACGGAGAAGCGGAGACCGCCAGTGGCTGCCCGAGGCGGTGGTGCTGGAAATAGAAACTGGGACGGAAGGCTCGCTGCCTGCTCCTGGGTCAAGGAGGGGTGGCTGCCGTCGAAGGGAGCGGAATGTGTCTCCTCTGGGGAGGAGCAGGGAACGGGGGACTGCTGCCGGCTGCCCTCTGGAGGAGCCATCGCGTCCGCCAGGAGGCGGAGGAGCGTAGCGTCCACCATTACCATTGGAGATTATGAGGACCGAGCCACATGTGAACGGAGCGAGATTTTTTTTTTTAGCATCCTTCCGTCTCCTTTTCTTACCTCGTCGTCCTACCCCCTTCTGACGAGTATCAGCGTACCCCCCGCCGCCGATGGGGGTATGTGCGAGTGGGGCGGGGCCGGAGCTGTGGGAACGGAGCGCCGGTGGAGTTAATGGTAATGAGCGTTTGAGGGGCTCGTTCAAAGTGACGACAGAGGAAGACGAGAGAGGACCAGGCCTGGATTTTAAAGGGGCTGCCGCTTTACTTTTGTGTTTGTTTAAACTTTGTTACTTTAAAGGTAGAATACGAATACATATCCTTGTATTGCGACTGATACAGAAGAGCGTACGCATTTTGCGTTCAGTGGATAATCTCTAAAATGGCGCTACGGTGACGCGGAGAGACAGAGAGGAGACGAATTGTTGAAAAAAAAAAAGTTGTTATTTTAATTTATTTGCGTACAAAAAGTATTCTCGTCGCATTATTAAATTCAGATTCAACCACTGATGGCAGATGGACTACCTTGACGATGCTTTTTATACTTTTCTGGACCTTGACAGTGAGAATTACTTGGCAGTCAATGGGACAGTCACAAGCCTCCCCAGATAGCACACGTACGTCTGCAAGATGTCTGTTAAAGATCTCTTGATCTGGAAAGTATCTGCTGTCTACAAACATCTGACAGACGTCTTTCAGATGTCAGTTTTACATACATTCTAAATCATAAAAATCTTAAAGACATCTAATAGATGTCTATTTGACATCTAAAAAGAAACGTCCTATAAACGTATTGCAGATGAGCAAACACCCTAAAAAGTACGTCTTGCAGATGTAAATGCAGACATCAAATAGACGTCTCCGATGTACATGTCTAAAATATCTTAAATTGTGTTCCGAAGACGAACGAAGCTTTTATGGGTTTGGAACGACATGGGGGTAAGTGATTAATGACAAAATTTGTATTTTGGGGTGGAGTAACCCTTTAAGTTTACGTTTGCTCTCTGTGTGCGCACCGAACACGGCGCGCAATTACTCATTTGAGTTTTTCCACATCCTGTGTTTGAATGCTTATAAACTGTTTTGAATGTTTAAATGGGCAAGGCATAAAACGCGTGCAAATGATAAACTTTCATGGTAACGGGCAGCAGTGGCGCATTTTTAGGATGGCTTCAGCCAGTCAGTTGAAATGAAGAGTTGCGCAATAGCACTGGTCATCAACGGAAACACAGCATGATTTTCAAAAAGTCAGTGCTTCGATCGCAACACGGGGTGAATTTATGAATGAACGTGTAAAAGTTCTGTCACAAAGATGTTGTTATGTATCCTCGCGCTTTTTTAAGTTGGTATACGGAAGTCCTTGACCTTTCCCTGTGGGTATACGCCATATACCTGCATATCACGTAGACTACACCACTGGTTTAAAGTTAAAAACATCTTAATGATGGATTTGATTTTTACAAATACAGCTTTTCCCTTCACAAGACAATAATTGATGTCAATTACTTGTGTATTATGTTTTTATCAGCTGTTTGGACTTTCATTCTGATGCCACTCATTCACTGCAGATGATCCATTGGTGAGCAAGTGATGTAATGCTAAATTTTTCCAGAGCTGTTCTAATAATAAACTAAAATCTCTTAAAAAGAGATAATGAAAAATCTCTATTATTTGTGTGATCGTATGTTATTTTATTTTTAAATCACATTGCCTATCATAGACAAACTGTCCACATTTAATTGTAAAATTGTGAATGTAGATGAAACCCTCAGATCCATCTCAAGTTTTTATTGGCTAGTGACACTTTAAAACGTTCTCATTTGCTAATGCATAAACTCTACAGGTCCAGAGGAGAATCAAAGGCAATCAATTAAGCTGAAAGGGGAGGAGCCACCTAAATTCAAAGCTGTACTTAATAGCAAAGACAAGTACTGGTGGGCATCGTGGTATTGTGTCAATGCTGGTCAGGATGGGCTTTTTGCAAGGTGTGTTAGTGCTGGTTGTAATTTTGGCATTTGACGTGAAGAATGCATGGGGAAGTTTGAGATACAATCAAAGTCCAAGAAGCATGAAGCTACAATCAGATCCAGCTTCCAGAGGTCCTCTTTCTTCTCAAGGGTTCTGGAATACTTTGCAAAAGGTTTCTCGGTTTCAGGATCTTGACTCCAGAGGATTTGCACAAGAGCCTCTTGGTCTTCAGGAGAAGCAGGTGTTGCAGGGTCCAGTGAAGCCTCTGGACTGGAGGTTTCCCATTGTTCCAGAGGTGCAGAGCGAGGTGGCGGTGGACTTCCAGTTGAGGCAACCTGTGACTCCCAGTAGTGTAGCTATTCAATGTGGTGAGAACCGGGTTCTTGTGGAGGTACAGCAGGACTTGTTTAGCAATGGTCATCTGATCCAGCCATCTGGTCTGTCTTTGGGAGGATGTCCTATTGTCGGTCAATACTCAAACTCCAGGGTGCTCATCTTTGAGTATGAACTGCAGGACTGCAACAGTGTGTTGATGGTAAGAAATGTTAAATCTTACTGGATTAATTTATTACACCAATAAACAAGGTTATTTATTGGTATCAGTAGTTCTTTGAACCATTAATGTCCATAGGATCTTTTCATTTCTTGTAGTGTACTTGCAGTATAGTTTTTTGTGTTTAAGAATTTATCACTGAAAGGTTCCTTGAGGAACCGAAAGTGGTTCTGTGGCCTGGCTGCTATAACTTATTTTTTTAAGCTTTTATTTTTAAAGTTTTTAAGTGTAGTTGAGGGACCGTTTTAGTTAACAAGTTAAAATCTGTTACAGATGACCGAGGATGCGCTTGTCTATACCTTTGCTCTTACCTACACACCTGAGGTGTTCGCTGGCACTCCGATTACTCGTGCTGATGGTGCAGTTGTTGGTGTTCAATGCCACTATCAAAGGTAAGTGACTTTCAGCACTGTTTCTTGTTGTGATGCAACTGGAAGACCATTTATTTGGTACCTCCTTGAACCGCAGGTTTCATAATGTGAGCAGTAATGCTGTGAGGCCAGCTTGGGTCCCTTATGCTTCAATGGAGGTTGGCGAGGAAGTCTTGCTGTTCTCCCTGAAGCTCATGATGGGTTGGTGCAGTTTCTTTAGGACTTCTGCATTATGAATTAAGCTGTGCCTAAACTGTTCTTCCTCCTTGCAGATGACTGGTCCTATGAGAGGCCTTCACGCTCGTATTTCCTGGGTGACATTATTAATATTGAGGCGTCTGTGAAGGTGTACAACCACGTCCCACTGCGTGTGTTTGTGGACCACTGTGTGGCCACTCAAGTACCTGACGTGACTGCTCTTCCGAGATATTCCTTCATTGAGAATCATGGGTAAGGTATAGTGTTGACTTGTTCTTGCCTTTGCTCCCTGTAACCACTTTGTCACTGAGAACTAGGGCACGTCAACTGTCATCAAGTGTCTAGAGGTTTGCGTTCCTCGTAAGTGCTTTTTGCCTTCACTAAAAATCATTGGGTCATGGCACTTGATGATTTGGCGTTCTTGAGATGCTCCTCAACTATTGTCACTATTAAAGTCTAGTGACTTGATGCTAGAGTCAACATTGAGTTCTGTCACCACTTTTTATCAGGTGCCTTGTGGATGCCAAGGCTACGGCTTCCAGCTCACGCTTCATGCCTCGATCCCAGGAAGACAAGATCCAGTTCCAGCTGGAGGCCTTCATGTTCCAGGAGGGAGACAGTCCTTCTGTATGTACTGGGTGTTGAATGAATTTGCTTTCTCTTCCCGTCTGCTCTGGTTTTGTGATCTCTTACCTGTGGTGTCTCTTGCAGATCTACATAACGTGTATTCTGAAGGCCACTCTTGCTTCTGCACCCAGTGACGCTCTCTGCAAATCCTGTTCCTTTGCCAATGGGTATGTTCATACCGCTTAAGAACACGTTGAAGGTGCAGTATCTATTTTATTTTTTTAAATGCTTTCAGATGGTTTGCTGCTGATGGAAACCACCAGGCTTGTGGTTGCTGTGACTCAACATGTGGTCCTGATGGTGGATTTGTTGCTTCTCCCTTTCATGGTGAGTAGCTGCTTTAAAGGAATAGTTCACCCAAAAATGAAAATTGTCATTTACTCACCCACAAGTAGTTCCAAACCTGTATGAATGTCTTTGTTCTGCTGAACACAAAGGAAGATTCTGAAGAATGTGGGAAACAGAGCAGTTCTGGGGCACCATTGACTTCCATAGTATTTTTTTTCCTACTATGGAAGTCAATGGTGCCACAAAACAGCCTGGTTACAAACTTTCTTCAAAATATCTTCCTTTGTGTTCAGCAGAACAAAGACATTCATACAGGTTTGGAACTACTTGTGGGTGAGTAAATGACAGAATTTTCATTTTTGGGTGAACTATCCCTTTAAGATTGCTTGACACTTCAAGTGCCATAATTAATTTGTGTGGTTTCTCTTTCTAGGTGTTCAGTGGGAAGGCAAGGCCACATTCGATCCTGTAATGGTTCTAGAGCGGCAGAAGACTTTAGCTGGTTTTCAATAAATGGAAAAACCTATTGTTTGATTTGGTTTTTCTTGTGTAGTTTAACCGATTTTGATTTGAGTGCTGTAAGAGCGATTTGTAATTAAAGCAAAGCTTAAACTGAAGCATCAGTTGTTGGACTTTCATATACAGTAGTTTCCTTGGAGAAACTGGTAGTCCTACTACACCTCCTCTTTCCAGAAGGAAAGGCTCTTTTCTCGGTAGGGGAAATTAATAACCTTTAAAGTCAGACCTACTGTGAACTCCATTTGAAGAACGGTTTAAAAGTGGAATGCATTGCCCATTTAAGCTATAAAGGTAATTCCACTAATCTGAGTTTGTTCCAAAAGATTTCTGCTTGAACACCCACTTCCTTGAAGCACTGCAGATATTTTGCATGCATCTTATGCAGTGAACTTCTTGCTCCCTATATGTTGGTAACTTCAAATGAGTAGTTTTTGTCCTTGCATCCCCAAATAGATTTGATCATAGTTTTAAATTTGTTTCCCAATATACTTTGACCGTCTTCTGGACCAGAGTGGGGACCTGCTGGTACAGGCATGATTTTAAATCAATGGGTATGATTAAAAAGCACACTGTTAAAACCTACAAAATTTGAAAGCTGAGACGGTTTCATATCACAAGCAGGGTTTCCTATTTGGTGTGAGATTTACATGAGCAGAGTGAGAGCGTGCAATTGAGCCTGAAACAGTCTCACACCGAATGCGTGAGTGTTGGCAACCCTACCTAAACTACAACATAACGTTAATGTAGACCTACACCCCGGTATGTAAATATGATTTTTGTTATGCTATGTATACCTACCGCATTACCCTCCACTGGAATGAGCAGCAGTAAACTGCATTTTATAGTGACTGTATTTTGGTGAAAGTAACTCAAAAGTAGTGTAACTCACTACAATTCAGAGACAGTGATATTGTAATGTAACCAATTACTTTCAAAAGACAGTAACTAGTTTAACATTTTGGAAGCAACTTCCCCAACACTGGAACTTTTCACTTTTGGATTTTTCCACCTTCAAATGGGTTATTTGTAGGTCTTATGTATTTTAAATCAGGGAAATGGCTTGCATCTCATTTAAATTCAGTTTAATATTTAGTGTGCCAAACTTACAGAACCTATGCTAATGTAAGGTTTTTGTGCAGTAGCTGATCAGTTATAATTAAAAAAATGACTACACAAGTTAAACCTTAATATTGTGTGAAATGAAGATGTGTGCAATCCGGTCTTTTGAAATCTGATATTTTTGAAAACTGTGCTGAGCAAGAAAATGAAAAACCACGTGTGCAACATCAGGCATTTTCTTGCTCCGCACAGTTTCACTATTAATAATCATTGCTTTGAGTTTAGGACCATTGACTCTGATCCTTATGTTTCATCATCGTTTTAATGCTTGAAGACAGTCAAGAACTGATTTCCATTCAAAACTCAAGATCAACAATTGAAGAGCTGGAATTTTAACAAAAATCCACACCACTCCAGTCCATCAATTAATGTATTGTGAACCAAAAGGCTGCGTGTTTGTAACAAAGCAATTAGGGCTCCATTTCCCAAAAGCATCGTAAGCCTAAGTTAATCATAGCTCCAGTGGTTTCAATGGGTCTACGATGTACTTAAGCTTACAATGCTTTTGGGAAACGCAGCCCATGGCATTTTAACTTAGAATCCATAATATTGCATCCTCCAGTGAAAAAGTGGTCTCCGCTGAATCAGGATAGAAATATGCACAGATCAAGCACTTTACAAGCCTGTGTGATTATGGATATTTTGGCCAGAAGCAACCGTTTAAAGCAGTGGTGTAGTCTAGTTTTTTGAAGTGAGCATATTGTGATTTTTCCCTCACCTGTCCCAAAGCGACACCCTACAGTATGCATCTACATGTAACTGACAGCATTCTGAAAGACTGCTTGTGTGATATCAACATGTCAGTTTATTATAAGCAACACAAGACAGCCAATGACATTTACAGCTGGGGAGACTGGACTGATTTTCTACGGTGTTGATCATCTAACTCAGCCAGTTAAGAGCTACATTTTTCCTGAATCGGGGTCCTCATTTATAAAATGTTGCGCAGAAACCATCCTAAATTTGATCTTACGATCATTTCTAAGATATGCGTACGTGCGATTCATAGAATAAACGTACAAACAGAAATCGCGCGTACGCGTCCCTTTCAGATGTGAAATCTATTAATCGCAAATGATCTTGAACTTGCGCGCAATTGACTGGTTTGAGCTCTCTACATTGTAAACGACTCCTAATTAATATCATTAGCATATAAAAGATCACCAATCATCATAATTTAGAACAGTGAGCTGCAAGAACAGCTTATATTTAAAAAAAAACTGCAATACTCCGACAATAAAAAGTGCGTATGTCTGCTCAGACCCTGACGTGACGCTAAGCACTTTTCCACGTCAAAGACCGTCTTTATAAATATGAACGTTGGCGTGGATTTAAGCGTACGCACACTCTACGATCAAATCTGAGCGTACGCATGCTTTATAAATGAGGCCCATGGTCCCTGGAGCACAGGTTTTATCAGCTGGCAATTTTCAATGCACATGTAAGAGTGCCTGTTTTTAAATTCCCTAGCCTGACCTTCAGTCCACAAGGCTGGCCAGGAGTTCTCATCTCTCTCATCATCTGAAACAAGGAGATATTTTCAGCTCAATGACTCTCAATGCATGTGGCAGGGACTGAAGACCATCTGTTCCTCTGGAAATAACCCCTCCGCCGAGGTGAGAGCAGATCCATTGCTGGCCGAAGAGCTAAACACCTTCTACGGCCGCTTCGAATGCAACGGCGGCGCGACTCTGCCGATCAGCGCGTCAGGAAACAGCAGACAGAGCAGCGATGTTGATCATGTTATCACCGTGTCGGAGGACGAGGTTCGGAGAGAATTAAGGAGAGTAAACATCAGGAAAGCCGCCGGACCTGATGGGATTACTGGCCGCGTTCTAAGGTCTTGCGCCGATCAGCTTGCTGGTTTGTTTACTTCCATCTTTAATGAGTCCCTTGCTACCTCTGTGATTCCCACCTCATTTAAGAAATCTGTCATCATCCCTGTGCCTAAGAACAGTAAACCCTCTTGCCTGAATGACTATCGCCCAGTTGCCCTCACATCAACAGTCATGAAGGTTTTTGAGAGACTTTTAAAGAAACACATATGCTCCTCCATCCCTGCTACCTTGGACCCTCTTCAGTTTGCCTATCGCCCAAATAGGTCTACTGATGATGCCATCTCTCAGGTACTGCACTCCTCCCTCACACATATTGACAGCAAAAATGGCAACTATGTCAGACTGCTATTCATTGACTATAGCTCAGCTTTCAATACTATAGTCCCCACCAAGCTAGCTGTCAAACTCTCAGACCTCGGCCTAAACACTTCACTCTGTGAATGGATTCAAGACTTCCTCACCGGCAGACCACAAGTGGTGAAAATGGGCCAGTTCACCTCCAACTCCATCACCCTGAACGTAGGAGCCCCGCAGGGCCTCGTTCTGAGTCCCCTGCTCTACTCTCTCTACACACACAACTGTGTGTCCTCTCACAGCTCCACTTCTATTGTTAAATTTGCTGATGATACTGTGGTTCTGGGCCTCATTTCCAACAATGATGAGACCGCATACTTGGGTGAGGTAGAGAGACTAACATCATGGTGCCAGGACAACTGTCTCTCTCTGAACATGAGCAAAACTAAAGAGCTGATTGTAGACTTCAGGAAGAGACAGCAGCGGCCCTACACTCCTCTTATGATCAGCGGGACCCCTGTGGAGAGGGTGAGCAGCTTCAAGTACCTCGGTGTAAACATCTCTGAGGACCTGACTTGGACTGCACACATTCAAGCACAGGTCAAGAAAGCCAGGCAAAGACTGTACCATCTGCGACAGCTGAGGGAATTCAGGGTCTCACCAGCAATCCTGAAAACTTTCTATTCAGGGGCCATAGAAAGTGTATTGACTCTCAGTGTGTGCCACAAATCAGGACTGCAAAGCTCTGCAGAGAGTCGTGCGCTTAGCTGAGCGCATCTCTGGGTCTGCCCTCCCCTCTCTGCAGGACATCTACCTCAAACGCTGCAGAAGCAGAGCTGCAAAAATAATCAAGGACTCAAATCACCCCGGTAACCGTCTTTTCATCTCACTGCCATCTGGCAAGCGCTTCAGGAGCATGATGGCAAAAACTGAGAGACTGAGGAGGAGCTTCTTCCCTCAGGCCATCAGGCTCCTAAACTCAGTCTCATAACATCTACAGGACTCAATTTAATAAACTGTAAAATACACCCATTATTCTCCATCATCCGCATTGCTGCTATGTGTACATACCCGGTACAACCTGTTTGCACATTCCTCTTGCACATCCCTGTTTATATTAATATTTATTAAATCCACAGTAGACTGTATTGCACATTTTAGTTCATTGCACATTTTACTCCTTATTTTATTTTACTTTATTTTTTACTTATTTTTTATCTTATTCCTACCTATATTTATATATACTCTCCTGTGTTATGTTTCATCTTTTATTTTATTTTTTTGCACTGTCCATTGAGCGGACCCGTCCTGACCTACATTTCACTACTGATTATACCCTGTATGATTGTGTATGTGACAAATAAACAAGAACCTTGAGAACCTTGAACCTTGATATAAACATTGTATTCAGTTTAACTGCTGTACACAGACACACACTGTGTTATCTTCTCCCACATTCACTGATCCGCACACTAATGTTACTGAAGTTATTAGCTAGTTATGTTGGCCTGAGAAAGTCTGTTGACTGTGTGAAAGATGCTTGGGACAGTTGACTGATCTGTCACTGCTCCCCGGGCCGTAGCTGGGGTTTGCGGGGCCCCGGTGCAGGTTGCACTTGTGGGTCCTGTTTGAAATAGTTTAATATATGTTTGTTCTATATATTTATTTGTGCTATTTACACAATGTTACGTTTTTTCAAGTTTCTAGGTGTCCAGGTACAGAAACCGAATAATCAAATATAAAATAGCATTCCATGGTCTTCACTGTATAAATTAAATATAGATTAATTCTTGTTAAACTACAAAGTAGTTCAGTAAAGAGCTGTGAGTGATTTTCTCTGATTTAATTTCTTGGATTAACATTAAGGACACTGACAGCAGCTAGTAAATTAGGCTCGGTCACTTTAAGAGACAATACATCCAGTATGATACACATCCGATTTTTTTCTAAACTGTTTACGTTCACTTAAAGGGTTACTCCACCCCAAAATTAAAATTTTGTCATTAATCACTTACCCCCATGTCGTTCCATACCCGTAAAAGCTTTGTTCATCTTCGGAACACAATTTATGATATTTTTGATGAAACCCGGGACGCTTGTGACTGTCCCATTGACTGCCAAGTAATTCTCACTGTCAAGGTCCAGAAAAGTATGAAAAGCATCGTCAGGGTAGTCCATCTACCATCAGTGGTTGAATCTGAATTTTATAATGAAACGAGAATACTTTTTGTATGCAAAGAAAATAAAAATAACTACTTTTTTTCAAAAATGTGTCTCCTCTCTGTCTCTCCGCGTCACCGTAGCGCCATTTTGGAGATTATCCACTGAACGCAAGCAGCTTACGCTCTTCTGTATCAGCCGCGCCGCACGGATGCGCTGTTTTCGTTCAAATCAAATCGTAAATACACGCATGTGACGAGTGGGGCGGGGCCGAGAGCCGTGGGAACGGAGCGAGGCCGGTGGAGTTAATGGTAATGAGCGACACCTGCGCCACTCACCGGTCTCGAGTCCCACGGAGGAGCTCCGGAAGGATAAAAGGAGGAGTGACGACAGAGGAAGACGAGAGAGGACCAGGCCTGGATTTTAGTTTTTGTTTTGTGTGCGGCAGTCGTCCGTGAGGGGCTGCCGCTTTACTTTTGTGTTTGTTTATTTGTATTATTAAATTCTTTAAATGTTCGCCGGTTCCCGCCTCCTTCTTCCCGCTCTACGAACTTTGTTACAACGTAGAATACATATCCTTGTATTGCGACTGATACAGAAGAGCGTACGCATTTTGCGTTCAGTGGATAATCTCTAAAATGGTGCTACGGTGACGCGGAGAGACAGAGAGGAGACGAATTGTTGAAAAAAAAAAAGTCGTTATTTTAATTTATTTGCGTACAAAAAGTATTCTCGTCACATTATTAAATTCAGATTCAACCACTGATGGCAGATGGACTACCCTGACGATGCTTTTCATACTTTTCTGGACCTTGACAGTGAGAATTACTTGGCAGTCAATGGGACAGTCACAAGCCTCCCCAGATAGCACACGTACGTCTGCAAGATGTCTGTTAAAGATCTCTTGATCTGGAAAGTATCTGCTGTCTACAAACATCTGACAGACGTCTTTCAGATGTCAGTTTTACATACATTCTAAATCATAAAAATCTTAAAGACATCTAATAGATGTCTATTTGACATCTAAAAAGAAACGTCCTATAAACGTATTGCAGATGAGCAAACACCCTAAAAAGTACGTTGTGCAGATGTAAATGCAGACATCAAATAGACGTCTCCGATGTACATGTCTAAAATATCTTAAATTGTGTTCCGAAGACGAACGAAGCTTTTATGGGTTTGGAACGACATGGGGGTAAGTGATTAATGACAAAAATTTTATTTTGGGGTGGAGTAACCCTTTAAGTTTACGTTTGCTCTCTGTGTGCGCACCGAACACGGCGCGCAATTACTCATTTGAGTTTTTTCCACATCCTGCGTTTGAATGCTTATAAACTCTTTTGAATGTTTAAATGGGCAAGGCATAAAACGCGTGCAAATGATAAGCTTTCGTGGTAATGGGCAGCAGTGGCGCATTTTTAGGATGGCTTCAGCCAGTCAGTTGAAATGAAGAGTTGCGCAATAGCACTGGTCATCAACGGAAACACAGCATGATTTTCAAAAAGTCAGTGCTTCGATCGCAACACGGGGTGAATTTATGAATGAACGTGTAAAAGTTCTGTCACAAAGATGTTGTTATGTATCCTCGCGCTATTTTAAGTTGGTATACGGAAGTCCTTGACCTTTCCCTGTGGGTATACGCCATATACCTTCATATCACGTAGACTACACCACTGGTTTAAAGTTAAAAACATCTTAATGATGGATTTGATTTTTACAAATACAGCTTTTCCCTTCACAAGACAATAATTGATGTCAATTACTTGTGTATTATGTTTTTATCAGCTGTTTGGACTTTCATTCTGATGCCACTCATTCACTGCAGATGATCCATTGGTGAGCAAGTGATGTAATGCTAAATTTTTCCAGAGCTGTTCTAATAATAAACTAAAATCTCTTAAAAAGAGATAATGAAAAATCTCTATTATTTGTGTGATCGTATGTTATTTTATTTTTAAATCACATTGCCTATCATAGACAAACTGTCCACATTTAATTGTAAAATTGTGAATGTAGATGAAACCCTCAGATCCATCTCAAGTTTTTATTGGCTAGTGACACTTTAAAACGTTCTCATTTGCTAATGCATAAACTCTACAGGTCCAGAGGAGAATCAAAGGCAATCAATTAAGCTGAAAGGGGAGGAGCCACCTAAATTCAAAGCTGTACTTAATAGCAAAGACAAGTACTGGTGGGCATCATGGTATTGTGTCAATGCTGGTCAGGATGGGCTTTTTGCAAGGTGTGTTAGTGCTGGTTGTAATTTTGGCATTTGATGTGAAGAATGCATGGGGAAGTTTGAGATACAATCAAAGTCCAAGAAGCATGAAGCTACAATCAGATCCAGCTTCCAGAGGTCCTCTTTCTTCTCAAGGGTTCTGGAATACTTTGCAAAAGGTTTCTCGGTTTCAGGATCTTGACTCCAGAAGATTTGCACAAGAGCCTCTTGGTCTTCAGGAGAAGCAGGTGTTGCAGGGTCCAGTGAAGCCTCTGGACTGGAGGTTTCCCATCGTTCCAGAGGTGCAGAGCGAGGTGGCGGTGGACTTCCAGTTGAGGCAACCTGTGACTCCCAGTAGTGTAGCTATTCAATGTGGTGAGAACCGGGTTCTTGTGGAGGTACAGCAGGACTTGTTTAGCAATGGTCATCTGATCCAGCCATCTGGTCTGTCTTTGGGAGGATGTCCTGTTGTCGGTCAATACTCAAACTCCAGGGTGCTCATCTTTGAGTATGAACTGCAGGACTGCAACAGTGTGTTGATGGTAAGAAATGTTAAATCTTACTGGATTAATTTATTACACCAATAAACAAGGTTATTTATTGGTATCAGTAGTTATTTGAACCATTAATGTCCATAGGATCTTTTCATTTCTTGTAGTTTACTTGCAGTATAGTTTTTTGTTTAAGAATTTATCACTGAAAGGTTCCTTGAGGAACCGAAAGTGGTTCTGTGGCCTGGCTGCTATAACTTATTTTTTTAAGCTTTTATTTTTAAAGTGTAGTTGAGGGACCGTTTTAATTACCAAGTTAAAATCTGTTACAGATGACCGAGGATGAGCTTGTCTATACCTTTGCTCTTACCTACACACCTGAGGCGCTTGCTGGCACTCCGATTACTCGTGCTGATGGTGCAGTTGTTGGTGTTCAATGCCACTATCAAAGGTAAGTGACCTTATGTGACTTTCAGCACCGTTTCTTGTTGTGATGCAACTGGAAGACCATTTATTTGGTACCTCCTTGAACTGCAGGTTTCATAATGTGAGCAGTAATGCTGTGAGGCCAGCTTGGGTCCCTTATGCTTCAATGGAGGTTGGCGAGGAAGTCTTGCTGTTCTCCCTGAAGCTCATGATGGGTTGGTGCAGTTTCTTTAGGACTTTTGCATTATGAATTAAGCTGTGCCTAAACTGTTCTTCCTCCTTGCAGATGACTGGTCCTATGAGAGGCCTTCACGCTCATATTTCCTGGGTGACATTATTAATATTGAGGCGTCTGTGAAGGTGTACAACCATGTCCCACTGCGTGTGTTTGTGGACCACTGTGTGGCCACTCGAGTACCTGACGTGACTGCTCTTCCGAGATATTCCTTCATTGAGAATCATGGGTAAGGTATAGTGTTGACTTGTTCTTGCCTTTGCTCCCTGTAACCACTTTGTCACTGAGAACTAGGGCAAGTCAACTGTCATCAAGTGTCTAGAGCAGGGGTCTCCAACCCTGCTCCTGGAGAGCTACCATACTACAGATTTCAGCTCCAACCCCAATCAAACACACCTGAACCAGCTAATTATGGTCTTCAAGGCTACTTGTTAATTTCAGACAGGTGTGTTGGAGCAGGGTTGGAACTGAAATCTGCAGGATGGTAGCTCTCCAGGAGCAGGGTTGGAGATCCCTGGTCTAGAGGTTTGCGTTCCTCGTAAGTGCTTTTTGCCTTCACTAAAAATCATTGGGTCATGGCACTTGATGATTTGGGGTTCTTGAGCTGCTCCTCAACTATTTTGTCACTATTAAAGTCTAGTGACTTGATGCTAGAGTCAACATTGAGTTCTGTCACCACTTTTTATCAGGTGCCTTGTGGATGCCAAGGCTACGGCTTCCAGCTCACGCTTCATGCCTCGATCCCAGGAAGACAAGATCCAGTTCCAGCTGGAGGCCTTCATGTTCCAGGAGGGAGACAGTCCTTCTGTATGTACTGGGTGTTGAATGAATTTGCTTTCTCTTCCCGTCTGCTCTGGTTTTGTGATCTCTTACCTGTGGTGTCTCTTGCAGATCTACATAACGTGTATTCTGAAGGCCACTCTTGCTTCTGCACCCAGTGATGCTCTCCGCAAATCCTGTTCCTTTGCCAATGGGTATGTTCATACCGCTTAAGAACACGTTGAAGGTGCAGTATCTCTATTTTATTTTTTTTAAATGCTTTCAGATGGTTTGCTGCTGATGGAAACCACCAGGCTTGTGGTTGCTGTGACTCAACATGTGGTCCTGATGGTGGAATTGTTGCTTCCTTTCGTGGTGAGTAGCTGCTTTAAAGGAATAGTTCACCCAAAAATGAAAATTGTCATTTACTCACCCACAAGTAGTTCCAAACCTGTATGAATGTCTTTGTTCTGCTGAACACAAAGGAAGATTCTGAAGAATGTGGGAAACAGAGCAGTTCTGGGGCACCATTGACTTCCATAGTATTTTTTTTCCTACTATGGAAGTCAATGGTGCCACAAAACAGCCTGGTTATAAACTTTCTTCAAAATATCTTCCTTTGTGTTCAGCAGAACAAAGACTTTCATACAGGTTTGGAACTACTTGAGGGTGAGTAAATGATGACAGAATTTTCATTTTTGGGTGAACTATCCCTTTAAGATTGCTTGACACTTCAAGTGCCATAATTAATTTGTGTGGTTTCTTTCTAGGTGTTCAGTGGGAAGGCAAGGCCACATTCGATCCTGTAATGGTTCTAGAGCGGCAGAAGACTTTAGCTGGTTTTCAATAAATGGAAAAACCTATTGTCTGATCTGGTTTTTCTTGTGTAGTTTAACCGATTTTGATTTGAGTGCTGTAAGAGCGATTTGTAATTAAAGCAAAGCTTAAACTGAAGCATCAGTTGTTGGACTTTCATATACAGTAGTTTCCTTGGAGAAACTGGTAGTCCTACTACACCTCCTCTTTCCAGAAGGAAAGGCTCTTTTCTCGGTAGGGGAAATTAATAACCTTTAAAGTCAGACCTACTGTGAACTCCATTTGAAGAACGGTTTAAAAGTGGAATGCATTGCCCATTTAAGCTATAAAGGTAATTCCACTAATCTGAGTTTATTCCAAAGGAGTTCTGCTTGAACACCCACTTCCTTGAAGCACTGCAGATATTTTGCATGCATCTTATGCAGTGAACTTCTTGCTCCCTATATGTTGGTAACTTCAAAGGAGTAGTTTTTGTCCTTGCATCCCCAAATAGATTTGATCACAGTTTTAAATTTGTTTCCCAATATACTTTGACCGTCTTCTGGACCAGAGTGAGGACCTGCTGGTACAGGCATGATTTTAAATCAATGGGTATGATTAAAAAGCACACTGTTAAAACCTACAAAATTTGAAAGCTGAGACGGTTTCATATCACAAGCAGGGTTTCCTATTTGGTGTGAGATTTACATGAGCAGAGTGAGAGCGTGCAATTGAGCCTGAAACAGTCTCACACCAAATGCGTGAGTGTTGGCAACCCTACTTAAACTACAACATAACGTTAATGTAGACCTACACCCTGGTATCTAAATATGATTTTTATAATGTTATGCTATGTATACCTACTGCATTACCCTCCACTGGATGTAGAATGAGCAGCAGTAAACTGCATTTTATAGTGATATTTTGGTGAAAGTAACTCAAAAGTAGTGTAACTCACAACAATTCAGAGACAGTGATATTGTAATGTAACTAATTACTTTCAAAAGACCGTAATATAGTTTAACATTTTGGAAGCAACTTCCCCAACACTGGAACTTTTCACTTTTGGATTTTTCCACCTTCAAATGGGTTATTTGTAGGTCTTTATGTATTTTAAATCAGGGAAATGGCTTGCATCTCATTTAAGTTCAGTTTAATATTTAGTGTGCCAAACTTACAGAACCTATGCTAATGTAAGGTTTTTGTGCAGTAGCTGATCAGTTATAATTAAAAAAATAAATGACTACACAAGTTAAACCTTAATATTGTGTGAAATTAAGATGTGTGCAATCCGGTCTTTTGAAATCTGATCTTATTGAAAACTGTGCTGAGCAAGAAAATGAAAAACCACTTGTGCAACATCAGGCATTTTCTTGCTCCGCACAGTTTCACTATTAATAATCATTGCTTTGAGTTTAGGACCATTGACTCTGATCCTTATGTGTTTCATCATCGTTTTAATGCTTGAAGACAGTCAAGAACTGATTTCCATTCAAAACTCAAGATCAACAATTGAAAAGCTGGATTTTTAACAAAAATCCACACCACTCCAGTCCATCAATTAATGTATTGTGAACCAAAAGGCTGTGTGTTTGTAAGAAACAAAGCAATTAGGGCTGCATTTCCAAACAGCATCGTAAGCCTGTTAATCATAGCTCCAATTGTTTCAATGGGTCTACGATGTACTTAAGCTTACAATGCTTTTTGGAAACGCAGCCCTTGGCATTTTAACTTTGAATCCATAATCCATAATATTGCATCCTCCAGTGAAAAAGTGGTCTCAGCTGAATCAGGATAGAAATATGCACAGATCAAGCACTTTACAAGCCTGTGTGATTATGGATATTTTGGCCAGAAGCAACCGTTTAAGGCAGTGGTGTAGTCTAGTTTTTTGTAGTGAGCATACTGTGATTTTCCCTCACCCGTCCCAAAGCGACACCCTACAGTATGCATCTACATGTAACTGACAGCATTCTGAAAGACTGCTTATGTGATATCAACATGTCAGTTTATTATAAGCAACACAAGACAGCCAATGACATTTACAGCTGTGGAGACTGGACTGATTTTCTACTGTGTTAATCATCTAACTCAGCCAGTTAAGAGCTACATTTTTCCTGAAAATGGTCCCCGGAGCAAAGGTTTTATCAGCTGGCAATTTTCAATGCACATTTAAGAGTGCCTGTTTTTAAATTCCCTAGCCTGACCTTCAGTCCACAAGGCTGGCCAGGAGTTCTCATCTCTCTCATAATCTGAAACAAGGAGATGTAAACATTGTATTCAGTTTAACTGCTGTACACAGACACACACATATCTGTGTTATCTTCTCCCACATTCATTGATCCGCACACTAATGTTACTGAAGTTATTAGCTAGTTATGTTGGCCTGAGAAAGTCAACATACTGTTGACTGTGTGAAAGAT
This sequence comes from Schizothorax lantsangensis, assembly GCA_027422415.1. NCBI lineage: Eukaryota > Metazoa > Chordata > Actinopteri > Cypriniformes > Cyprinidae > Schizothorax > Schizothorax lantsangensis. The sequence goes on from CM049858.1 coordinate 30,124,601, forward strand.
GCTTGGGACAGTTGACTGATCTGTCACTGCTCCCTGGGCCGTAGCTGGGGTTTGCGGGGCCCCGGTGCAGGTTGCACTTGTGGGCCCTGTTTGAAATAGTTTAATATATGTTTGTTCTATATATTTATTTGTGCTATTTACACAATGTTTAAGTTTTTTCAAGTTTGTAGGTGTCCAGGTACAGAAACCGAATAATCAAATATAAAATAGCATTCCATGGTCTTCACTGTATAAATTAAATATAGATTAATTCTTGTTAAACTACGAAGTAATTCAGTAAAGAGCTGTGAGTGATTTTCTCTGATTTACTTTCTTGGATTAACATTAAGGACACTGACAGCAGCTAGTACATTAGGTGCGATCACTTTAAGAGACAATACATCCAATATGATACACATCTGATTTTTTTCTAAACTGTTTACGTTCACTTAAAGGGTTACTCCACCCCAAAATTAAAATTTTGTCATTAATCACTTACCCCCATGTCGTTCCATACCCGTAAAAGCTTTGTTCATCTTCGGAACACAATTTATGATATTTTTGATGAAACCCGGGACGCTTGTGACTGTCCCATTGACTGCCAAGTAATTCTCACTATCAAGGTCCAGAAAAGTATGAAAAGCATCGTCAGGGTAGTCCATCTACCATCAGTGGTTTAATCTGAATTTTATAATGCGACGAGAATACTTTTTGTATGCAAAGAAAATAAAAATAACTACTTTTTTTCAAAAATGTGTCTCCTCTCTGTCTCTCCGCGTCACCGTAGCGCCATTTTGGAGATTATCCACTGAACGCAAGCAGCTTACGCTCTTCTGTATCAGCCGCGCCGCACGGATGCGCTGTTTTCGTTCAAATCAAAGCGTAAATACACGTAGAATACGTATCCTTGTATTGCGACTGATACAGAAGAGCGTACGCATTTTGCGTTCAGTGGATAATCTCTAAAATGGTGCTACGGTGACGCGGAGAGACAGAGAGGAGACGAATTGTTTAAAAACAAAGTTGTTATTTTAATTTATTTGCATACAAAAAGTATTCTCGTCGCATTATAAAATTCAGATTCAACCACTGATGGCAGATGGACTACCCTGACGATGCTTTTCATACTTTTCTGGACCTTGACAGTGAGAATTACTTGGCAGTCAATGGGACAGTCACAAGCCTCCCCAGATAGCACACGTACGTCTGCAAGATGTCTGTTAAAGATCTCTTGATCTGGAAAGTATCTGCTGTCTACAAACATCTGACAGACGTCTTTCAGATGTCAGTTTTACATACATTCTAAATCATAAAAATCTTAAAGACATCTAATAGATGTCTATTTGACATCTAAAAAGAAACGTCCTATAAACGTATTGCAGATGAGCAAACACCCTAAAAAGTACGTCTCGCAGATGTAAATGCAGACATCAAATAGACGTCTCCGAGATGTACGTGTCTAAAATATCTTAAATTGTGTTCCAAAGACGAACAACACTTTTATGGGTTTGGAACGAGATGGGGGTAAGTGATTAATGACAAAATTTTCATTTTGGGGTGGAGTAACCCTTTAAGTTTACGTTTGCTCTCTGTGTGCGCACCGAACACGGCGCGCAATTACTCATTTGAGTTTTTCCACATCCTGTGTTTGAATGCTTATAAACACTTTTGAATGTTTAAATGGGCAAGGCATAAAACGCGTGCAAATGATAAGCTTTCATGGTAACGGGCAGCAGTGGCGCATTTTTAGGATGGCTTCAGCCAGTCAGTTGAAATGAAGAGTTGCGCAATAGCACTGGTCATCAACGGAAACACAGCATGATTTTCAAAAAGTCAGTGCTTCGATCGCAACACGGGGTGAATTTATGAATGAACGTGTAAAAGTTCTGTCACAAAGATGTTGTTATGTATCCTCGCGCTTTTTTAAGTTGGTATACGGAAGTCCTTGACCTTTCCCTGTGGGTATGTGCCATATACCTGCATATCACGTAGACTACACCACTGGTTTAAAGTTAAAAACATCTTAATGATGGATTTGATTTTTACAAATACAGCTTTTCCCTTCACAAGACAATAATTGGTGTCAATTACTTGTGGATTATGTTTTTATCAGCTGTTTGGACTTCTGATGCCACCCATTCACTGCAGATGATCCATTGGTGAGCAAGTGATGTAATGCTAAATTTTTCCAGAGCTGTTCTAATAATAAACTAAAATCTCTTAAAAAGAGATAATGAAAAATCTCTATTATTTGTGTGATCGTATGTTATTTTATTTTTAAATCACATTGCCTATCATAGACAAACTGTCCAAATTTAATTGTAAAATTGTGAATGTAGAAGAAACCCTCAGATCCATCTCAAGTTTTTATTGGCTAGTGACACTTTAAAACGTTCTCATTTGCTAATGCATAAACTCTACAGGTCCAGAGGAGAATCAAAGGCAATCAATTAAGCTGAAAGGGGAGGAGCCACCTAAATTCAAAGCTGTACTTAATAGCAAAGACAAGTACTGGTGGGCATCGTGGTATTGTGTCAATGCTTGTCAGGATGGGCTTTTTGCAAGGTGTGTTAGTGCTGGTTGTAATTTTGGCATTTGACGTGAAGAATGCATGGGGAAGTTTGCGATACAATCAAAGTCCAAGAAGCATGAAGCCACAATCAGATCCAGCTTCCAGAGGTCCTCTTTCTTCTCAAGGGTTCTGGAATACTTTGCAAAAGGTTTCTCAGTTTCAGGATCTTGACTCCAGAGGATTTGCACAAGAACCTCTTGGTCTTCAGGAGAAGCAGGTGTTGCAGGGTCCAGTGAAGCCTTTGGACTGGAGGTTTCCCATCGTTCCGGAGGTGCAGAGCGAGGTGGCGGTGGACTTCCAGTTGAGGCAACCTGTGACTCCCAGTAGTGTAGCTATTCAATGTGGTGAGAACCGGGTTCTTGTGGAGGTACAGCAGGACTTGTTTAGCAATGGTCATCTGATCCAGCCATCTGGTCTGTCTTTGGGAGGATGTCCTGTTGTCGGTCAGTACTCAAACTCCAGGGTGCTCATCTTTGAGTATGAACTGCAGGACTGCAATAGTGTGTTGATGGTAAGAAATGTTAAATCTTACTGGATTAATTTATTACACCAATAAATGAGGTTATTTATTGGTATCAGTAGTTCTTTGAACCATTAATGTCCATAGGATTTCTTCATTTCTTATAGTGTACTTGCAGTATGTGTGTTTTTTTTTTTTTTTTTTTTTTGTGTGCGTTTAAGAATCTATCACTGAAAGGTTCCTTGAGGAACCGAAAGTGGTTCTGTGGCCTGGCTGCTATAACTTTTTTTTTTAAGCTCTTATTTTAAGTGTAGAGGGACTGTTTTAGTTAACAAGTTAAAATCTGTTACAGATGACCGAGGATGAGCTTGTCTATACCTTTGCTCTTACCTACACACCTGAGGCGCTTGCTGGCACTCCGATTACTCGTGCTGATGGTGCAGTTGTTGGTGTTCAATGCCACTATCAAAGGTAAGTGACCTTATGTGACTTTCAGCACGGTTTCTTGTTGTGATGCAACTGGAAGACCATTTATTTGGTACCTCCTTGAACCGCAGGTTTCATAATGTGAGCAGTAATGCTGTGAGGCCAGCTTGGGTCCCTTATGCTTCAATGGAGGTTGGCGAGGAAGTCTTGCTGTTCTCCCTGAAGCTCATGATGGGTTGGTGCAGTTTCTTTAGGACTTCTGCATTATGAATTAAGCTGTGCCTAAACTGTTCTTCCTCCTTGCAGATGACTGGTCCTATGAGAGGCCTTCACGCTCGTATTTCCTGGGTGACACTATTAATATTGAGGCGTCTGTGAAGGTGTACAACCACGTCCCACTGCGTGTGTTTGTGGACCACTGTGTGGCCACTCAAGTACCTGACGTGACTGGTCTTCCAAGATATTCCTTCATTGAGAATCATGGGTAAGGTATAGTGTTGACTTGTTCTTGCCTTTTGCTCCCTGTAACCACTTTGTCACTGAGAACTAGGGCAAGTCGACTGTCATCAAGTGTCTAGAGGTTTGCGTTCCTCGTAAGTGCTTTTTGCCTTCACTAAGAATCATTGGGTCATGGCACTTGATGATTTGGCGTTCTTGAGCTGCTGAACTATTTTGTCACTATTAAAGTCTAGTGACTTGATGCTAGAGTCAACATTGAGTTCTGTCACCACTTTTTATCAGGTGCCTTGTGGATGCCAAGGCTACGGCTTCCAGCTCACGCTTCATGCCTCGATCCCAGGAAGACAAGATCCAGTTCCAGCTGGAGGCCTTCATGTTCCAGGAGGGAGACAGTCCTTCTGTATGTGCTGGGTGTTGAATGAATTTGCTTTCTCATCCCGTCTGCCCTGGTTTTGTGAGCTCTTACTTGTGGTGTCTCTTGCAGATCTACATAACGTGTATTCTGAAGGCCACTCTTGCTTCTGCACCCAGTGACACTCTCCGCAAATCCTGTTCCTTTGCCAATGGGTATGTTCATGCTACTTAAGAATGCGTTGAAGGTGCAGTGTGTATATGTGTGTGTATATATATATATATATATATATATTTTTTTTTTTTTTTTTAATGGTTTCAGATGGTTTGCTGCTGATGGAAACCACCAGGCTTGTGGTTGCTGTGACTCAACATGTGGTCCTGATGGTGGAATTGTTGCTTCTCCCTTTCGTGGTGAGTAGCTGCTTTAAGATTGCTTGTGACACTTCAAGTGCCGTAATTAACTTGTTTTCTCTTTCTAGGTGTTCAGTGGGAAGGCAAGGCCACATTCAATCCTGTAATGATTCTAGAGCGACAGAAGACTTTAGCTGGTATTCAATAAATGGAAAAACCTATTCTGGTTTGGTTTTTCTTGTCTAGTTTAACCAATTTTGATTTGAGTGGGCAAACTGGTAGTCCTACTTTCCAGAAGGAAAGGCTCTCTTTCAATGGGCATGACACCTCTGATCTTGATAGTGTTTTAAATGTCATTCACCAGAGGGACAGAGTGAGTTTAAGTTTATAAGATCTACAAATATACCTTTCAAATATTGGGTATAATTTTTTTTTTATTAATTTCTAAAGACATTTCTAAATTGTGAAATGTCTTAAATATCTAAAGGGATTCCGAATAAACAAAACATTTCTTAAATTACATCAGTCATTTTTATAAGCTCTACATCTACAGACAAAATAGGCAAGGCAAGTTTATTTGTATAGCACATTTCATACACCGTGGTAATTCAAAGTGCTTTACATAAAAGAAAGTGAAATAGTCATTCACAGCAATAAAAACAAGGAATTTTAAAATGTTATAGAAATTGATTTAAAATGAAATTTAAAACGGTTAAATAGAAAATGATTATACAAAATACAGTGCAGTCAGTTCGGACGTAGCACAGTGTTCATTCAACAAATGCACAGCTAAACATGAGTTTTCAGTCTGGATTTAAATATGCCTAATGTTTTAGCACATCTGATCTCTTCTGGAAGCTGGTTCCAACTGCGGGCGGCATAATAGCTAAAAGCGGACTCCCCTTGTTTTGTGTGAACCCTTGGTATTTCTAACTGACTCGATCCTAATGATCTGAGTGGTCTGTTAGGTTTATATTCAGTGAGCATATCTGCAATGTATTTAGGTCCTAGGCCATTGAGTGACTTATAAACGAGTAAAAGTACTTTAAAATCAAACCTAAATGTAACTGGAAGCCAGTGTAAGGACCTGAGGACTGGTGTGATATGCTCAGATTTTCTGGTTCTAGTCAGAATCCTGGCAGCAGCGTTCTGGATGAGCTGCAGCTGTCTAATGGTCTTCTTTGGAAGGCCGGTGAGGAGACCATTACAATAATCCACCCTGCTGGTGATAAAGGCATGAACAAGTTTCTCCAAGTCGTGACTGGAAACAAAACATCTAATTCTTGCAATGTTTTTGAGATGATAGTATGCCGATTTAGTTACTGCTTTGACATGACTACTGAAGCTAAAGTCTGTCTCCAGAATCACCCCAAGATTTCTGACTTGATTTTTAGTTGTTTGACCCCTAGAGTCAAGGTATGCATTCACCTTGAGAACTTCATCTTTGTTTCCAAATGCAATGACTTCAGTTTTCTCCTTGTTTAGCTGAAGAAAGTTTTGGCACATCCAACTGTTAATTTCATCAATGCATTGGCAGAGGGAGACAATGGGGCTATAGTCATTTGGAGATAAGGCCAGGTAGATCTGGGTATCATCAGCATAGCTGTGATAGGCAATTTGGTTCTTCCTCATTATCTGACTTAGTGGGAGCATATACAGGCTAAACAAGAGCGGTGCAAGAATTGGGCCTTGTGGGACTCCGCATGTCATGGACGTCCACTTAGACTTATGCTCTCCTATACTCGCATAATAACCTCTCCCTTCTAAGTATGACCTGAACCATTTGAGTGCCAACCCAGAAAGCCCGACCCAGTGTTCCAGTCTCTCTAGAAGTATGTTATGATCGACAGTGTCAAACGCAGCACTAAGATCTAGCAGTACCAGCACTGATATTTTGCCAGAATCAGAATTAAAGCGAATATCATTTATTATCTTAATGAGTAATCTTACCTATGAAAGGAAGATTTGATATTGGTCTATAGTTGCTCAACATGGTGCTATCAAGATTGCGTTTTTTCAGAAGGGGCTTAACAACTGCAGTTTTCAGGGAGTTTGGAAAAGTCCCAGAAAGAAGTGAGGTGTTCACCACTTCTAAGAGATCTACTTCCAAACAGTTAAGCACACTTTTGAAAAAAGATGTAGGAAGTGTGTCGAGATACCAGGTTGACGATTTAAGATGCTGTAATATTTCTTCCAAAATTTTGCTATCAATTGTTTCAAAAACAGACATAGTCACTTCTTTTTGAGATTGCGGTCGAATCATTGCATTTGCTGTCGGAGAGCATTTCACTAGGAATCTGACTTGGGGGGGGGGGGGGGGTTGTCAGTCTCTCAACAGTAGCAAAAAGAGTACGAGTGTTGTTTAAGTTACTGTTTATAAGGTTTGAGAAGAAGGTCTGTCTAGCTGTGGCTAGTTCCACATTGAAAGCATGAAGGCTGTCTTTATAGATGCTATAGTGAATTTCAAGTTTCGTCTTCCGCCACATCCGCTCAGCTTTTCTGCATTGCCTTTTCATACTCTGAACTGCTGTTCATTTTCTCCAAAATGATTTTTGTCTGCCTGTCTTCTTGCTGACCTTTATCGGAGCTATATCATCAATAACATTCTTAACTTTTGAGTTAAATGAATCCAGGAGAAGATCAACAGAGTCTACAGAAATGCTTGGTGTTGAAGATATAGCCCCCATAAATAGCACACTAGTGTTCTCATTAATGCATCTCTTTCTGACAGAGACAGATCTAGATTCAGTGGTGATAGAGATCAGTATATCAAAGAAAATACAGAAGTGATCAGACAGTGCTACATCCTTAATAACAATGGATGAAATGTTTAGACCTCTACTGATGAGTAAATCTAGAGTGTGTCCACAATTGTGTGTGGGTCCATGCACATGCTGAATCAGGTCAAAAGTGTTTAAAACAGTTATAATTTCTTTTGTAGTTTTGATTTCAGCATTATCTATATGAATATTAAAATCCCCTGCAATAGCAAAACAGTCAAACTCTGAGGACATCATTGATAACAGTTCTGTGAACTCTTCAACAAAGGCTGGAGAGTATTTTGGAGGCCTGTAAATGATGATAAACAGAATGCGTGGGGCACCTTTCAGCACAATACCTAGATATTCAAAAGACAAGTACTGACCAAATGACACTTGCTGTGATAAACATCTTTAAATAGAGCAGCTACAACTCCACCTCTCCTAACAGTCCTGCAGACACTTATAAAATTAAAGTTAGGAGGGGCTGTTTCATTTAGGACTGTTGCACTGCAGCTGTCTTCAAGCCATGTTTCATTTAGAAACATAAAATCCAGGTTGTTTGTGGTTATTAAATCATTGATCACAAATTATTTATTTTTTAGTGAGTGAATGTTTAAAAATGCTAACTTGATGGAATTACATTTTGTCTCTACAGCAATCTTAGATTGATGCATTACAGGCCGCAGATTAGATGGGTCAGCCGTACGGCTTGAGAAGGCCTTAGACTTTCTATCACATGATTAAACAGAAATAGAGAAGGCTACAGGCATACTGGGTTCCCGCTTGTTTTGTAAACATTTGTGAATGTTGCTGCTAATATAGCGGGGACCCGACACATATCACTGAGAGCTGTTATCAGTTGTTTTTGGTTCACCTACAGCCGATGGAGGAGGGTTTGGGCCCTGGCGTTGTGGCAGCGGTCGGAGAGCTCTCACAGGAGGAGGGAGAGCTGGGCCTGCAGTCTTTGGTGGTTGGGGGGCCCGCCGTTTTTTTGTTGATATCTGGGGGCTTGCAGAGAGTTTGGTCCCAGCATACAACCAGTTCCTCCATTTTCTGTGAAAAGCTTAGAAGTGGAGATGCTGGAGAGAGGGATAGTGTGTCTGGTGAGCGGGGCTCTAGCTCTGGTGTTTCCGGTGACTGTGATGTGTTGTCCTGGCTTCCCAGGCTGTTTTACAGAAAGTCGTCCTTGGGTGTTGAGTCTTGGAGCTGTTGTAATACGTCACAGTCTGCATGTGATGAGCTCTGTGGGCGGGGCTCAGCCAGGATGTCCATGAGCAATGCTTGTTATGGCTGCGCGGCGTTATCAATGTCCTTGTGGGATTCTTCAACCACATGATGACTCGGAAGCTGATATGAAGTCCTGTGGTCACTCATATTCTGTTCAGGTGAGTGTGTGAGTGGATTGGCACACACCACCAAAGGATGACGGAGGGAGAAAAAGAAATTGTCCTTTAGCACTCTTGTACCAAGTTTGTTTGGGTGGAGGCCATCCAGTTTAAACAGTTGTCTGTGGCCCCAGAAAATATTGAAGTTGTCGATGAAGTTGACTCCTTTTGTACTGCAGGTTCTTTGTAGCCATGTATTCAGCCCAAGCAACCGTGAAAACATGTTAGTTCCCCTTGCTGGGAGTGGTCCACTGATGAACGACTGAACTTCAAGTCTTTGAAGTGTTTCAAAGAGTTCACTGAAATCTTGCTTAAGCAGTTCTGACTGCCCTTTCCGAATATCATTCTTCCCCACATGGATGATGACTCGATTTGCAGTCTTGTGCTTCATCACAATGTTCCGAAGTTCCTTGTTCACATCAGAGACGGTTGCTTGAGTAAAGCAGCAGTTAGTTGTAGTCCTGCTACTGATGTAAAAAAAATAGCTGCATAGCTTGGTCTAAGAAACTTTCTGAATACATTTTTGGTTATGTGCTCAGTGACCCGTTTTTGAGCTTTGTGTTTGGATTATTGTACGGTTGGAAGATCCAAACATGGCCCATTATAAGATTTCTAACAGAGTCAGTCACTTGTTGATTTATCTGTTGGTATTTTTTATCAACATTTAATTTTTTTCACATAACACATCCAAAATATAACAAAACAGACACATACTCAACATCTCAAAGTCCAGTCAAAATGGAGAGAGAGAGGGAAGGACAAAAACACAAGTCACTCCTCCATACAATCATGTATATCAAACAAAAAACACTGCCAAGCATCAATGGTCAAAGGCCTGGCCCCACCGACTCGTGCCGTTGTACATTCACAAGTCACTATTTGCAGGAGGCTACGGATCCAATATGTTTTTCCACACGTGTGGTGTAAACCAGTTCTGGATTGTCTTCTTCGCAGCTGTAAAACCAGCAAACAACATTCTCTTTTGCATTGAACTAATACAGAGACCAGAATCATCATTAAGACGACACAAACTTGGGTTAACAGACCAATCAATTCGCAGTAATGATGACAAAACCAGGTTTACATGTGTCCATAGACTGATGACGACAGGACATTCCCAAAACATATGAAGAAAAGTGCCTGTTGATGCAGTATTACATATTTGCGATTTGAAGTTCCTCCAAACTTAATGGGGCCTCCAAAGATTCTTTATCCATCTGTGAGATCTGAGGCAGTTCAAATTTATCTAAATACTGCTTACAAATTGGTTCATCAAAATCCGTTTCGGCTTTATACAGATTTGTGTAAAAACTAGGGGTGTCAACTTTAACGCGTTAACGCATGTGATTAATCTAAAATTTTTAACGCGTTAATATTTTTTTAACGCAAATTAATCGTTTGATAAGGTTTGACCCAAACTTCTTCCCGTCATCGCAGTGCGGAAGGTTATCTATCAGTGTGTGATGAGGATACAGTGAACAGTGTTGTCAGGGTAGCGGCTGTGGCACAAGTGTTCGTGGGCTATTTTGAAAATACAGTCGCAGGAAAAATTACAGAGCCGTGGGTTGCGGTTTTTCGGGCTGACGTATTTTTATAATCTACCGCGGCCGCCCAAAGTGTATATAGACAAATAAAAATTAAAATAGATCCTTTTACTAATGTGTATCATACTTGGAATGTATACCTGGCAACTTCAGAACGGAGAGACGGTTGTAACATCACAAACAACGTGAGTTTCAACCAGAACATACAACACAGCAGAGATAAACATGACAACAGCCACTATACATTATATAAAATAATAAACACGCGATTACGATAGGATATGATTTCTATGTGATTTTCTTGAGATGAATATGTAACTTACATCTGAAATGCTCATTTTGGCAGCGATATAAAAAGCATTTTAACAACAGTAAACGACCAAATTCCACATGTGATCGCAAAAGGACATTATTACAAACACTCGATGGTGGTTTGAAGTGAGTTCTGAGTAAAAGTGTATTCGTAATCTCATAAATTGTCTTATGGAGCATGATGCTAATGTTAGCTCTAATGCACCTGCAGAACAGGTCCAATTCTTCTTCATAATGCATTTTGTCATAATACTTCACGTAAGGTCGCAAGAAAATGTTTTGTTGTATTTATTTAGAAATACTTTTGATAATAGTTGGGTAAATGTATACTGGGATTGAAGTGATGTGGCTTGGTAAATGTTTTATTGCCAGTATAAAGACTGATAATGGCTGAATAAAAACAAAAGAATAATAAGGATTATGTCTCAAAGGTTATGTTTCCTTAAACTAGTTTGTCATGCATTTCTTTATTTCAACAAATTTACAGGTAAATCCTAGTATTTTAAATTTGTGATTAATCATGATTAATCACAGTCCATGACTGTGATTAACGCGAATAATTTTTTTAATCGATTGACAGCACTAGTAAAAACCTTTAAATATGTCATTAATTGCCACAGGGTTCGTGGTGACCTGATCATCCGATGATTTTATTGCGCTAATATATGCCTTAGACTCGCATTCTTTCAACCTAAGGGCCAATAAATGACTAGGTCTCTCTGATTCTAAATAATATTTTTGCCTAGTCCTATGTAAAATAAATTCTGCCTTTGAGTGTGAAAGTAAATCATATTATTCTTTTATTGAGGACAGCTGTGTAGCCTGTTGCTCAGTAAAACGTTGTTTTTGTAGGTTTTGTAATGTTTGGATTTTATTTTCTAATTGTGTAAACTGGTGAGTTTTCGCTTTGGCAAGAGTAGAAGAGAAAGATATACAGAAACCTCGTATAGCACACTTAGTCGTTTCCCACAGTATTTGAGGATCCACATCAGAGGGCATATTAATTTCAAGAAATTCCTTAATATATTCTTTTAGAGAAGTAATGAAAGTCTGATTACTTAATAATGATAAGTTAAAGCACCATCTAGGGGACTTGGCTTTAACATCGGAAAGAGGAACACTGCACAACACAGCAGAATGATCAGATAATAAAATTGGTAATATAGAGATGGAGGAATTAGACGAAATTAAAGATGGGCTGAGAAATATGTAGTCTATCCTAGAGAAAGTCTTGTGTCTATTAGAAAAAAAAGTGAAGTCCTTAGATTTAGTATTCTGAATTCTCCAAATATCGATTAAGTTGAGCTCAGTGATAAATTTATTCAATAATTTAGAGGATGGATTGGCTGTTATATCAGATTGAGATTTATCTAAAGCAGGATTTACGACAGCATTAAAATCACCACCCACCACTAGAGGGCAATCAATCTCCTCAAGTAAAGTTTTGGAAATCTGTGTAAGGAATGCACTGTCTGTCTCATTCGGACCATAAATAGAGACCAATGCTAACCTATTATTATATATTTTTCATCGGATAAAAACAAATCTACCCTTCTCATCACTACCAAGGTGTTCAATTGTTAAATTTAACTTCCGGTTAACAAGGATAAGCACCCCCTTAGTTTTATTGAGAGCGCAGGAAAAGGCTGCTAATTTGTAATACTTATTCTGGAAACGTGCCACGTCAGATTGTTTTAAATGTGTCTCTTGTATTAGAGCACAGGAAATAGATTTACGGTGTAAATATTCTAACACACGGGTTCGTTTAACAGCAGAATTTAAACCATTCACATTCAGTGATAAAATATTTAGAGTATGCATTGAATATTCATAATCCCAAGATTGTATTCAATAAATGAAAAAAAGCAGAAGCACTTCCATTCTGTAAATAACATGTAAACGCTGATGTGCATTTTAGATACCAAACCTCCTAGATGAAAAATCCTTTTAGAAATAGGGTAAAATAAATAAAAGTATAAATGTCTGTTGTAAAAAGTAAAAACAACACAAAAACATGAACAACCGACAACCATAAACAAGAAACAACTCAGACCGCACATTACCGAGAACATAGGTCTGATTTAGCAACACAAAATTGTGATGGTCTGTGACCGATCCACTCCAACGCAAGACATGTCTCCCGAAAGTCTCACGCAGCCAAAAAAAACTGGACTAAAGTCGGGAAAAAATAGTAGTGTGACATTGTCCTGTGTGCATTTCACCGGATAAGCCTGCCGAGCACCTTTCAGGATCTCCGATCTGTCATGCCATCTTGGTTAGTGGCGTGCACAGGGGAGGGGCCGGGGGGGGCTCAAGCCCCTGCCCCTTTGAGGTCCGACACTAAAGTGCCCTTGCGGTCCGGTCTGTGTGATATGAACGATATTGTGGAAGATAAAAATCAGTACTGCCGCTCCCTATATGCAGAGTATGCAGTTTGCATAGGGCACCAACTCCCAGGGGGGGCACCATCCCAGTTGCTCAAAAAAAAAAAAAAACGTGACGCACCATTTCCACATCCGCGCCCGCAACCGCTCGTGCCTCATCTTTGCAGCTGAATGCAGATGCTCATAATTGATGGACAACTATGCCCGTGAAAAGACATCAGCAGTCTGGAGCCGAGAAAAGAAAAAAAAGATGAAAACGAAGCCTGCACGTAGGTAAGCTACATTCATAATCAAAGAAGTATTAAGATTTTTTTTTTTTTTGTGTGTGTGGTTATAAAAACAGACCTAAGCCAACAAACAACAGCCTTTAAAATTACTTAAAATTCATTTATAAAAAACAGTGAGGCAACCATCCTGAAAAAACAATAGAACCATCACAGAACATTCTAACACCATCACAAATGAATCACAAATAAATCACAAATGCCATTACAAAACATCAACTTTTAACCATTAAAACCATTAAAAACCGTTTTCTGTAGTGTGTTTTGGGACATATTCCATTAGGATGTATTGGTTTTAACAAGCCACCTATAGAAGGTGACCAATAGAGACCCACAGGGTCCATTACAGTTTCCATTAAAACCAATACAAGTCCCATTAGAAACAGTAATTTTTGTGATGGTGTCTATTGTTTTTTTCAACATTACATGTTATAAATGCCTGTAAAGGGAACCAAAGGCCTGGTAATTGCTGCTGTTACACTTACAGGATGATCAAATCCTTGTTTAATAGGCTATTGACCAAACATTTAATTCAAATATCCACTTAATCTTTTATTTTTGGCCACCTTTTTGCTATAGATGACACAGCCTCTATAATTTCTGCAACAAAAAACATGTGGACATCACAACCCTTACAAAAATTAACCATGGTTTTCGTGATAAAACTGCATAATTTTCTTTCTTTTCTTAAGATTTCTGAATGCTTGACACCATAAAATCAATCAGACAACTGTATTACTGCCATAGGTAACTGTCTAGAGCTACAATTGTAATTTGTAAATAATACAATTTAATTACAATTTATTTATTTATTTTCTGTTATATTTTATTAAAGTTCTATTTTGACCCCTATGGTAGGTGTTTTTTTTTACTTCCATAATATTTGAGGGAGGGGGCACAACAATAAAATCCTGCTTATGGCACCCATTTGGCCAGCAGCGGCCCTGATAAAAATGTCTCCATGATCTGCTTTTGAAGAAATATCGTTGTATCTTGCTACAGCGCATATTCTATCAGCTGCAGTTCTGGCGCCGCCGTATCAATATACTGTACAGAGCCACATACATTCACATCAGTAAAAATATATTTTGAAGAACGTGGGTAACCAAACAGTTGCTGGTCCATATTGACTTGAGTAGGGGAAAAAAAATACTATACCCCTAGCTGAGGGGGAACAAGATACCAGAATGAGATCAGAATCAGAATGAGCTTTATTGGCCAGGTATGTTTACACATACGAGGAATTTGTTATAGTGACAAAGCTCCACAGTGTAACAGAATGACAGCAACGGGACAGGACACAGACAACAAAAGAAAAATATACAAATAGGCAATGTACAAAATAGCAAAAACACTATGCAATACAGACAATCATGTGTACAGGTCTGACATGTGCAAATTTGAAATGAAATGAAGAAATAAAAAAAATATATATACAGTATATATTATATATGTATGTGTGGTGAATAAATAATTGTATAATAATAGTGTTGTGTGTTCCACATTTAATGTCAAGTGTTCATGAGATGGATTGCTTGGGGAAAGAAACTGTTCCTGTGAGATGGTGAGATGGTGGAATCCTTGAATTTTTTATTCATTGGTGATTGCTCAATCTCTCTTTTCCGATCCCCTTTGTCTGCCGAAGCACTCATGATGGGTCCAATGCAGAGTGGTTTAAAATTTACTGACAGGATTACACGATATGTGGCAAAGTGAGCAGAGCGAAAGACTAAGCCTGCATCGCCGTCGAAGGGTCACGTGATCCTATCTGTTGGTATTTGATAGAATCCATGCTGCCATGTGTCTAAACAAGATGTCCAGGACCTCCTGCAGAAATATAGGCCCACAACATAAAAAATACAGCAGTATATTTCATTGTACACATGGGGTACTTTTTTATCCCTGTGTGCACCAAACCCATCTTGAGTGTTTGCTGCTAAAAAGCTATTTTTTTGTTTCATCTGACCATAGAAGCCAGTCTCATTTGAAGTTCCAGTCGTGTCTGACAACTGAATATGCTGGAGATTGTTTTTGGATGAGTGAGGAGAATTTTTATTGAAACCCTCCCAAACAACATGTGGTGATGTAGGTGCTGTTTGACAATTTTTTTTAAGGTTTTCTGACCCCGAGACTTAACTATTTTCTGCAATTCTCCAGCTGTGGTCCTTGGAGAGTCTTTAGCCACTCAAACTCTCCTTCTCACCTTGCTTTAGGACGATATAGACACATGTCCTCTTCCAGGCAGATTCATAACATTTTCTGTTGATTGGAAATTATTCATTATTGCCCTGATGGTGGAAATGGGAATTTTCACTGCTCTAGCTCTTTTCTTAAAGCCACTTCACTAATTTGTGAAGCTCAATTATCTTTTGCTGCACATCAGAAATACTGTATATTCTTTGGTTTTTCTCATTGTGATGGATGATTAAGGGAATTTGGGCTTTGTTTTCCCTCCTATTTATATTTCTGTGAAACAGGAAGCCATGGCTGGATAATATCATGTTCATAATCACCCTGGAGTGCTCAAAATTGGAAATATGAATCGGAATATACTTCAGAGATATTTTACTCATAAGAATTTCTAGGGGTGCCAATAATTGTGTCCAACGTGTATTTGAGAAATACATTTATTTCATAATGATATTTCCCCCCATTTTAAATTCTTATTATCCAATGAAAGGTTAGATTTTTGTGATTTTTTTAAATAAAAGATCAAAAGGATTAACAATGCAGATTAATTTTCACAACCTTCTTTGATCATATTTACCAAGGGTGCCGATATTTTTGGCCATGACTGTACATCTACAGAGAAAATAGCTGCAAAACTCTCAAAGTCTAAATTTTTTTATAAACAAAGCACCTGAATAAATTTCTAAAATAAAATTTAGATACATTCATAAAGAATACATTTTTATTTTATTTATTTATATAAATTCCATATGTTCTACATCTGCAAACTCAGTCCCAGTTTGCACACAATGCATCTTAAATAGCATCAGGATTAATGTATCTAAAAACGTACATTGCTTCTGAGATGAATTGAGGTTAATTTAGTGCAATAATTGCTCCTGTAATTACGAAGCTGCATGGTTTAAAAATATGCCAAACTAATTTTGTGATGCATTGGACAACACTGCAGACAAATACATGTCAAACATGAGCTGAAGAGAATGTGAAAGCAGTGACTGTACTGGGTGAAGTGCTCACAGCTCTCGCTCTCTATTTCAGCCTTTTACTCGTCCAAAAAAAGCCCTTTGAATCTTCGCAGGCAGCCGCTCGGCTTCAAGAGAGTTATTGTGTTGTTCAGTCGGTTTGGACGACAGGAGATAATCTATGACCGACCGCACCGGACTCAAGGAGAGACTGTTATTTAAGGATCTGTGGTTCTGATGGGCATTTTATACATCTATCTGTGAAATTCTGGATTCTGATAATGACAATAAAGTGTACAGTACATTGAATTTACTTAAATTGGATCACTCCAATGGTAGCATATGGCACTTTCCAAGAAAATGAAAAAAGAAAATGAAAAAAAAAACAAAAGTCAAAGATCTCCAAATATACCTTACATAAAGAACAGCAATAAACATGCATTTCTTTAAAATAAAATAAAATAATAATAATAATAATTAAATAGGTTTTTACATATTTTTAAGGAATACAATTCTATAAATGTTTAATTAAATAAATGTCTTAAAAAAATCTAAATTAACATTTCTAAAAAAAATAAGAATTGGAAACTTGGTTTTAGATTTAGCTTAAAATGTCTAATAAAGTTTCTAAAATTTCAAATAAATAAATAATTTCCAGAATTGGGATTTATTGAAACTAAAATGTACAAATACATTTCTAAATACATAAATTTATAAATAATTTCCAAATAAATAAATAAACGTGGTTTTAGATTTGGCGTAAAATATCTTTCTATATTTATAATATATTTCAAAATAAAAAAAATTAAAATAAATAAAAAACAGAATTGTAAACAGTTTGAGATTTGGCCTCAAATGTATAAATAAATTTCTAAATAAATGTATGTATGTATGTATGTATGTATGTGCATTGAAACAATATGTATTGTGAAAAGTGCAATACAAATAAAATTTTATTGGGGGAAAAAAATGGATTTAATACATACCAAGTCTTCTGAAATCATATTTGTTTTTTCTTCATGTGCGTCATATTTGATGTACGAGATATGATGCATGAGAAATCAGATATATGTCAAGTCTTCCGAAGTCCTATTTGTTTTATGTGAGTAATAGACTGAAATTAAAGTAGTTTTTCACTGAAAATTGAATTTTTGACTCAACCATTAGTTTTTCTGCTTCCAACAATGTACTGGGAATATAACATCAGGACTGGATTTGCTTTATTTTGTCTCTCTTAATGGCAACTCACTGAACCGTTGTCAGAAACCAACCGATCCACATCTTGAATCTCTCATATATTCATAGCTGTCATCTTCATCTCAGAGAGCAGCACATGTTGAGAGCTCGCACAAGAGATTTTCAAGTGGAGATTATTTTGATCAGAAATTGAATTACCCAGCAGTGTCTCAGTGAAGCAGCTCCCATCCGCTCCACGTGTGCCATTATGTTGATAAAATCACTAACATCCAAGAAACAGGTCGTCCTGGTTATGGGAAATGCAATAACCCACAGCGAGAGACTTGTGTCTGGTTTGGAGTGATCAAAGTGACCTGAGACGCAGGTAATGCACTAGTGACTTTTGCTAAGGTGCATTTTCAGGGTGTCCTTGTTGATTGGGTCATATTTATGGTTATTTGGCAGCTGCTTTTATCCAGAGTGACTTACATTGCATTCAAGGTACTCACCAGCACAATATTAGTGAGTTATGGATGGTTGCTTGCTGGCCCAAATCAAAACCTGTGATATATGATATATGTGATATGTTATAGGAATAAATTATATATGATGTATGACATGATATGTGAGATATGATGTATGACGAGTGAGATATGATATATGAGATATAATTAATGAGAAATTAGATATTTGATGTATGAGATGTTGTATGATGTATGAGAAATTATATTATGTATTAGATGATATAATAAATATGAGATGATTTATGATGTGAGATATGATGTTTGAGATATAATGTATGGGAAATTAGATATTTGTCATGAGATAAAATGTATGAAAAGTGAGATATGATGCATGATATGAGATATGATGTATGAGATATAATGTAATACATTGTAATATAATGTAATAATTATGTATGAGATATGATGTGAGATACGAGAAATGAGATGTGAGATACGATGTATGAGATTTGTTGTATGAGATACGAGAAATGAGATGTGATGTATGAGAAATGAGATATTTGATGTATGAGAAATGATGTATGAGATATAATGTATGAGAAATGAGATATATGATGTATGAGATATGATGTATGAGATACGAGAAATGAGATGTGATGTATGAGAAATGAGATATTTGATGTATGAGATATGATGTATGAGATACGAGAAATGAGATGTGATGTATGAGAAATGAGATATTTGATGTATGAGATTTGTTGTATGAGATACGAGAAATGAGATGTGATGTATGAGAAATTAGATATTTGATGTATGAGAAATGATGTATGAGATATAATGTATGAGAAATGAGATATATGATGTATGAGATATGATGTATGAGATACGAGAAATGAGATGTGATGTATGAGAAATGAGATATTTGATGTATGAGATACGAGAAATGAGATGTGATGTATGAGAAATTAGATATTTGATGTATGAGATATGATGTATGAGATACGAGAAATGAGATGTGATGTATGAGAAATGAGATATTTGATGTATGAGATATCAGAGATTTAATGTATGAGATATGATAAGAAATTATATGATGTATGAGATGACAATAAATATGAGATGATTTATGATGTGAGATATGTTGTATGAGAAATTAGATATTTAGTGAATGAGATATGATTTATGATATGAGATATGAGAAATTAGATATGATATATAAGATATAATGTATGAGAACGATATTTGATGTATGAGATACGATGGAATGAGATACAAAAGATGAGATGTGATATGATATATGAGATATGATATGATATATGAGATATGATGTATGAGATATAATGTATAAATAGATATAGAAAATAGATATTTGATGTATGAGAATTGATGTACAAGGTATCATAGATGAGATGTGATGTATGAGATATAATGTATGAGATATGATGTATGAGAAATTATATATATGTATGAGATAAAATGTATGAGAAATTATATATGATGTATGAGATATATGAAATATGAGATATATGATGTATATGATGTATGATATATGAGATACAATATATGATGCATAATGCGTGAGAAATGATAGATGTATGAGATATGATGAATTATGATGTATTATATGAAATGCGTGTTATTATGAAATATGAGGAATGATGTATGATGTTGTATATGATATGAGAGCTACTGTACGATATGATTACTAAACCAATATGAGCAGTAGGTACAGTGATGTCTGACTTGGCAAACACCACTAATAATTTCATATTCTGAAAAAAATCTACACTTCAATAACACTAATTATTACTCAGTAGAAGTGTTATTTGTAAAGTTAATTAAAAGTGTTGTGAAAATAAATATTGTGTCTCTTTGTAAATGAGTTTTGGAGCAGATGTTGATGTGCACAGTTGTGTCAGCCGGACTGAGTCAGAATGTGTGTTAATCTGCATACTAACGACTGTCTCTGCAGGTTCATCAAGCATGACTCAGGGATTTAAACATCCATAATACACCCTCTTGACCTTTATAAACCTTACAAAGCCCTCTGTGATTCTGTAAACGTATATATATATTTTTATACACCCAAAGAGAAGGCCATTAACGCTGTTGCTTGGGCAACGGATCCTTTTATATCCAACCTGACAGGAGAATAAAACAAACCCGTGTTTTTACCACTGAGTAATTCTTGTCATCGAATTAGTGCCTCTCTCTCCTCTCCTGGCTGAGAAAAGAGGAGGTGATTGTGAATGGACCCATAGCAGCATCGCCACTCTCGGATGGCTGTTTCTGTAGCAACAGGGGAAGGGCGTGCAGAGCGCTGAGGTATAAAAACACAGACAGTTTCTCAGACCAGACTCAGAAACTCTGAGCTGCCTGCCAATAACCACCACGAACTAACTCCAGATCATGATGCTGAGGCCGAAGGACTTGTGTCAGGGATCTGGCACCAAAACTTTCCTGGAAGCCATGCAGAGTGGGAAAGTCCACTTGGCTCGGTTCGTCCTGGACGCGTTGGATGGGCGCATCGTCAACGGGAAAGCCGAAAACGGGCGCACGCTTCTGATGCACGCCGTGTGCCTTCAAGAGCACGCAACCAGATCCAAATTCACCCAATTGCTTCTGGAAAAAGGCGCGGATGTGAACGCCCGGGATGACCACGGACGCACGGCCTTGAGTCTGGCATGCGAACATGGACACTTGGATACGGTGAAGCTCCTGGTGCAATTCAGCGCTGATCCAGAGCTCACAGACACATGGGGAAACAGTGCCCTCATGTACGCCACATGCGGAGGACACAGTCAAATCTTGGAGTTCCTAGTCCGGGCATTCAAGAAGCTTGGTTTGCAACTGGACCGCACAAATCACGCCGGCCACTCGGCCATCCAAGTTGCTGACTTCTTCGGGCACATCCAGTGTGTTCAAACCCTCAACGGGAGCGGAAAGAAGACAGTGAGTCCGACAAACAGCACCGGAGAACCCACTGAAGACCTGCGGTGGCCCAATCGCCTCCCGAAGCAGGTTCTGGAGAGGTTCTCCAAACAAATCCAAAGCAAGCACGAGGAAATCTTCCCGGCCTTGTTTCAGAGACAGCTGCGCGTCAGCGACAGCAACGGCCTGCGGATCCGCTTCAGACGTCCAGACGCCAACCAAAGCCTCAGCAGATCCCAAGATGGAGCGGATCTGCTGTTCGCTTCCAAACAGATTCAAAACTCAGTGCTGAAAGAGGTCGGAAGCGCAGAACGCGAGACGGACGGCGACGCGCCGCTTTGGGGGAAAACGAGGTCGTTTAATCTTGACCTCGGTACCGGAAGGAAACAATCCTATCAGGGCGATGTGCAAGAAACCAACAGATCTGCGAGCAAATTCAAGAGAGCGTCGCTGCAAGACGAAAAACCACTTGTGGCAAATTTCTACAGCACAAAAACCACTGACAACTTCGAAATCAGAAAAGAGCTGCAAAAGTGTGGCAGCGTTCCCAAAACGACCAGGCAGAGCAAACTTCTGTTCAGTCGTGAAGAACTCGAACCTGAAAGGATCAAACCTCGCTCTTCTGGGCTCTCTGGATTCGGGAACAGACTCCTGCGCAGATTCACGGCTCCTGAATTCATGCGACACATCAGAGACTGTCCCAGCGACGCCGGACACGGTAGAGGGAAGATGTCTCGGTCCGAGACCTTCCCGTTCTCACACACACACATGAGAGTGAACAGCCAGCCGAGTGTGGACAGCATCAGCGCGGTGAGATGCGAGTTTGAGAGCAATTCTGCTCTGAAATGAGCTTTTAATTGCACCATGTTTAGAGTAAAACACTCATGTGGGCATTTAGAAAGATGCCCTGAGACATTATAAATAACCGTGTACTTTATGAATGTAAAAACCCGAGCTCTCTTGAGACTTTTAACTGCTGCTGCTCTCAAGGTCTTTCACTGCCTCTGTAGATTCATTAACGTACTTCGGCTAATTGAATTACTGCTGACATTATTATGCACTGCTAGAGTGTCTGTGCATTAAGTACTTACATGCTTTTATCATGCATGCATGTTATAGCCTATTTTTATAAGCAAAATGATTTGTGATTTGTATGCATTAAAATACAGTTTTGTATATCTATGCATAGCCTATCTATGATGTAAATAGTTTATATTCTGCATTCTTTGATAGACAAATATAATAAAGCAACTGTATAAACTGTATGAAAGAGACAAATATATGAATAAAGCATTTGTGTACGCTTCAAGCATCTGTGTATAAGAAATAAAACCTGATATCAGTGTTTTTTTATATGCATGATTTATTCGTTAAAAAATTTAAACGTATAGTTCTCTTCATCGACAACCAACATACAAACAAGCACACGACACATGTTGTGAAAGAAGGTTGATTATGAGTCATGTGTCCTCGGCTGCGTCATGTACACAAACACAGAACTGTGCAAAGTAACGAGGGGCCGTTCACACCAGATGAGTTCCTGCGCTCAAACACAGATGGAGTGTGACTTATAGAAACAAACGCAGGAGTTCAGAAACACTTTTCACTTGACATGACACAGATTTGTGAGGAACAGCCTGTCGTTATTTAATTCCCTTCTACTGCTGATTTCAAATCTCATTTCTGCATATTCATACTGAAGTTTGAAAGTTTGATCAATAAATTTGGGTCTGTTCCTCACAAAAAGCATCATATGACTTCAAACGCCTTTGAATACAGTGCATGAGTGATTTGCAGGACTGTTTTGTCATGCTGTTGTGCCTACACTGCAAAGTTATAAATAAAACCAAGATTACCGGTGTTTTACAAGAAAATATTATTTCAGTTTACGTCTATATTTAAAAATGTCATATTTAATTCAGTGTAATATTAGCCTTTTCTTTGTAATTGTTTGTGAAATATACAGTTAGAGTTTAACAATTTAGTTTTCGGAGTAAAAACTGTTTCTACACCATTTTTGTTTGTTGTGTTTTGTAAAGGAAATTATATAAGTATGAAGATAAAAAAAGGTAATTGTGGCTTTTTATCTCACAATTTAGAAAAAAGTCAGAATTGTGAAATACAAACAGAATTGTGAGGAAAAAAGTCAGAATTTTGACTTTACATGTTTACAATTCATCCTTTTTTCTTTGAATTCTTAGTTTACATCTAGTGATTGTGCTTAGTTTATATCTCACAATTCTGACTTGCAAATCTGAGTTAATATTTTATAATTATGAGTTTACATTGTAATTCTGAGTTTATTTCTCACAATTCTGAGAATTGTTTTTTTTTTTATTCCGTTGCGAAACAATGCTTTGTGAGATGCAAACTCAGAATTCAAAGAAAAAAGTCAGAATTGCGAATATAATATAAGCTAAGAATTAAACCTGTGGCAAAAACAAGCTTCCATAGAAAAGTGCATAAAGATGATTCAAAAACTGCTCATTTTAAAAATTAGTGAAAAAAGAGTATAACATTATTAATTATATTAAATACTATTAAAAATAGTATATAATTAAATGATCTTCATTTTACATCTGATGCATGTGTACATAAAGACCAACACTTAAACATAGCGTGACAAAATGTTTCCAGTGTGAACGGCCCCAAACACAAATCATCATCTCTCCTGCGCTCTTTTAATCTGTCAGTATATGATCATTAGGAAACATCACAGTCCAATAGGATGCATGAATATCACAATGAACGCTGAATCCAAAATGTAAACACACACACACACCAACAAACAGACTTTTCCTTTCCTCTCTCATAATTAAACGAATGCAAATATGGGTCATTTCCCACTCTGATTATGTACATTATTTGTTCTTCTGACGCCTGACCGTCAAATCAGCAGTTTAAGAAATCAGGAATCGCTGCTTAAGCGCAGATGCATTATTTACACGGTTTACAAACCATTCACAGCACCCTTTCCAAAAACAGGTGCTCGTCAATCCATTGAAAACTAATAATAAATCAGTCATTAAAATATATACAGTTGGTTACAATGGCTCATAAAAACATTTTGCACCTGTCAGTGCTGACAACAAATGACATCGTTTCACCGCCTTTTCTGAAGAAACGCTTTCGTTCCTCAGTTTAAGATTCAAGCCACTGTTTAGCCATGCAAGCCAGTCTTACAAGCTGTAAAAACACAGGTGAAATATGTGCCTTCTGTGGCGTAAAATCTCTCTTCAGCCGGCCCAGACCGAATCTGCGGACATTCACATTTTCTGTGCTGATTCTGGATGAAATATTAGCATTTAAAACCGGTAAAATGTGTTAAACTGAACTGAAAGTACCACACTATTATTGGTTGTTTAAAGTAAAGACTTGCAATATGACCAAATACATAGTGCAAGTAATTTTATATCACAGTAACAGTACAATGATTTTTTGACATTGTAAATAAAATGAGGATTGTTGGAGTGCGTTTTACAAGAAAATACTGTTTCAGTCTTTCGACTTCAATAATTCATGTTTAAAGTTACTTGCTATTTCTTTATATTTAATTGTGAAATTTATTAGCAATTTCTGACGTTTGACCATTTTTTTAAATCTTTTTATGGAAACACAACCCAAAAAGGTTTAGATTTCAATTCAAATCACAACTTATTTTAAAATCTGATTGGATGAGCCACATTTGGAGCTGTTGATATTTATGCAATAATGCATAAACAAGTTGTAATGCACATCAATTGATTTCTGCAGATTGTAGATAAATAAATATCAGTGTAATGCTTTACAATAAGTTTCGATTAGTTAATGTTGGTTAACTACATCACTGCCTTGTTACAACCAAAACATGAACGTTTTTCAACACATACGGACACTAATTCAGTTTGTACACAAGGTTCTTTATATTATTAATTAATTATATGGTGTGTTATTTTTATTTTATTTAATTTATATAATTTAATACATTAGAATATGAAGCTGAGGTCACATTTGAAGCTGTTGAAATTTTTTATTTTGTTTTATTTTTTAATTTAATTTAATTTGTTATTTTTATTTTATTTCATTTTTAAATTAAATTAAATTAAATTTATATAATTTAATACATTCGAATCTGAAGCTGAGGCCAAATTTGAAGCTGTTGAAAATTTTTATTTTTTTAATTTTATTTAATTTAATACATTAAAATCTGATTGGATGAGCCACATTTGAAGCTGTTGAAATTTAGCAAATATACACACAACTTTTGATGCACATCAACTAAATTAATACAATCGATTGAAATATATAATTCCAGTTTGTAGATAATAAATATTAAGGTGATGCTTTACAATGCATAATGCATTTTAATACATTAACCAACATTTGTTACTGTATACGTTGTTAACATTTAATACAACTGTTCATTGTTAATATTAATAGTTAATATTAGCACAGGTCCATTAAATAATATTAATATTAACAAACGTTTTTAAATTCAATCATTTAATACATTTTCTATTTAATAATGTATTAGTTAATGTTGAAGTTGACATCATCTAAGATTAATAAATGCATTAGAAGTATTTTTCAGTGTTAGTTCATGTTAACTAATGGAACCTTATTGTAAATTGTTAACGATAATACGTTTTTGCAGCTGTAAAAAAACAAAAGTGAGATGAAAGCATTATAAAATATTCGATATACGAACACAAGCATTCAAGAAATTGTGGAATGAGGCTTGTTCCAGGTCTCTGCGGCCGCAGATTCGATGTGAGTCACGATGACACGCTTCGAACAGAACATAAAACCCAGAGGCATTTCAGTCAGACGCACTTCTGCTCTAATTCACCGCCTTTTAAGCACCAATGAGACGTCCTCAGGTAGAAGAAAATGGCTTTATAGAGTTCATTTCTCCTAAAACAGCCATCTCAGTCCTGATTGCTCCGGGGAACGAGGTGCTTGTGACTCTGACAGGCCAGAGAAGCCCAGGCTTCAGCAGCGGGACATGCGCTTGCGGTACTGCTCCACCAGGGGCACCAGGCACTGCGGAGAGCTGGCCTGCAGGAGGAAGGGGTGCTCCAGGAGGTCAGTAGCACTGGCCCGCTCCAGCGGATCCCGCATCAGCATGCGGTCCAAGAAGTCCTTCAGCACCGGAGACACCTGCGGACGGAGGGACAAAATAACACATGAATGACCTGCAAATGCCTTGTTACAACCAAAACACAGACATTTAAAAAAAAAAAGATATGGACACCAGTTCAAACATGTTTGTATCAGTTTGTCCACAATGTGACTTCTTTATATTATTAATTATTTTATATGGTGTTTATTTTATTTTATTATTTTATTTTATTATTTTATTTATATGTTTGATTTTATTATTTGACCCATTTAATTTGTTGACTAATTATTTTTTATTTGATGTCATATAATTGCTTGTCAAACTAAATGTCTTCAAATTAGTTTGAAAATTATTTTATTTTATATTTTATTTTGACCATTTAATTTGTTAACTAACTTATTTCTCAGTTTTTTTTATTTTGTATATTCACGCCATTAGGCTTTGCCTGCTGTGAAGGATTATTTTTATTCATTTATTATGAAGTTGAAGTTTTTGTGTACATAATATATGTGTGTGTAATGTGTATATTTATTATGTATATATAAATGCACACACATGCATGTATATATTTAAGAAAAATATGTTTATATATTAAATATATTTATATATATAATATAAATTATATGAATATAAATATATACATATGTAAATACATGTAAATATTTTCTAATCATATAGGTCCTACTGTATGTGTGTGTCTTTATATATACATAATAAATATACACAGTTAACACACATATATTATGTACACAAAAACTTTTATTTTGGATGTGATTAATCACGATTAACCATTGCCCATCACATATTCACAGATTTTGTGTGTATGTTTGTAAGAATGTCTAACTGTCTGTATTCTGTATGTGTGTCTCTGTGATTAATGGAGAGGTTTTTCTGGTACCTGATGAACGTAGCGTACGGTGGGCGCCGGCTCGTCTCTCAGACGCTTCATGGCAGCCACCGGTGTTTCACTGAAATACGGAGGCTCTCCGTCCACCATCTCCACCACCATGACGCCCAGAGACCAAACATCCACCTGCAGATTCAGCACAGCAGTCCTTGTTTAATCTGACAGCCACAGCGGCGTCTGCGGGTGTGTTTTGTGGTGTTCAGCTGTACCTCCGTTCCATACGGTGATTTAGAGATGACCTCCGGAGCCATCCAGTACGGCGTTCCCACCAGAGACTTCCTCTTCGGGATATCTTTACTGATCTGAGCGCAGAAGCCGAAGTCTGACAGCTTGATCTGAGTCACAAACAAACAGACAGATATAAGAGTTCAGGAATGGTTTAGACACATACAAGATAAATTAGTTAAAAAAATCTATCTATCTATCTATCTATCTATCTATCTATCTATCTATCTATCTATCTATCTATCTATCTATCTATCTATCTATCTATCTATCTATCTATCTATCTATCTATCAGTAAATATTCTGAAATATCATTACAATTTAAAATAACTGTTTTCTATTGTAACATATTTTAAATGTAATTTATTTCTTGATACAAAGCTTAATTGAAGCATTTTACTTATTTTATTGTATTATTTGGCCCATTTCATTTGTTGACTAATTTTCAATTTTCCAGTTTTCAGTACAAAAAAAATGTTTATTTAAATGTAGCAAAAATAAACTGATTGCAAACACTTACCTTAAAAAAAAAAGTAAATTCAATTAATGTTTTTTTTCAGTGTAGAAGAACAGTGTAGAATCAGTGAAGAATCAGTGTAGATCATTTTTGGTTCCACAAAGAACCATTCAGTCAAAGGTTCTTTAAAGAACCATCTCTTTCTTAGCTTTTTATAATCTGAAGAACCTTCTTTCACCACAAAGAAGCTTTTGTGAAACAGAAAGGTTCTGCAGATGTTGAAGGTTCTTTATGGAACCATTTAGACAAGAAAGGTTCTTCTATGGCATCTTTGTGAAGCACCTTTATTTTTAAGAGTATATATTTCTTTTTCACTAGGGTGGTCACATAAGGTTCAGAGATGCACTCACACGTCCGTCCAGCGAGAGCAGGATGGAGTCACTCTTGATGTCTCGGTGAATGACGCCCTGCGAGTGGAGATACGCCAGCGCCTGCAGCACCGCCTCACACACGGTCGCGATCTGCTCCTCGCTCAGCCTGGACACACGATCACCGCACGCTTACACAACTGTCCTCAGCACTTCTTCATGTGTCTGTTTGCTGAGCTGCTTCTGATGCTGTATACTAGTGCTGTTTACTAAGTGTCTTGCATCTCATTTTTCACTCGAGACAGGAAGAAACCACTCAGAGCAACCTGACAACCGCATAACAACACTGAGTTTTCAACTTCAGAAAATGTCAAAATCTAGTTTGATTCTGATGTTTTCATCCACACATGACAGATAAAGAATCGTTTTGAGTTCACAAACTTGAGTTCAAATATTGTTTGTCTGGAAAAAACTTGTTGAGATGCAGGCTTATTAATTTATTCATGCACTATAATTGCTTGTCAAACAAAATGTCTTCAGATCATTTGAAAAATATTTGATTTCATAATTTTATTTGGCTCATTTAATTTGATGACTAATTATTATTTTACTTTTTTGTATATTCATGACATTAGGTTTGTGTAGGAATGCTTAATTTCTTAAATTCTATTCAAATTCAACTTTTTGTGATGCAGGCTTATTAATTTATTCATGTCATATAATTGCTTGTCAAACAAAATATCTGCAAATCAGTATGAAAATGATTTTATTTTATTTTAAATTATTTTATTTCATTTTTATTTTTATTATCTATTTGGCTCATTTCGTTTGTTGACTCATTTCATTTTTTTTTCTTTTGTATATTCATGACATTAGGTTTAACCTGCTGTAATATTTTGTAGGAATGTTTTGGTTCATTTATTATTATTTATATATTATTCATATTATTATTTATCGACATATCAATATAGATATTCACTTGAGATGCAGGCTTATTAATTTATTCATGTGGAATAATTGCTTGTCAAACCAAATGCCTTCTAGTCAGTATAAATTTGTTTTCTAAATGATCTTATTTTATTTTTATTTTATATTATTTTCTTTAAAATTATTTTATTTCAAATTATTATTTATTTATTTTATTTTTTGGCTCATTTAATATGTTGCCTAATTATTTTTATATTTTTCTTTTCTTTTGTATATTCTATTGTATATTCATGACATTAGGTTTAGCCTGCTAATAGATACTAAATAAATGCAACTTTTTGAGATGCAAGCTTATGGATTTATTCATGTCATATAACTGCTTGTCAAACAAAATATCTTCAGGTCAGTGGCCTGACTCTTCAGTCGTGCTACACTTAACTAAAGCTGCTCTGCTCTGAGTTGTCGTTGCTCTCTGGCTCTGTGTGTAAAATCGATGGTGTTTGCAAACGTGTCGGTTCAGTGTCTGCTCCCGGGTCAGAGCTCGTCCTTCTGCCAATTCCAGTTTGCCTTCTCGGGTCTGAGGAGACGTGACATACAGCCGTGTTTGTGTGTGATCATGTAAATCTAGTCCTTCACTGGACAAAGACAGAGATGCATTTACCAAACTGATTATATCTCTAATCAAATTCCCCTGCATGTCATCACAACATGTGCTGATCTGATTGTCTAATCAAATTAAAGTCAGAATACACACACAGCTCAGAGCGGATCAATGACTCAACTGTACATCACCCTCTTGTGGTATGAATAAAATACTACAGTAATACTACATGGAGTCAGTATCTGGATGAACTATGAGCAGAGACACTTGAGAGCAGCCTGAGGTTGTGTTTTGCTCATCCAAACAGTGAATTAGCATTAAAAACTGACCTTACAGTGATATGACATGGACATGGACTGAAAATTATTTCCTTTAATCATCTTTCTGGTCTTATTGTAAAAGATTCATCATTACATGTTGTCTGTCTTCACCATCTTTCAACCATTAGCTGGCTGCAAATTATGTGCATATTATATTATATTATATTGTATTTTATTATTGTATTTTATTTTAGAATAAATTATATTAAATTATATGGTTTTGCATTATTTTATTTTAAATTATATATTTTATTACATTATTTTAAGTTATATTGGTTTTTGTTTTAAATTATGTATTATGTTCTATTATATTTTATGATATATTATATTGTGTTGTATTATTTTAAGTTATATTGTATTTTTATAATATTACTTTATTTTAAATTATGTTATATTATATTATGATATTACATTTTTAATTTAATTTTAAATTATATATTACATTATATCATTTTATTTTTTAAGTTAAATTTAATTAATTTAATTTAATTTAATTTAATTTAATTTAATTTAATTTAATTTAATATTATATTATATTATATTATATTATATTATATTATGTTGGAAACAAAATCTAAAATAAATCTGTTTATTTAAGATCATTTATGCTTTTATTTTATTTTAATTAAAAAGATCACTAATGAACTTTCCAGAAGTCATAAGTCATAAATTCAGATTTGATTTGATTTGATTTAATTTTTCATTTTGGTCAAAGGCATTTTAAAAAAGGGTATCTCATAGGGTCTTTAAATAGAAGACTAATCTACCCATGCTAAAGCACATTGCTCATAAATCCCATAGAGATCACAATGAAAACATAATCCTCAAGATTAACTGGGTAAGAAATCCAGTTCTCTCGTCTTTCATGAAACGGCTTTCCTAGATAAATGCTGAGGTTGTGCTCTGGTACCTGGTCTCAGACACGATGTTTGTTAAAGCTCCTCCCTGCAGATACTCCATGATGACCCAGAGCTCCTCCTCCACCAGAGCGCTCTTGAACATCTCCACCACGTTCCTGTGCTGGTAATCTCTCATAATCACCACCTGAACACACACCAACACACCCTCATCAACGCTCAGCATCATAGCAATGGACAACAATAAACCTGTTTGTTTAAGGGTCAAAAAGTTACTGTTGATTTCCAAATGTTGCTGTTGAACTTTCCAGAAGTCATATCTCAATATATTCAAGATGTTTTTTTAATCCATAATCATTTTATTTTATTTTATTTTTTGTTTAATTTTATTTAATTAAATTTAATTTAAAAAGAGACATTCAATGTTAATTGTGTTTACAGTGTTCCAAAATATAATTTAAATGTATATATGTTTCATCTATTTATTTGAATATGACTAACTTAAATAACTGAGTCAGTTCTGGCAGTATCTGCTAGATTCTGTGCCTTGCAATAAATCATACACTGTGCTTGAAATATACATTAATAACCCTAGACATTTCCCTTTCAAAACATGTTTTTTTTCATTCAAAACATTTTGTGACTGAATGTTTGGGGTCAATGTCATCTGAAACCCTTTTCGCTTAAGTAACGTGATGCAACGCAATACTCAATGAGGAACAAATCCATGATGGGACATTTTTAGATCAACAAATATGTGCATTTAAAATGGCCAGTTCTATAGTTAGATATTGAATCTTTTCACATGGACAGTGAATGCATAATATTTACATTTAAAGGAATAGTTCACACAAAAATGTCTTCACCCTCAGGCCATCCGAGATTAGGAAGAGTTTGTTTCTTCATCAGATTTGGAGAAATGTAGCATTGCATCCTCTGCAGTGAATGGGTGCCGTCAGAATGAGAGTCCAAACAGCTGATAAAAAAATCACAATAATCCACACCACTCCAGACCATCAGTTAACATCTGGAGAAGACAAAAGGTGAAACAAATCCAGCATTAAGATGTTTTTAACTAAAATACGAGGCCATAATAATAACACTTCCTTCAGTGAAAAAGAGCATCTCCTGTTCATCAAAATCTAGCCACATATTTGTTTAGAGCCGTTTTGGACTGTTTTGTCTTGTAAACGCTGCTTGATCTGTGCAGATTTCTCTCCTGATTCAGACCAGAACACTTTTTCACTGGAGGAAGTGTTATTATGGATTTTAGTTAAAAACATCTTAATGATGGATTTGTTTCAGCTTTTGTCTTCTCCAGATGTTAACTGATGGTCTGGAGTGGTGTGGATTACTTGTGGATTATTGTGATGTTTTTATCAGCTGTTTGGACTCGCATTCTTTTTTTTTTTTCTTTTTTTTTATTATGCAAACAAACATACTATTTACAGGTGACAAATCAAATACAAAATAACCAAGGTCAACAAAACATACGAATGAGAGATTGGACTCTCATTCTGACGGCACCCATTCACTGCAGAGGATCCATTGCTGAGACAGTGATGCAGTGACACATTTCTCCAAATTTGATGAAGAAACAAACTCATCTCGGATGGCCTAAGGGTGAACACGTTTTCAGTTTTGGATGAACTATTCCTAGAGTAATATTGGGGTTGTTTTTATTCATATTATGCTCGTTGGTTGTTTGACCTCATTGAAGAGCAGTTCTCTGCGCTGTTGTCTCCTGAGGTCCATCATCTTGACGGCCACCACCCGTCCGCTGTGTTTCTCGCGGGCGATGCACACCACACCCGTCGAACCCTCGCCGATCTTCACGAAGTTCTCCAGATATGAGCGCGGATCTCCTTTATCCACCACCATCTGCAGCGCGGCCTTGAACTGCTCGTGGGTGACTTTTGGCGGGTCGGGCGGCGGTCGGGGCGAGGGGTACAGCGGGGGTCTGAATGCGGGCGAGCAGGTTCCTGGAGGGCTGTTGGCCAGAGATCCGGTGGGAGACGGCCGGGGCTGCGATGGGCTGTCCTGTCTGGGGTAGAGAACCGGGTTGGGGCAGCCGGAGTGTCTCATGAAGGGGTCTGGCCCGGTGGGCCGGTAACTGATGTTGGGCGAGAGGCCGATGGTGTAGCTGGAGGAGGAGCGGACCGTTCTGTGAGGCCTGGTGCCGCTCACGAGGGGACTGCTGGTGCCGCTGTGCAGATATCCCGGCTGGTGTCTCATGGCTGCGTCGGCCTGTGTGCAATAGAAATAAGAACATGCACTCTTAAAAATAAAGGTGCTTAAAAGCACTGTTGGGTGTAACTAGTAACTAGGTAATTAGTTACTGTAATTTAATTACTTTTCCATTGAAAAAGTAAAGTAAGGGATTACTCTTATTTTTTCTGTCATTTAATTACAGTTATGTAATTGAACTTAATACTGTGTATAGACTGTAGAACATTTATACACAATACAATAGTGGATTTAACATCAAAATGTAAAGTCTAATCTTAAAATGCATGCTTTTTCTCACTTTAAATACTTTGGTGAGTTAATAAGAATATTGGTAACACTTTAGTGTCCAATTCTCACTATTAACTAGTTGGTTATTAGCATGAATATTACTGTGATATTGGCTGTTTATTATTACTTAAAAAGCACATATTAATGTCTTATTCTGCAAGACCTTATTCTAAATCCTTAATCCTACTCAATTCTTAAACTTAACTACTACTTTACTAAGCATTAATAAGCAGTAATTAGGAGTATTTTGAGGCAAAAGATGTATGTGATTATGATGTGAAGTTTTTTGTTTTGTTGAAATTGTTTGTTTTCGTTATAACAAAAAAGGAAAGTGAACTGCAAAAACTACATTTCAGAAAATACTCAAACTGCATTTATACATAGAAAAAAACTTAAGTTTAACAAGTTCTTGGTTTGTTAAGGTGTATTTTTATCATTTGTTTTTACAAAATAGGCAGTTACAGGTAATTGCAACTTTTTAAACTCACAATTTAGACTATTTGCTATTGTGAGTTTATATCTGCAATTCTGTCTTTTTTCTCAGAATTCTGCATGTGCACGCTGTCAGGTCAGATGTTTAAAAATGTAGGGGACAACAGAATAGTGAGAAAAAAAACTCAGAATTACAAGAAAAAATTTAAAATGTAAAATGTAAACTTATAATTCAGAAAAGTCAGATTTGTGAGATATTAAATCAGAATTCTGAGAAATTAAGTCAGAATTGTGAGATACAAAATGTGAATTCAGAGACAAACTCAAAAATGCGAGATGTAAACAGAATTATGAGAGAAAAAGTCAGTATTACAAGATATAAAAAATTGCAAGAAAAAGCCAGAATTGTGAGATTTAAAGCACATATGTGACCCTGGAGCACAAAACCAGTCATAAGTATATTTGTAGCAATAGCCAACAATACATTGTATGGGTCAAAATTATACATTTTTCTTTTATGCCAAAAATCATTAGGATATTAAGTAAAGATCATGTTCCATGAAGATATTTTGTAAATTTCATACCGTAAATATATCAAAACATAAGTTTTGTTTAGTAATATGCATTGATTGCTAAGAACTTGACCCTTATGACTGGTTTTGTGGCCCCGGGTCACATATATTTATTCTGTGGCAGAATAATGAGCCTGCTGGCCACAGACGTCAGCCGTTTGTTACCTTCAGGTCGTATGAGGAGTACGGTCTCCCCGGGCTGTTTTGGGGATGGACCAGCAGTCTGTTGGTGCTCCTCATGTCCGGCGTCAGACCGTCTCCGTGTGGCATGGTGGGGCTGTAGAAGCAGGTGATGGGTCTCTGGTTGTGTGAGAACATGATGGGGAACTCTCGTCTCATCATGAGAGGCGGCTCTGGAACGGGGATGGATGGCGGAGGAGGAGGAGGAGGCCTGTCCAGAGCGCTCATGCTGACCTCATAGGTGGATTTGGCACGGGGCAGAACGCCGTTGGGCTGCAGCATCACGCTCTTCTTCAGACCCATGTACGGCGTGCTGCTCTCGCTGTGGATGTTGCGTGATTTCTCGGGCCAGTGAGGGTCAAGCTCGTCCAGGGCTTCGTACTGATACACATCGGCCTCGCTGACCTCCCCGAGGCGGCCGAGCGACTGCGCTCTCTTGCGGGCCGACGGGCTGCTCTTGCGCAGGGAGTTGGAGCTGGTGACGGACAGACGGCTCATGTCTGACAGCATGGCTGAGATATAGTCTCCGTGGCCGATCATGCTGCCGCGCACGATGGTCTGGGGAAAGAACAGAGGCAGGCTGTGATTAATGTGAACTGAAACCGGCTGCTATTTAAAGAGCGTGTGAATTCACCTGGGTGCGGATGAACTCCAAATCACACTTTCCTCCGAGGAGCCTATTTCTGTCTGATTTGTGTTTATGAAACGCTGAATGACTCGTCTGAGCTATCGCAGGACTGCTTCTCTTGCAAATGAAGACTAAAGCAAAGAGGCCTTTTTGTTGATTATTGATGATGCCATTTATGACACTTTTATGCAGGGTTTTTTTTTGTATTATTTATAATAATATAAAATGCATTTATTTATTTATAATAATATAAAATTGTCTTTTCTGCAAATCGGTCTGACAGTCTAAGGATTTCTTTCTTGCAAATAAGAGCAAGGCAAAGTAAAACCTTTTTATAAAAAAGGCTGTTTTGTTCATTTCTGATGATGCCATTTATGTCACCTGTATGTAGTTTTATTATTATTATTATTTATAATAATATAAACAGCATTAATTAATTATATCAAATATATTATTTATAATAATACAAATATTTTTACAATGGTATTTATATTTTTTGTTTATTGGTGTTTAATTGTTATTTATGATTACTTTTGTTTGTTTTTACTTTTTTTCTTTATAATAAAAAAGAAAGAGAAGAGAGAATAATGGCATTTCTGCATATTGGACAAAATAAAACCCTTTTTTTAAACAACGAGACTGTTTTGTAAATTTCTGATAATGCCATTATTTATAATAATATAAACGGCATTTATTTATTTATTTGTTTGTCTATTTATTTATTATACTATAAAATATATTATTTATAATAATACAAAATATTTGTTACAATGTTATTTATATATTTTTGTTTATTGGTATTTAATTTTTATTTATGATTGCTTTTGTTTTTAGTTTTTTCTTTATAATAAAAAATGAAAGAGAAGAGAGAAAAATGGCATTTCTGCATATTGGACTGACGGACAAAGCAAAGTAAAAACTTATTTTTAAACAAAGAGGCTGTTTTGTTAATTATTGATGATAATATTTATGTCGCCTTCATTTACAACTGATATGAATGTTATAACATTTAAATTGATATAAAATTAATATATTTATTTATACTAAAATGTAAATATATTATTTATATTATAAAATATTATTACATTATATATTTTGTTTGTTTTTGTTTACTGCTGTTTAATTGTTATTTACAATGGTTTCTGTTTTGTTGTATTTTTTCCTTATAATAAAAAAAGAAAGTGAGCAAAATGTTTGTTTTGTTTACTGATATTTGATTGTTATAAAGTAAAACCTTTTTAACAAAGAGTCTGTTTTGTTAATTATTGATGATGCCATTTATGCAGCCTTCATTTATATTCTTTATATGTTTTATAATAATATTAAATATTATTAGAACATTGTTTAGACTTTTTGGTTGTTTATTAAATAGCACATATTCTTCTGTTCTTATTGTGAATGATTCATCAGTGCATGTTATTCTAAAATATGTGAAGAGCAATAAAATAAAATTTTAAAATAACAAATTTTAAAATGGCACTAACTTCCAAAGAATGACCCAATAAGTTAAATAAAATATACATTCAAACCGAGGAGGGAGCGCATAACGCTTACCGATACACAAAGAAAATATATCTCCTCATAGGTTTAATATACAGAATAATAGATTATGTTAATATGATACAATATATTGAATAATACATAAGGAATTGTCACTTTTCATATATTGAAAAATATGTGACAATATATTACTGTGTGTCATTTTATATTCAATAATACACTTCATAATATGCATATAATAAAATATGGTTCTGTGTCTGAGTATAAATATATCTGAACATGTATGTACTAAACATACAGTATATTGTCCAAAAAAACTAAACCTTTAATATTTGTTTCAATATTGTGCAAAATAAAGTCAGCTTTAACTAAACGCATGCATTAACTCATGAAAATTAATTAATTGAGTGTTTCAATAAAGCTATTACATTGCTATTGTAGTGCAGTATTTGTCTTTATTGCTCTATATTTTTTATTTCTATCAGTATAAACATACAAGTCCATGCACATATTGCAGTACATTGAAAAATATGAGCACTAGTTTGTATTATTTAATATATTGCATTATATTTTCCAGTATATTCCCTTATATTTTGGTTGCATAAGTATATATTTAGGCATTTGAGGAAAGACATGGCATTCATCAGCTGTCATGTGCTTCATTCACAGTGGCTTTGACAGAAGTGACTCGATGTGAAGACACGTCTGAGATGAGCTCAGGGCAGACAGAGACAGAAAATAAGATACAGAGACAAGAAACGACAAGACACTGGAGGTGCACATCTCAAGCAAACACCCTAGCAACCACTTGGAACACCTTAGCAACTGCATCCTTGTGTAAAAAAGCAGTTGATTTTCCCATTAAATTCTCTGACGTCACATTCATGAAGCAGGGCTAATTCTATGAAAGCATATGTTTGTGCACAGAAGAACAGAGATCTTTAGATGTTGGAGAAGCTCGGCTCTTTTGCTTGGAGTTGCAGTTTTTCCGCCTGACTCTCGCTGCGCTGGCGGCCCGCATGCATCATTATTAATTGCCAGCGTGAGGTAATAAATCTCCCGGTCCTCCGAGGATTCAGCGCTCTGAATCAGTGTTCACAGCAGGCCCGTGATAGATAAGAAGTCAATGTGACAGAGGAAAAAACATGTGTTTCTGAGCTGCCCTCGGGGAGAAACGCCTGGAACATCGAGGACTGAGATTAAAACCCGAGTCAGGCCAACCTGGACCAACCGGACCAGTGCAGCTGGAGGATGTTGAGATTAAACGTGCTGCTATAATCATAACAATGAGTCAAGAATCAGCATGATATACATGTCAAATACTAAGAAATGTCAATTACTTCAAATCATTTTTTCAAAGTTGCAAATAAAAAATTACACAAGTACATTTTACTAGAAAATAATACAAGAAAATACAATTTCAGCCCTTAAGGTTCTATAACAGAAGAATATAATTTACAAGAAAAGCCCTAGCCCTTTAAGTTGATTGATTTAATAATTTTTTCTATTTTTGTTATTCTACAAAAAGTGAAAAGCATCAAATAGCTTTCCTGTAGCTCAAATGGTAGAGCATGGCGCTAGCAACGCCAAGATCATGGGTTCGATTCCCAGGGAAAGCAAGAGCTGATAAGAATGTAAAACTGTAACTTGAATGCAATGTAAGTCGCTTTGGATAAAAGCGTCTGCTAAATGCATAAATGTAAATGAAAATACATTTTTTAAAAATGAAAACACATTTTTCAGTTTACAGGACCTTTTGAGTCACAAATATTAAGAAATGTGAATTACTTGAAACTAGGGTGTGAAAATGTATTTTTTGAAGTTGTAAACAGATTATTGAAGTACTTTTTAAAGAAATGCTGGTGAAAAATAAAAATGCATTAAAACGTTTTGCTATAATACAATAATATAATTTACAACAAAAGTCCTAGCCCTTTAATTTCATTTTTTTATTCTTTTTTTTTCTCACCTGAACATACATTAGTAATGCAAAAACATGCTGTTGCCAAGCTGTTTCTACAAATTGTTCAATAAATTTGTTGTTACAAAAGCAATTTGAAGGATTTCATGCATCATGTGACTTTAAAGTGACATGAATTAAGAACGTACATATTTTTTTTTTAAATATTTACATTTATTCTCATTTCCATTTCAGCTTTTATTGTGAATAATTAATAAGTGCACAATATTCTACAAAAAGTGAAGAGCATTGAACAAAATAAAAAAACGTAAAAATAGAAAAGCAACTTCTTTTTCAGTTTACAGGACCTTTTGGGTTACAAATAAGAAATGTAAATGACTTGCAGCTACACTGTGAAAACATTTTTTTGAAGTTGTAAATAAAACAAAGATTATTGAAGGTTTTACAAGAAAATATTATTTCAGCCCTTAAGTTGGTGAAAAATAAAAATGCAATAAAACTTTTTTGCTATAATAGAAGAATATAATTTACAAGAAAAGCCCTTACCCTTTAATTTTTTTTAATTTAATCTATATTTTCTTTTATGCACCTGATCCTACTCTTGCAATGCAAAGACATGCTGTTGTTGATGTATTTACAAATTGTTGTTACAATAAAACTTCACATGCTGAGAAGGTTTGATATAGTTCATGTATCATGTCACCTGGCTTGAATGCAAATAGAGTTTATTATAATTTTTTTGGCAAAATGATTTTGAGGATTTGAAGCTTCTCAAAGCAGTTTTCGTTTATGTTTTCTCAGCATAATATATTTATTTGAATATACTGAAATCCAACATGTATGCAATATTTACTCAAAATTCACACAAAAATATTGGGGGGGAAATAAAATACGCTTATGCTGAAGTCGGCCCATGCTTACAGTGTTTTCCAGGCTCAAAATGAACTGGAAGTGAACTGAATGGTCTATCATGCTATTGTAGGATATTTCTTCACATTAATTGGATGTAACTCTGACCTTCTTTGGTTTGAGCTCCACAGTCGTGATCCGGGACGGGTCCACCATGGGTTTGGGTCTCCGGAGGTTTTCTATTAAACTCTGCCATTGTGTGGGAAGACCGACGAAGACTCCTCGCTTCACATCGAACGACGTATGAACGCGATGCTCGAAGTTCTTCGGTGCTGAAATCTCCGGCCTCTTCTTCTTCTTTTTACGAAACATTGTCAGATCCTACAGCAGAGACCTTTCAAAACAGAGAAATATGAACACGATTAGGTAACGCTTTTACATTTAATTCATTACAAAAGTATTTTAATGCATTAATTCTGCCTTATAATGCATATATATATATATATATATATATATATATACAGTATATATTAATGCATTATATTATATGTTATTTATAGTATTTTAATGCATTCATTATAATATATTACTTATCTATTCATATTTACACAGAAAATACAATGCATTAAAACACATGACAACCAATTTCTGATGTAAAAACAAATCTGTAAGTATAACTTTGGCTATAATTATTGATGAAAATATATAATGCATCACAATCTACATTATGAATACTTTATAATGCATTATGAAGGCCTCAAGTAAAATGAATGAAATTTAAAAATGAATAAAAGTCACTACATTTAGCTATGTTTTGCCATCATTTTGGATATAATTTAGCATTTATTTACATGTTACTTTAAAGAATACAATAGTACTGCAGGGTTATTATAGTCAATTAATAATAAAACCATTTAAAAAACATGTTTGTTACTTGAAATAAAAATGTTAGCTGAAATAAAATATTAAAAACACTTATTTTATCTAGTTTCCAAAGAAACATCTCTCATTTTCATTTAGTTTATCTTGATGTATGAATAACTAATACTAAAATAGAAATACAAATAAATAAATAAACAAAAACTAATAAAAATGACAAAAACACACAATAAAATTACTAAAACCTTTACAGAAAATTATAATGGAAATGGAAAATATAAAAACAAAAACTAATTCAAACTATTAATAAAAATGATAGTTTTAACAAAAATTTAAAATAGAAGAGAAAGTTTAAAAATAAAAACTGTTAATAAAAACCATAATTGTATCTCACAACACTGGTAATACCATCATACAAAAAAAAATTCAATTAAAATGGACATATTATAAGCTTGTGATTCCAAAGCTACAGTGATGGAGCTGAAATAATGAATCATTTCTGTGTTTAAACATGTCTATTTCTGTCCTTTTGTTGCAGAGTTGCACTAAATCTGGCCAAAATGTGTTGCATTGCCTCAAAGCAAAAGAAATATCAAGTCATCTTTGTTCTTAAAATAGAAAACCCAACACAGACGCATCTACTGATTCACTGTCAGCATTTCTAATGCAGTCTCTGACACGCACATCTTCCTCCTGTACATCGAAGAGCGCCGCTGTCGAACGGATGTGTGTGTTCACATGTGAAATGAAGTAGATCTGCTCAATTAGGGCTTAGTCTCCCTGCTCTTTAAATGACAGACGGGGAACGCTGAAGGCCTCTGGCTCCTGTCTTTGGGTTCAAAGTGCATTAACTTGATAAAAGCCTGAGAAAGCAGCTGACCTCCCGTCACACTGAAGAACTGCTAATAACCCTCGCTCTGCTCAGGAAAACATCCGTTCATGTCACTGTCTTCTCGCTGCTGAGCTTTCTGAGACGCAAGGACGTTGACTGACCTTGTAGGTTTTATGTCGTTTTTTTCTAGTCTAGTTCAGGTAATGAATCTATTTTAAAATGACTTGAGTTTTGACAGACTAATGCACTGAAAAAAATGGTGTAGAATTTACTCAAGTTTCACTCAGAAATTGGTAGTACATTTCACAAATAATTACAAAGAAATGGCAAGTAACACTGAATTAATCCTCTGATGCATGAAAAATAGATACATTTTATATATTAAAAATGAATAAAGTATATATTCTGCATATAAAATACAAAAATTAAATAATTATTATTTTTTATAAACATTAACCTATTTTTCTTATAACATCAAAATTCCTGGATTTTTTGGGGAAATAAAAGCGTAATGTTTATATTTACTTATTTAATTCTATTATTATATAATACACTTTTTAATATAATAACTTTTTTATTTATACACTTTTTATATAATAAAAGTTTATAAAATTTTATAATTTTAAAACACAATTTAATTTTTTTTTTTTAAATAAATATAATATCCTCCATATATTTATTTAAAATATTAAGCAAATATTTCCTTTCTTTTTCCTTCCTGATTCAATAATTCATGTATATTTTTCACATTTTATTTCTCTAATAATTTTTAGAGAAAATTATTTTTTACAGTGTATAACGTAGCATTTAAATGGCTCATATTATACTTTCACTACTTTTCTTATGTTTTTTTCTCCCTAAGGTCCACTTATAATGTCAGAAAAGTTTTTGCACCAGTCATAATTTAGTTTAATAAAATAAATATGAAATTTAATTTTAATTTAATTTCAGTAGGCGCTCCTTTTGGACTGCGTGGGACATTATGAGTCCTGAAAGTTGCATATATTTTCATGTTTTCATAATACGACGAACTCTAATATCTCAAAAGATTGGTCTCTTATGATATTTGTAGATATGCTATATCTTTAAGCAGTAAAAGTCTTAATCTGTCCTCCTGTAAGATGACTGAACATGAAGAGAAACACAGCGTTTGCTCAGTCTGGAGGAGATCGACTCGACACGCCTGGGAAGAGACGAGATGGTTTGTGTGCAAATCGACAAAAAACCACTAAGCACCTCTGATTCTCTCTGACTGGAGCGATGTCAGAAACCCTCTGATGCTCCAAAGCATTCAAACACATTTAACTCCCATAATAAGACATTCAATGAGACAAGTGGGTTGTGAGTTTGCTAAAACAATGCCTAGATAGACATTTGGCTGTTTAATGAATGACATCTGATTGGGACATTATGAAGCTGATGCAGTTCACATGAAAATAAGGAGGCCTTTCTCATTTAAAGTATGACACGACAGGAAAAAGGTTTGTT
This sequence comes from Schizothorax lantsangensis, assembly GCA_027422415.1. Classification (NCBI taxonomy): domain Eukaryota; kingdom Metazoa; phylum Chordata; class Actinopteri; order Cypriniformes; family Cyprinidae; genus Schizothorax; species Schizothorax lantsangensis. The sequence continues at coordinate 30,167,157 of CM049858.1, forward strand.
CAGTTTTGATATGTTGCTTCCATAACTTGTCTTTTTTCAGACTAGTGAAAAGAAAGCATATAAAAATATATTTTAGTGTTTATTTTATTGCACTTTATCTGTGCAATAAAATAAACTCACAGCCTTTAAAGGTTAACATTTTAACTGATTAACATTTTATTCCTAAAAACATCATGAAAATGTATTTCTGGCTGTTGGTTTTCTGATTTATGGAGTGATAAAAGGAGAAATCCAAAATCCTCTCTGTAAAAAGCTTTATGTCAGCAAAATTAAACAAGAATTTTGAACCTGGCTTTATCCAGCGTTCATATTTTTGTTCTGGAAATGTATGCAAATGAGTGCATATTTAATTAGATAATGCCTCATGTCCGAAAAATCCAACAACCCCGACATTTTCACATTGATGATAGACTTTTGACCACAGTTTCATGTCATGTAAAGTCTTTATATAAAGTTATGGTATAGCTAACATACTCATAATTCATTAAGAGCGCTTTACATTTTAGCATATTCATCAGATAATAATTACACAGTTCTGATTATGTAAAACCAACAACATTAAAGCAGCAGTTTTAAAGATGTTTTCTTTGGATTGTTTTACTTCTTCTTAAAACAGAATATATAATATAATTAATTAGTGTTTCCTGCTATAGCTAGATTTCACATACATTAACACAAATCTGTCTCTAAACCTCTCTTTTCTTTATTCCAAGTTGATCTGGTCAAGTACATGAAACTATCCAAAACTCTGTTAATCCTAAAGCAGTCAAAACTGCATCTCTAATGTATTACTTTTTTGTGTTTTTGTTAACCTAGCAACACATCCCTTACAAAATTTTACTACACAAAAAAGCTGCATGAACCCGATCCGAAGTTCCGATCTAAATCAAATGATTCATGAACCCGCTCTGAAGTCCCGGGGCCCTATTTTAACGATCTAAGCACATGGTCTGAAGCGCATGGCGCAGGTGCACTTAGGGCGAATCCACTTTTGCTAGTTTAACGATGGAAAAAACAGTCAGCGCACCAGGTGCATGGTCTAAAAGGGTTGTACCTATTCTCTTATTGAGTCATGGGTGTGTTTGGGCGAAACATGCAATAAACCATAAATCAGGGTCTCATCTCCCATTCCCTTTAAGAGCCAGTTGCGCTTGCATCGTGGTGGATTCGCTATTTATTTCATGGTGGAATTTGCAAGAGCAAAGACTGAACGCTTCTCCAGAAAGGAAACGGATCTGATGCATGCAATGACGATCCATTATGACATGCAGGCATTTTTATCTTTATGTACACAAGAATAATCTTTTACATTGTAATCCTTTCAGTTTTAATATTTGGCATGTTTGTGTGCTGCTGCGCGTCTCTGTGTGTGTAATAAGCAGAGTTTACAGGCGTTGTGCACCCGCCTATAGGAGCATATTACTAACGTGCTCTTTAAATAAAAAATAAAAAAATACTGCGGCATTGACTTTAGACCAGGTTTTAGTTGGTCAGTGGTGCAATCGTTTTCAGTGGCGTCACAATAGCAATGCATCAACAATGCACCTAAACACACCTTGTTTTCAGACCAGCACACCCATGGGCGAACAGATGGGCACAAGTGCATTTGCTATTTACAGTTTTTTTCAACTGCTTACACACATTTTCAAAACTTTGCCTCTTTTTTTTCCAAGCTTTACACACAAATCCAAGAGTTGCACACATGAAACGCAAAACACCTCACATCTCTTGCAAAATGAAGCACTGCATTCAAAATATCACAAACACATCTAAAAAGCAAACATTTGCAAACACCTTTGCCATAATATTAATTCCTGTCATATTTTTGCGTGTTACATAGAGAATTGTGTGTTGTGTTTTGCAAAAAGTGTTTTATGAAATTGAAAAAGGCTGAGAATTAGTGTCTGGTTTTGCAGATTTGGTGTGTTTCTGCTGTTTGAGTGACAGCTTTCAGAAACTATGTGACAAGTAAAGATTTAGTGTGTAAGCAGTTGATAAAAACTGTAAACAACGTGGCGCTGGACATGAAAATGATAATGGCATTATCATTGAAAAATGCTGTAGGTGACGTCAGACGCTGGAGACTTGGCGGAAAAACTGAATGAACAACGAGGACAGCGAGGAAAATTTAGAAACTCTTCAGGAATACATCGACTGGTGCTTCGACGTTATAGTCATGAAGAAAAACCAAAATGCAGGTTCTCCAGCCAAAAGCGAGACGCCGTCTTCCAAAAGAAGTCGCCCAGCAGACTCGCCTGAAACAACATCGCCGACGGGTAAAAGCTTTACCGACATCCTGGAGTCAATCGACAAGCGGTTGTCCAGCTTCGACGCGAGGTTGTCCCTGGTCGAGATCCTGCACCGTGAATTTAAATCCCTGAGGGAATCACTGGAATTCAGCCAGCAGCAGGTGGAAACACTCGCTGCTGAAAACGCATCTCTACGGGACTCGGTCAAGTCTCTAACTGAAAATATGACCCATCTAAGTGAAGATAATAAAAAAATAAAAGAGACTGTCATCGATCTCCAGGCCCGTAGCATGAGAGATAACCTGGTGTTTTCAGGCATCCCGGAATCTGCCGAAGAGGACCCAGAAGCTACGGTTAAAAACTTTATCAAGACGTACCTGAAGCTTCCGGAAGACACCGTGGAAAACATCTGCTTCGAAAGAGTCCATCGGATGGGAGCGAAGAAACCTGGAGCCCCGAGACCGCGTCCAATTGTGGCCAAATTCGGATACTTCAAGCAGAAAGAGCAGGTGAAGAGTCGCGGCAGGGAGCTGAAAGGAACAGACTTCGGCGTAAACGACCAGTTCCCCAAAGAAATCCTGGAGCGACGCAAACTTCTGTTCCCAATCCGACGCAGTCTCATCCAAAAGGGCTCCCGAGCTGTCATCGCAGTGGACCGGCTCTACGTGGACGGACTACTCTACCGCAACCTCCGTACCACTCCGTGGTTATATTAACACCACTCCAGATAAGAATCCGTTATATTTATCTTTTCTTTTTCTCTCTTTCCTCGCTTGTTCTTCCATTTACCTCTAAATATTTATGTCATTTCGATAATTTAATACGATATCATAACAAACACGTACAATCAGTCTCCGCAGCGTTTAAATGATTTTGCAATGTTTTCGTTTCTGTCAAGTTTTTACTTTCATCCCTCTATGCTTGCTTCTTTGTATGTCTTTCTTACTTCCAACTCCTTTCACGGCACCGATCACCTGCTTTACTACACATATAAACAAAACACACTATATTACACATCTGCTTGGCACGACCATGTACATATACACTCAGCATTAACGCAACCACTCAGACCTTACAGCGCACACAGACATGAAGGACATACTCGCATACAAGCGCGTACACGCCCGCTCATATCTTATTCATTTGAGCATCACACGCAGCCAGCAGCATTAGCTACACACACACATCTATGGGTGCATTAAGGTTTGTCACATGGAATGTGAATGGAACTGGCTCCAGAGAAAAAAAGTTAAAAATATTTAGCCAGCTTAAAAAACTACAAGCAGACGTTGTATTATTACAAGAGACTCATAGACCTGCCACAGCTACAGATCAACTTAAAACAACTGAGTTTCCTAATGTGTTCTCAGCCTGCTATAACTCTAGGCAAAGGGGGGTAGCAATTTTAATACATAAAAATATTAATTTCACAGTACTCAACACAGTTATAGATCCAGAAGGTAGATTTCTAATCATTAAATTATCTATATTTGACAAAAAGTTATGTATTGTTAGTATATATGGTCCAAATGTTGATGATCCCTCTTTCTTTCATGGTTTTTTTACCGCACTTTCTGAACAACTAGATTGTGCACTTATAATTGGGGGAGACCTCAACTTTGGACTAAATAAAGAAATGGACAGGCTAAGTACAGCTGGAACTCAGCGCAATTGGGAATCCACAAATATAGTTAAACAGTACATGAGCGACTATGGACTTTGCGATGCATGGCGTTCTATCCACACCAACAGTAGGGAATTTACTTTCTTCTCACATGTCCATCACTCTTACTCTCGTCTGGATTATTTCCTAGTCAGCAGCTCACTGCTGAGTGACATTTCAGACACAGAGATACACACTATAGCTGTCAGCGATCATGCTGCTGTTTCTTTAACTCTAGTAAATAAGAAGACCACTCCACCAAGTAATAACTGGAGATTCAATACATCATTGCTTAAAGACGACGATTTTATTAAATATTTTAAAGAAGAGTGGGCTTTATATTTAGACTATAATGACCTGCCTGGAACATCAGCATCTGTTCTCTGGGAAGCAGGCAAAGCTGTGATGAGAGGTAGAATAATCTCATTCTCATCGCATAAAAAGAAAAGAGAAAATAAATGTATTCAGGAATTAGAAGAAACCATAAAAACTTTAGAAGAATCCTACGTATCCTCCCAGGAACAGGAAATGCTGAAAAAAATATGTAAAGCAAAACTAGAATTAAATGAAATTATTAATAAAAAAACTAAATTCTTAGCACAAAGACTTCGCTGGCAAGAATTTGAATATGGTAACAAATCAGGTCAATTCTTAGCGAACCAGTTAAAAATAAATAAAGAAAAAACAACGATATGTGCTGTTAAAGATTTAACTGGGGATACAGTATATGACCCTGAAAGAATAAACAACACTTTCAGAGATTTTTACGAATCTTTATATTCTCCACAGATAAACCCATCTAAAGACGAAGTTGACCAATTTCTTGACAATATAACTCTTCCGAAATTAACAGACAATCAAGCGATGGCATTGGATTCTCCACTGACATCAGATGAACTTCAGGAAGCTTTGAACAGTATGCCCAATAAAAAGGCTCCAGGTCCAGATGGCTTTCCAGCAGAATTCTATAAAGAATTCTGGGCTATTCTGGCACCAACATTCTACAGAATGTTGCAGGAAACCAAAGAAAATGGCAGACTTCCACCAAATATGAATTCTGCCAACATTAGTCTCTTACTAAAACCAGGCAAAGACCCTGTATTGCCTACTAGCTATCGTCCAATATCCCTTATTAATGTGGACACTAAAATAATCTGCAAAGCTATCTCAAAAAGAATAGAGAAGATAACCCCTCTCATAATTCATTACGACCAAACTGGTTTCATAAAAGGCAGGCACTCCTCAACAAATACTCGTAGGTTACTTAACTTGATAGACTATTCATGCAATAGAAACCTTCAAATTACAATATTGTCTCTAGATGCAGAAAAAGCTTTTGATAGGGTTAACTGGAATTTTCTATTTGCAACTTTACACAAATTTGGTTTTGGAAACTCTTTCATAAACTGGTTAAAAATATTATATAACTCTCCAACAGCATGTGTCAGGACAAATGCCCAAACGTCCTCTAGCTTCTGTCTTAAGAGGGGCACCAGGCAGGGATGCCCCCTCTCCCCCTCACTGTTTGCAATTTTTATTGAACCACTAGCAGCAGCAATTAGACAGGCAACAGTGATTAAAGGCATTAAATGCAAGAATGTAGAACATAAAGTTAGTCTTTATGCAGATGATGTGTTACTTTTTCTTCAACATTCACAAACCACTCTCTCTGAGGTAATTACATTAATAAACTCTTTCTCAAGAGTCTCAGATTATTCAATAAACTGGTTAAAATCAACAGTTCTTCCAATTAATTGTTCCTTCCAGAATTCTTCCACTCCATTGCAATCTGGAAATATTAAATATTTAGGTATTAATGTTTCTCCTAAGCTGGCAGATTTGATTAAATTAAACCACATCCCACTTTTAAAGAAGGTAGAAGATGATCTAACCAGATGGAGGTCTCTACCCATATCACTCATGGGAAGAGTCACCTCAATAAAAATGATGGTTTTGCCAAGAATTAATTATTTATTTGCAATGATCCCGAGTAAACCACCACCTGACTGGTTTAGATCTTTGGACTCCTCTATCTCTAAATTCCTTTGGAAAGGTAAACCCCCGCGTATTAGCTTAAAAACGCTGCAAAAGACCAAGGATAAAGGAGGACTAGATCTACCTAACTTTTACCACTATTTCTTAGCCAATAGGCTTCAACACATTTCAGGGTGGTTAAAACACACCCTCTTAGATGAGCCTTGGCTAGATGTAGAACAGGCATTATGCAATAATATAGAGATTTCGGATCTGCCATTCATTAGCTCGATCAGTAAACGACACGTATGCTTTAAAAGCATCAGTATCAGCTCTTCTCTGACAGCATGGTGGGAGTTTCTAAAAATGACGGAGTCTTCACTAATCCCATGCAAACGTACCCCTATCTGGAACAATCCTGACATATTGCTAAACAACAATATGATAAACTTCACAGATTGGAGTTGTAAAGGTATTAAATACCTGGAACATATATTCAAAGGGACAGACTTTATTCCCTTTGACAAATTAATTAAACAATATGGGATTAATAAGAACAGATTTTTAGAATATCAACAAATTAAATCTATTGTAAAAAGGAAATTTAAGTCTAATCATATCAATTTACAAATACCACCAAGTGTGTCAGATTTTCTTAATCTCAAAACCCCCAAATTAATGTCTAAAATATACAGGGCACTTTCCAAAATAGATGAATCAGTATCACTTCCTATTGCAAAATGGGAAGCAGATCTATCAGTAAGCTGGGACCATAATTTCTGGTCTCAGATATGTTTAAAAACCTTTGAACTGATTAGAAATCCTGGATTACAATTAATACAATACAAAATTCTGCATAGAGTGCACTACACAGGTCATCGGATGTTCAGGATGGGTTTTACAGCTTCTAACAACTGCTCACACTGTAAAGGCAATACACCTGACAATTACATCCACGCTCTATGGTTCTGTCCACCTGTTCAGAGGTACTGGTACAGGATTTGTGAAGACTTATCAAAGTGTCTTAAATGCTCTATTCCAGCCTCTCCTTTAGTCTGCTTGTTGGGCGACCTAGATGGTGTCACTACAGAAGATAACACAATCCACATGGCTTTCACCGCCCTATGCATTGCTAAGAAGACTGTCCTCATGAACTGGAAAAATAAAAATAATCTTAATATCAACCAATATAGAGATTATTTGTGGGATTATATTAGCCTTGAAACAGCTTCTGCTGACACATTAGATCAATCTCTCTGGGCTCCTTTGATCAGCTCCATCACCTAGTGTGGGTGGGGGTCCCGATTCTGTCCGGCTGTGGTTTTTGTTGTTGGCGTGGGGTGGCAATATGGGCCTGGGGCATCTGGGGGTTCCCTGGGGATGGGTTTCTTGGGGGGTTTGGCGCTGGGGCTGCGGCCTTGGCCTGGATGGGGTATTGGTGACTCTTAGATGCTGTTTCTCTGGCGGCGGCATGCGGCGCTGCTGGGGATGCCTGTGCCGGCGGACGTAGGTTGCCAGCCTGGCGGCCGCACTGTTCCGGGGTTGGTCCGGGGGGGGTTTGGGGATCTGGGGACGCTCTGCCTCCGGCTTGGGGTTACGGCTGGGCCTGGGGGGCTTGGGTCCTGGTTGGTGTGACGCCGGGAGCATGGGTTGGTGCATGCGCTTGGGCCCGGCTCTGGTGTGGGGGTCTTCGATGCATCGGTGCCTCCGCGGGGGGGGGGTCCAATAGAGGCGGGGTATACGGGCTTTACCTGGGTGTCTTATTGTCTTATGTAGTTTGGGAAGTGACTGGATGATGGGGTGGGGTAGTTTTTCCTCTGCTGTGGGGTCTGGTGGGCCGCCCCGGGCTGCCATGGGCCCTGGTCTGGATGGGCCTGGGCCCCCCGCCCTGGGCAGATTTGGGGTAACGGGGGTGCCTATGGGGGTCAGCGGGGGAGCTGGCTCCAGAGGGGGGGGTATTTTGCCCCCCCTGATGTTTTCCTCCCCATCCCTAAGGCTTCACTTCTCCCGCTCCATCACACCAACACATAGGTAGGGTTTTGAGGTGCGGGTGAGTCGCTGGGATGCGGGGGAGGTGGTACTCCTCTGTCTCCTCGTGGCCGCCTGCATCTCAATTACACATTACAGCTTAGACATTCTCATTACTTACTGTCACATGACACATACATATAGGGCCTTGGGGGTGGGCACACTGAATGGCATCCGGAGGGCGGTCTGTTCATTCAGCCTTCCCTCTGGTGCCAGTGCCCACTTCTCAATTTTAAGTTGCACATAGACATTGAGGGCTCTAGGGAGGGGACGAGCTGACACAAGCTTGTGGAGGGTGCCCCTCCCCTGTTTTAAAGCACCCCTGTTTTAAAGCACCTTAGAACAACACACACCAACACTACATTTGAGCGGGTGGGGTGAAGCATGGGGTCGTCTTTTTTTTTTTTGTTGGTTTTTTTTTTTTTTTTTTTTTTTTTCACACCCCTGTTCTCTGTTCTCTGTCTGGGGCCGGGGGCTGTGAGGATGAGCTGGCCGCCCGGTCGGGGTCTGGGCTGTTGATTTTCTCTGCTGCTGCGGGGACCGGGGTGGTCTTCCTGTCCCCACGCCGGAGCGAAGGGGGTTCAGCTCCGGGATCGGGCGCTGGCTACCCCTCTGGGGGTGGTGGTGCCTGGATCTAGGAGTATAGAGTGCATATGGGGAGTGTGAGTGTGGGTACTGTGTCCATTTTTGTGTGTCTACATGTGGGGCGAAGGTGTGAATATTTGTTTGCGTGCATGAGGGTGGGAACATATGCTTGTGTATATGTGTGCTTGTCGTCTACGTCTATGTGTCAGGTCGGGCCTTAGACTCCGCCTCACTCATCATCTTAGTCGACCCCCACCCCACCACCATGCCCTGCCGGTGGAGGATGCCGCCGGTGCGTTGGTGATTTCTCGCGCCGGGGCAGGATGCTCGGGCGAGCGCCGGCCCGCTCTCGGCGGTCGATTGGCGGGGCCTGGCCCTACTGGCCTTGCTGGGCCCCGTTTGTGGGGTGGGGGGCCTTTGGGTCTCCGGGCCCAGGGCCCGGTCCGCCCTGGTGTGGTCGGCTGCCGGTGGAGCCTGCGGGCTTGCCGCCACGGCACCCTGGGGCGCCTACACTGTGGCTGTCGGAGGTCCCGCCTTCGGGCTCTCCTCTGCCCTTTTTTGGGTGGGGGCCGCGGTTGTCCCCGCGGTTGTCCCTGCGGTGGTTCTCCTGGGGGTCTCGTGCCCTGGGGGGCCTCCGGATGTTTGGGGCCCGGGTCTGTTCCGTGCCTGCTCCGTGCCTGCTTCATGCCTTGCGGGATGGGGCTGTTGTTCCCCACACACACTATTAAACATTTACATGGAGGAACCTTATGAACACAAGCGCGCTCACACACACAGGTGTACACTCAAGCATTCACATTGGTGTAAAAACAGGTGCTCACAGACACACATTGTCTTGATCTGCTGTTGCTTCAAAACTTATTTTGTAATATTAGTTATGTGTGCTGCTCAATAACATTTAACATTTAGAATTTATTGTGATTTATACAGATGTTGGTTGTTGCTGCAGTCTCTTTGATGTTGTGTCTTCGGTTGTTTTCTCTTTTTGTCAGCAGGTATTGAAGCAAATTGTCTGTTTTTTTGTTTTTGTTTTTTCTCCCTCTCTCTCTCTATCCCCCATTCTCCTTTTTTCTCTCTCTCTCTTCCCCTTCTTTGTTGACTTTCCCCACAACCTTTTTTTTTTTTTTTTTTTTTTTCCTATTTTCTTTCTTCTTTCTCTCTCTTGTTTTCTCTGTCCCCTGGTCTTGTCTGTCACAGTGTGGTTAAGTAAAAGGGTATATAAAATTTAATTAATTAATTAATATAAAAAAAATAAAAATAAAAATAAATAAATAAATATATTTAATTAAAAAAAAAGAAAAAAAAGGCTGTGAATGATGATAGTATAGCCATGCATATGTACTGTCATGTGTTATCTGTGCTACTGACAGGCCAAAAAAAAAAAAAAAAAAAAAAAAAAAAAAAAAAAAAAAAAAAAAAGAAAATGATAATGGCGTCGCATTGCATCGAGTGTATGATAGGGCCCTCGATCCAATACTTGGTTTGAAGTCCCGATCTGAATCAAATGATTCGTGATACACGATCCGATTGAAGCCGCGCTTCAAAACAGTGAATCATTTTGCGACACAATGGTTTAACTGACTCGGAGTTTGGAAAAGCTCTGTTTCACCCATCACTATACGTGCTTTTTAAAAACATTACACACAATGTCGAAATTTGAAAATGAATGGCTCTTTTGATCTGGTTTTTGCTAGTGAATCGAGTTTGAGTTTGAATCAATCAGAGTGGTGCCAGTGTAAATGACTCACTCAACTGAATCAGTTTTCTGTTCCTCCACTTTTTTTTGCATGTTTACACGGCACTGCCAGTACTCATTAATTGAAATGTTTACAATTAAAATATCCATTACGAAGATAACTGCTTTCCACGTCTAAACATTCAACACAAATCTACGAACATATTCAGGTGAGGTAACCAGACCAGAAACCTGATCTTTGGATGAAGCCCAGTTGTCATATTTCTGGATAACTCTTTTTATCACTCCATAAATTAGAAAATACTGTCAGCAGCCAGAAAAACAATACAGTCACCATGTTTAAATAAAATGTTACATGATATATGACATATTGTAATTTAAATCTATGGAATAAATAAATAAATAAGATTGAAAAATTAAATAAATAAAGCATAATAAAATAAACACTTAAATGTGCATTTTGTAGTTTTTCTTGCCACTAGTCTGAACATGTTATGGAAGCAAAACAGGCCAAAATATAAAAATGTATCCATGCATGAAAAAACTATGTTTTTGCATGTAGTGCCTTTCTTTAAAGCCTCAGTTATTTCTCCGAGACAGATGATGACTTTCTGACATTGATCATTCATTGTAAAAACTAAGAATTCCTAATCACTGACATTTGTTTTAGCAGCATACATTTAGAAATTACAGTCACACAGTCTATTACAAAGTGACAATAACAGTAAACACCCATTTAACTGATTGTCCTTGAGAAGAAGTGCTTCTCTAGACAGCAAGACTCTGTTTGTGTTTGCATGAGGACTCGAGGTGAATATTGATCTGTGTGTGTTACTGAATCCAGGAACTTCTTCTATCAGACACATCCTTAAAACAAAGACAGCATTGAGAAAACAGAGCTGAACGTTTATGTTTAATAGAACAGATCTGATGATATCGAGCACATTTCAGGCTCAGGATTCCTCCTGATTGGTTTCATCAACACACATATGGGAGTCTGTGTTCCCTAAATGGATTGTCGTTTTGTTTTACACCTATTGATTTTTTCACGTAACCAAAACCAAAGCTGTCACTTTTCAAACCTCAACCACATCAGACTGAGAATTTTCAAAACAGTACATGCTTCATTAACTTGACACACTCAACTCCAATCAGCTGTAATGGGATTTTGCATGTCCTTTGGTATTAATGGTAAATCAGATATCGTTGTTGTCTTAATCTTACTCTTAAATGCTGCTGTCAACTTCACTTCATCCATTAATCTCAGGAAAAGCACAATGTAAGCGTTTGTTGATCTACCTTAATATTGTCCAGGACTTCATCCCATGTGGATCATAATCCATTTAAACAGTGCAGCTAAAGCAGCAATATCAGCTTTCACAAAGACTAATCCTGTTTTCACTGTCACAGCATTTAAATCCAGATTTGATATGACGACAGTGTTTGAAATGGAGCTGTGGCTGGACTGAGAGTGACCTGGAGGTTCGATGGGGAAATAATTAATGTGGTAATCGGTCCAAATGGATGTATGTTGAGAACAAAATAGTGCATATTATCTGTCGGTCTGTTGTAAGAGAAAGGTAGAATGATTATTTTAAATATTTTGTTCCTGTCAGCATATGTTTATTTAAGGGAATAGTTCAGCCAAAAACAAATATTTGCTGAAAATGTGCTCATCATCATACAATCCTAGATGTCGGATTTGGAGAAATGTGTCATTGCACCACTGTCTCACCAATGGATCCTCTGCAGTGAATGGGTGCCGTCAGAATGAGAGTCCAAACAGCTGATAAAAACATCACAATAATCCACAAGTAATCCACACCACTCCAGTCCATCAGTTAACATCTTGAGAAGACAAAAGCTGAAACAAATCCATCATTAAGACTTTTTTTAACTAAAATATGAGTCCATAATCCATAATAACGCTTCCTCCAGTGAAAATAAAGTGTTCTGGTCTGAATCAGGAGAGAAATCTGCACAGATCAAGCACCGTTTACAAGCCAAAACAGCTCTAAACAAATATGTGGCTGGATTTTGATGTGAGAGACAACAGAGATGGACTTTTTCACTGGAGGAAGCGTTATTATGGATTATGGATTTGTATTTTAGTTAAAACCGTCTTAATGATGGATTTGTTTGAGATTTTGTCTTCTCAAGATGTTAACTGATGGACTGGAGTGGTGTGGATTATTGTGATGTTTTTATCATCTGTTTGGTCTCTCATTCTGACGGCACCCACTGCAGAGCATCCATTGCTGAGACACTGATGCAGTGACACATTTTTCCAAATCTAATGAAGAAACAAACTCATCCTAATCTTGGATAGAGTGGGGGTGAGCACATTTTCAGAAAAAACGAAAAAAGTTTTTGGGGAACTTTTCCTTTTATAAGACTTGGAAAAGTCCAATTATTCATACAGATTTTTTTTCTTTAGGGTTTTATTCTTGCCTGGGAAGCATTTCACATTGGAGTGCATGTTCAGGAGAGCATAAAATCCTCTGCTTGTCCCACAAGTCTTTTTTGAGGCCCATTTGTGTTGCCCTCAGGTAATATAATCCATTATCATTGAGATAACACTCATAGTCATGCTGATGTTCAGCTTTCTGTGATGACAGACTGATGCACTGAACCACAGGGGCTTTTTGTACTCATATGAGATATATAAGTATGTAAGTGATGCAACCTTTGTTATTTTGTTTTTCGCTTTGTATTGTGTAACATTTGTCCCAACAATATCACATATCAGATATATAATTCATTGAAAAATAACTCCCATAAAGCAGCATATTTCATATTTTTGCTATTTGACAAATGAAATTCCATTACATTCTTTTCCAGTTGTTCATGATTACTGCATACAGATTTTCCAAAAAGCATTTAAAGATTGCATTTAAAGATAAAATACTTTAGATATAAAATATCATATATATATATATATATATATATATATATATATATATATACAGTATATATACACTGCCCTCCAAAAGTTTGGAAACACCCCTGGCAAAGTGTGGTTTTGGACGATATCAGCATAAATCCTTATCATTTTTTGGTGCAAATACATTAAAGTAACTTGACATTATCATTGAAGACCAGCAATAAAACATAATAATGGCAATATATACATGTCAAAGTCAGACATGCCCCTTTGCCAGCTGTGATGCCTGGTTTAAACTTGGCCCAGGTTTATAAAAGATTTTTGGGTCAGCACACCTTAATAGCTTCAACGATTGATTGCCAATTAAGTTTAGAATACAATGAACCAATTAGAACACAATTTACTGTAGGTCAGATAGTTTACAAATATTAAATTTAAAATTTAAGTTTTCTATGTATAAACTGTTTATGTAATAAAATATGTTTTCGTAGTTGGTGTTGTCCCTTATCAGTGCAAAATTATCACAAATTAAAAAGGATTCATGCCAATATTGTCCAAAACCCCACTTTTCTAGGGCGTTTCCAAACTTTTGGAGGGCAGTGTATATAGTATATACTGTATATATACATACATACAGTTAGTCCATATATATTTGGACATTGACACAATTTTCATAATATCACCTCTGTATGCCACCAGAATAGAATTAAAATGAAACAATCAAGATGAAATTGTAGTGCAGACTTTAAGCTTTAATTCAAGGGGTTGAACAAAAATACAGATAATCTGGAAATATATAACCTATATATCATATAAAATAGCTTAGATATAAGCATAATCAGAAAAACTGAATTTAAAATAACATGCAAATTCTAAATTGAATTGCAAAGGGCATTAATGAATAGCACAACATATGTACTGTATGTGAGTGTGTGAAAGGATACAAAGATAAGGAAGATGCTGTGTGTTTATGATGTTTCTCGTGGATTTGAGTGTTGTATTAATTTCTGTCAACAGTAGTGGGCCTCTTAACAGAACACACGCCTCTCCACCGATCCAATGTTGGACGAGCGCTCAGCATTTCTGCAGTAATTGTGTGAGGTTTTTCACCGCGGGGGTGAGACACGAGCTAATCCTCTCTTTGTATTTGTCAATAGAGGAAAATCATCACATGTTTGAGACGCTGAAAGTCTCTGCTTGTGTTAGTGCCTGCAGTGCAGTACGGTGAATCCTGCATTCGATTCATTATGCTGTGTGTACAGCGTCCTCTCTGGAGCTCAAACAGCAGAATAAAGCCACAGCAAGGTCACGGCTTTGATTCCCAGGGAATGCATCAACTGATATAATATACAGCTTAAATGCAATGAAAATCGCTTCGGATAAAAGCATCTGCCAAATGCATGAATGTAAATCCTCTTACAGATGCTTTAAAATCATACACAACAATGATAAATATATGAGTCCTTTATGGTGATTTTGTTTCTCTGTTCATTTATAAATAGTTCTATCAAGCTACAGAATATAAACTAGAAATGCATGCTCTGCATATTTGATCTGTCAAACATCTCCACATAATTCAACTTAAAAAGTTTAGTTGCTGCCTTAAATTTGAAGTATAATCAAATTGGCAGGTTATTTCAACACAAAATTATGTCTAGTTGAGTCGTGTATAACTTTAAAAAAAAATAGGTTAAATTATTTTAATGAGTTAAAGTAATGGAAAAACATATGCTGCCATGATTTATTAATCGTATCATTTTTACTCTCTCATTATAACAGACTGGAAGAGTAAGCAGCATAATAATTGTAATACGTTTATTAAAGCATTGTGCAGCCACCATCTGTCTCTCATTGATGAATCTCACTGTATTACTCATGTCCAAACCATCCAAACAGTGGATCTAAATTAGCACAGAATGAAATTTACAGCTTTATTTTTATCATGTCGTAGACTTGCAAGTAATTTGTGCCATTTTGTTTTCTATAATTATCGTTCTCTGAACAGTAAACACATTATAATGTGTGAGATAAAAACATTTAGTATGTAACATTCCAGTCAAACAACACTTTACTACAGAATTCAGAACAAATGTGATCCTGGACCACAAAACCAGTCATCATTTATACATACAAGCTGAATAAATAAGCTTTCCATTGATGTATGGTTTGTTATGATAGGACAATATTTGAAAATCTGGAATCTGAGGGTGCAAAAAAATCTAAATATTGAGAAAATCACCTTTAAAGTTGTCCAAATGAAGTTCTTAGCAATGCATATTACTAATCAAAAATTAAGTTTTGATATATTTACAGTAGGAAATGTACTAAATATCTTCATGGAACATGATCTTTACTTAATATCCTAATTATTTTTGGCATAACAGAAAAATCAATAATTTTGACCCATACAATGTATTTGTGGCTATTGCTATAAATATACACCAGCGACTTAAGACTGGTTTTGTGCTCAAGGGTCACAAATGCATCTCTAAATATCTATATCTATCTAATCTATATATATATATATATATATATATATATATATATATATATATATATTCTCTTCATGAGTGCAATCTTTTAAAATCAAACGTATGTACTTCAACTGTGAGTGTTTGTAATCTGAGAATCAAGTTGAATTAATTTTTCAATTTGAATGAATTTTATTTTATTTTTGTTCAACACTAAAGGTTGGATATTGAGCTGAGAAGTGGATGTTTGATCTGGAGCTGGAGAGGGATTTTGTGGGCGAGGAGTGTTTGACAGCACAAATCCCAGAGACACGGATACAGCTTTCCAATAAGACAACTGAAGAGAGAATGTGTGGGTTTAAACAGCTCCAGAGATATTCTTCTGAAGAAACATGCCAGAGCAGCGCTCTCATGACTAATGGCATTTTTGCTTTTTTTTTTTTTTAGTGAATTATAATGAATTATGTTATCTGTGTCATTTTAATTGTTTATTTTCAATAATAATTCTCATACAATTTATATTGCTCCACTGTGTGAAACACTATATCCCACAATGCAATGTGCTCGACTTGAGTCATTCACTCAGACTGCCAAACAATATTTTACACAAAATTGGAATAAAATAAAAAAATAAAAAATTAAGTGAACAGGATGCTCGTTTGTGAATTAAGCATGCAATATTGTGAGGTCATTGTATGCAAAGTGACCCACATTTAGTTTTGATCACTGAAAATGTGTAAAATTCAATAATTTACTCTTTGACCCACATTGAAATCCCCATATCTCTGGAAATGAACCAGATAGGGCCTTCAAAATGAAGATACCAAAAGAAAAATAAGTTAAGAACCAACATCTAAAAAGATATTAAGATTTCTTTAACACTTCTTGAGTTACAGCCATGCAAACTTTAGAGGGAAAAACACAAAAAGTGCTTTTCCCCTTTTGAATGGTCACCATCGGCATATAATGCAACAAAGATTGCTAAGTCAACACATTTTACTAACAGGCCTGCCATTCTCTGTGTAAAAATGATGTAATAATGCTGCCATCTTTCTAAGGTCATTTTTACTCTCCTGTAATTTGGCTCTGAATCTCGGGAGGAAATTTTCATTTTGACCCCCCTCTACAAGATAGTGGATTACTCAGTAAATATACATCCATGACATTTAATATTTTGGCTTTCTTCTTTATTTATGCATTTCCTAAACCAGAAAAAAAAACTCTAAATTACCCACATGCATTTAGATAATAGACAGGGTCAATTTTCATCTCATGCCAATTTTAACTCTGCACAACAGGACTGTATTCATGCATTGGAGTATTTATCTGCATTTGCATGCTTGTGTAGAATATGTTTCTGGGCTATATGTAAAAATATGATTTTTATTATATATCTGCATGAAGACCCACAGCTAGAAGCCATCTTTTCTGTTCCAAATCCTAAACCAGGATATATTTTGAGTGTCAGTTTGCCATCTTCAGCCCTTGATGTGAATCTCTTGTTCTTTCTCCAGGGGATGTTTGGACTCGGTCCCGAGCAGAATCCAGTCCCCTGTTCCCCGTTCATGTTTGAGATCGTTTGTCTTAGATGTGACAGTCCTATCACAGTAACGGCAGTGAAGTGAAGTGTGAAGCAGGACTTCAGATGATATGACCGAACCTAAACGTCCGAGCCGTGTGTCGTCTGTCCTCATTCACATCTCCAGCACTCACCTCCGCTCTGTCTCTTTATTAACATCTCTAGTGCTCAGAAAAGAGGTTGTCGGTGGCTATATATAATAGTTTAAAGTTAGGATGACAGAAATAAAGTTTTATGTTGATTACAACAAGCCTGGTGTGTCAAAATGCTCAAAGTTTGAATATGCACTATGTATTATGATACTTTTCTGCTTCTTTTAAATATTCAACTCTCTTGTAATCATATGAAGCTTTGCTCATATGAAGATAGTCAGAGGAAAACTCTATTGCTCAGCAGATTAACTTTCATAGAGAAAACTACAAATGTGTCAGCTGTTGTCATACACTGAGGGCTTAAAATCAGGGTTATTATTGTTAACTAAAACTAAGACAAAATCACTACTTGAAATAAAATAAGCATTAACTGAAATAAAATATTTAAAAAAAACTAAAATTTATTTTATTTCAGCTAGATGACAAGGCAACGCTTCTCATTTAATTAATAAATAAAAATCTACATTTTAAAAAAATTGAAAAATTACAAAAAAAACTAAATTACAAAAACTAAAATGAAAGTGAAAATAGAAAATATACAAAATTAAATATAATTAAAAATATTAATAAAAACTATAATAGTATAGCTTATATTAAATTAACACTGCTTAAAATAAAAACAAATGTGGATAGCAGCTTAATTCTTAGTGAGTTCATACTGAATTCTGTGACTTCTGATTGTTGAATTTGATTTATTGGTAAATAAGAACAAATTATTAGCAGAAATATCTGGGAAGTAGAATATAAGTGAAGAATCTAGTGTAGGATTTACTTTGAAACAATTTTGACTCAGAAATTGCTAGTAAATTTCACAAATAATTACAAAGAAATGACAAGAAACACTGAATTAAACTTGAAATTTTGAAGTAGAAAGACTTATTTGATTCTAAAACATACTGCAATAATCTTCCAAAAATCATTTTAACAGTATGGTATTAGAGGTTTTATCACATCACTATCATGAGCACTAGTGCTAGGGATGCTTGTCCTAAATGCTACTAATACTCTCATCCCAGAGAGAAATATCTGAAAACACTGCAACAGGCATCGGGATGTTTTCTGGCGTTTGTGTAGCTCACTGTCTAATATGATCAGTTCACATGATCGCTCGAGCCGGAAGGAGAATAAACACGGTCTGACAGCAGCAAACGGCCCACGAGGACGTTCACTTCCAAACATTCGTCACGAGAAACACTCAATCCAACATCCAGATTCTGACGTCTCACCTCAACAACACCAAGACAGAGATGCTCACATGCACAGATATTTGGTGAACTAGATCAGCAAATTCCACAAATCTGCTGTTAATATGAACCCTAAACACTGTAATATTATGAAAGAAGAATGCAATATGACATATGATATTTTTAGGCACCTAGTTCATCATTTTTGAGTCAGTCACCACAAAAACACAACGTCTCAGAGCAATGACAAGCCTATTTCAGAGCTTTAAGAGAAAAAATCTGCCACTGGTGAAACATCTACTAAAATATAATAAAATATTTGCAATTGACAAGTTGCTTGCAAAAAAAGTCATTTTGTCAGAATCTGATCTGAATGATCGTCAACTGGAAAAGATGCTTAATGCCCCATAATGGTGTAGTTACAACATCCACCAGCAGAGGCAAACTAACCCTACCCTACTAACTAGTCAAACCCTAAACCTTATGAGGAAGAGACTGATTAAAGAAGTTAAGTAGCTCATCATGGCTCCACTGTGAGTAATTGTTTGCCTTTCTAACATATCTGACACTATTCCTAGAAAGAAAGCTTTCATGTTACTAATTTAACTAACAAGACAAGAATTAGTTGTATTGCAAAATGCAGTCAGGCTACAAAACATTGCACTGCGCAGATACAAACTGATCATGTTTTTACTATGACTTCATATATGTGCATTTTCTTATGTTTGTATAGAATCTTGGAGATATAAACATATGACAGCATAGTTCACGCATTTGCAATTTTAGTTTTGATCATTTTTGAGTTGATTGATGAAAATCTGTAGAATTATACAGAGTAGTTCACATTTTAGATTCTCTCAGCATTTTACTGTACGTTTAAATGCAAGTGCACATATTTACTTTATGTATTCCAGTAGTTCAAACAGTAAAGCATGGCGCTAGCAACGCCAAAGTCATGGGTTTGAATCCCAGGGAAGGCAATGATCACATGTAAATGTGTTCTTTGAATGCAATGCAAGTTGCTATGGATAAAAGTGGCTGCCAAATGCATAAATGTATCATGCATACCTACAAATATGACTAGTGTGAAAGTATTCAAATTCAAAGATTTAAATGCCAGTTATTCCGTTTAACAGATTAAGATCTTGCATTTGGAATGAAATACCATTATTGGTCAGTTTGAGGTGTTTGAAGGTTTTCATTCACTCTTAAAAACAAAGGTTCTTCATTCACATCTGTAGTTCCACGAACCTCCTTTATTATCCATGAAACCTTTTAATTCCACAAAAGGTCCTTTATAGTGGAAAAACACTCTTTAGATTATTAAATGTTCTTCACACGACTACACTTTTTAAAATAAATGTTCCAAATGAGGGTTTTCACAGTGATGCCATCGAGGAAGCATTTTTGGTTCCCCAAAGAACCTTTCAATGATCAGTTCCTAAAAGCATGAAAAACATTTTAATAATCTAAAGAACCTTTTCCAATATAAAGAACCATTTATGCAAGGGAAAGGTTCCATTGATGTTAAAAGTTCCTCATGGAACCATAGATCCAAATAAAGAGCCTTTATTTTTTAAGAAAAAGTGGTTCTTTTAAAAACTGTTCATTGAAAGATTCTTTGGGGAACCAAAAATGGTTCTTCTACTCTCTTAATAATGAAGGTTCTTCATTGCATTGATGGTTCCATGAAGAATATTTAACATCTATGGAATGTTTACATCGGACAAGAGGTTCTTTATAATGGAAAAACCTTCTTTAGATTATTAAAATATTTTTCGCACTTCAAAATAAAGGTTTCAAAAGAGGATTTTCGCGGTGATGCCATTTTGGGTTCCCCAAAGAACACTTAAGTGATCAGTTCCTAAAAGAACCAATTTTTTCTTAGTATGAAAAACATTTGAATAAAGAACCTTTTCAACTATAAAGAACCTTTTATGCAAGGGAAAGGTTCCATTGATTTTAAAAGTTCCTCAACCATGAATGCCAAGAAAAAGCCTTTATTTTTAAGAAGATATGAAAGGTTCTTTAAAGAACCAAAAATAGTTCTTCAATGGCATCGCTGCAAAAAAAATCCCCTTTATTTTTAAGTATGACTGACTCTTCTTCACTTTAAAAATGACAACATACTTGAGGGGGTCCTCAGATCGCCCTGTGAAGAACATCTACACGTGCTTCTGAAGGTGCCTCGAATGCCCTATAATTCGCTGAAGGAACTTTAATATATCAGCTCCATTATGGGATCCATTTTGTAAGTTCCTGCCATTTTTGAAAGGTTGACTTTGAGTGTGCCGATCTGAGGAACCCCAAATGATGCCTCAAGTATATTTTCATCTTTGCATGCGAATGCAGCGCGAGAGAGCCGGAGGAGGTGGGGTTGCGTGAGGGTGAGGGAAGGTAAAAGCATTTCCTCATCAGCATAGCTTTACCTTCTCATTGTCGTCTAGGCTTTGTGCTTTTGCTCGCTATCTGCGCGTGTTTATCCGGCGATGCAACACAAAGCAGCGGCGCGCAGAATCATTATTGACCGCATATAGATGTCAAAACGCCGCTTTTCTTACCTTGCCGTTGTGTGGTGAGGAATTTAGGAGCCTCTCCTGCTGGGAAGAGTCTTTGTGGTGCTGTATGAACCCAATCAGCCTCCTACTGCAGGCTGCCGTTCGCCTGAGAGAGTCCGATGCATTTCTGCCATCTCAGAGAGATGATGCTCCAAGCCGCGCATCTGATCTCCCAGCATCCCTTGCTACCAGTGCAGTGATGGTGCCATGGTGAAAACAAGGTACAATCCACATCTAGAGCAAACGAGAACAGCCTGCCTCCTCTCCCTCTCTCTCTCTCTGTGTGTGTGTGTGTGTGTGTGTGTGTGTGTGGCAGCGTTACCTAGGAGACGGTTCACGCCCCCTCTGTCGCCGTGGTGAAGCGTTTCCACGTGAGCGCGTGATTTGAGACGGCAGGTATCTTCAGATGAGAGGAGGTGTCGCGCGCTGATAAAGCGGTCAGCTCATGAATAATTCATGAGATGATGAGGGTCATGACAGGCCAGAAGCTGAATCATCAAATATTTACCACGGTAAACGTAGTTTCCAGTAGAAATACCAGAAATTGCGCGAATTTATTCATCACATTTAAAAAATAGTATATATATTTGAGTGATTTAGGATGAATCAATTAACCTACATTAGGTTTTAGGTCATTTTTAAGGATTTTAAGTCATTTTAATGGGCCAGATCGGATACAACCCGCTCTGTTTTTACTTTTACTTTGTTTTAACTTAACAACTGCACGTAAGTCTGCCATTACTAACAAATGAACGTTTTATCAACAGTTATCGACGTGTCAGAATCAGCTCATGAATAATTAATGAGATTATAATGAGGGTCATCACAGGCTGGTGATGCTATGAAATATCAGTCGATGACAGATGAATCATCAAATATTTACCACGGTAAACATAATTTCCAGCAGAAATGTCAGCTCTAATTCAATAATCATAAGTTAAAATAATAACAATAATAATTTAAATGTGAAAATCCTAATATTGTCACTGTTTTGGAGCACACTGGCTTATAGATAACCTTAAGACTAACACTAATTTTGATTTCATGGGGACTTTAAAATCAAGCTAAATACCTAATTTTACCCGTATTTAAGTCATTTTAATGGGTCAGATCAGGTACAAATGACTCTGTTTTTAATTCTGCTTTGTTTTAATGTAACAACTGCATGTTTTGACTTTTACTATGGTATTGTGCTGGATAGTATGTTTAATATTTTTTTTAGTATTTTTATATTTTTTTGTATTATAAATTATTTGATATTGTATTATTTAGTATTTTAATTTGGTGGACAAAAGGTTTTCAAATATTGAAAATATTTTTTATAAACTATAGAATATTTAATAAACTTTTATTTCAAACTGCTTTCAAAATCAAGTTTTTTTGAAAGAATTTTAATCTGGCTTTTAATAAGACTTTCTTCAAGACTTCTGTACTTTTAGCTCCCCACAAAATTAATATTAATATAAAAAATAAAACATAGTTTATCAGGTTAATCGTGAAGTCAGATCATGAAAGCCGCTGACTATACTAATCAATAGCTTTAAAGTGTTAATCTACAACCATGAGACATTTGAATTTAAGAGACGTTTACATCTCAATTAGTAATAAAGTGCAAAGCAGATGCTGTTTGACCTGATTATGAGCTGAAGTCCCCTGAGAACAGCTCTTGATTCAGTGCATGAGGAAACACAGTCATTCAGGATTGTCAATACATCAGATCAAATGTAAAACTGCTGCAAAATTCCCTAATAAACTCATCGATCGGGTCTGTAGTGTGATTTGCTCTGCTGCTTTTGTCCTTTCAGAGCTTTTGTTATGCAGGGCTATTTAAGTCCATTCTGAATCAATGACACCTGATGGGCTTTTGTTTTCTGTCTTTAGCGTATTAATAGAGCTGATGATCCTCCATTCACTGAAGACTTCAGCTGATGATTCTGACATCTTCACCCAGAAAATACAAGTCTAACCTCACAATGCATGCATTTATTCACAGAGAAAAGAGCAAATTGTTAAGCGCTTGACTGCCAATATTGTGATTGTTTATGTGGTTGAGTTTTTAATTAAAATCATGTTTTTTTTATTGTAATACTGTATACTGTTAATGAGTGTGAGTAGAGGTGATTGTATCACTTGTTGTCTTTTATGTGATTTGTGTGATGTTGAATGTATTTGTGTGGTGAAGCCAAAGACAAATTTCCACTTGTGGACAATAAAGTGACTAAACTAAACTAAGTGATTAGTAAAGAAGGTCAGGGCATTCATTACAGGTTTATTAGACTAAAACATAGTCTGTTCCTACAGATGGACAAGCCTCTATGGTTTTATTATAAAGCACATCAAGAGAAATAAGGCACTTGAAAGTTCTCACCAGACATCAGCAGCTTTTAGAGGCTCATTTCTCAGCTCAGTGTTTTAGCAGCGCCACCTGCTGATGCGACAGTGAATGACATGTTTAGAGGTTTGTTTCAAGCAGGTCAGATCAGCAGAGCGGTCATTTTATTCCAGTCATAGCCAAAGCAGCATTTCTTGGGTTTCATTTAGGTACTAAAATACCTAAAACTGAAATGAAAATGAATATAAACTATATAGACACATAAAAAAAAAACAGTAAAAAAAAAAGAAAATAAAAAAACTGAAACTTAGAATTAAAATGCAGACAGAAAATACAAAAATAAAAAATAATTAAAAAACATTTTCATTTATATATAATAATATATTTAATAATACTAAAATAACACTGGTGGAGGGGTTTCAAAACCATTAAAACATTTACTTTTTCATTTACTTAAAATAAACGGTAACTGAAATAAAATATTTAGATAAAGCTAGTTGCCCAGGCAAAATTTGAGTTTAACTTCAATAAATACAACTGAAATAAAAACAAATAAAATAGACATATAATTAAAAAAAAAAGTGTAAAATGACAAAAACAACATTTCTAAAACTTGTGTAAACCGAAAAATAATAAAATATAAATACAAACTCAAAATAATTAAAAACTATATATTCTTGTTAATATATAAATTAAACTAAAATAACACTGGCACAGGGGTTTCAAAACCATTAAAAACATTTTTTACTAAAT
This sequence comes from Schizothorax lantsangensis, assembly GCA_027422415.1. Lineage (NCBI taxonomy): Eukaryota > Metazoa > Chordata > Actinopteri > Cypriniformes > Cyprinidae > Schizothorax > Schizothorax lantsangensis. The sequence goes on from CM049858.1 coordinate 30,191,265, forward strand.
ATTTAGAAAAAGCTAGTTGCCAAGGCAGCATTTCTCATTTTAATGTAGTTAAATTACGGAACTAAAAATTAAAAGACACATTGAATTGCATATTAAACTTAAGTGTGTAACTCACCCTGCAGTGTTTGTGCAATAAAAGACTATTATATTCCTCATTACCCTGTTTCAGTTACAAAAGACATTGAAGTCCATGCAAATAAACTACTTTATCTTCTTCCATGTAAACTCTGCTGATAGTGTGTGTGACGGCAACAAAGTGTAAATGCAGTTTCTGAAGTCAAAGTACAAAAGCAGTTTGATAATATGGAACCAGCATTTATTGAAGCATTAATTACCACATACAAACAAATGACAAAATAATGCCTATTCATAAATGCTACTCTTGCAATATACAAAAAAAATAAAATCTTAAAACAATGTGGCGTTACAAAAAGTATGTATGTACAAAATAAAAAGTATGTACAAAAACAGGAATGGTTATACACGAAGACATCTACAACAAATAATGAGAGCAAGCAGCATACTTTTTCAAACATCTTAGACTGATAGATGTCTAGATAGAAAGCGCTTCAGTTTGCATTGGTTTCCACAGGTTCTCCGTGGTCTGCAGCGCCGCTGCTGGTCTGTAGTTTAACAGCGTGTTTCTGTCGGTAGCGCTCGGCCCGCAGCTCCTCGAAGCAGAACTCACTGGCTCCGCTGTAGAGCAGCTCTCTGCAGTACATGCTCTGCTCTCGCTTCCTCCCGTCCTCCTGTGTCTGGAGCTGCATCCGCTCCTGCAGCATCTTCAGAGGCGTCTGCTCCGGCCTGCAGGGCTTCCTGGCCGACAGCACCGAGTTCACCGCCGGGTTGATTTTACACGGAGTTCTGCAGGAAAAAATGACAGAAATGAGGTCAGTACACTGAAACGATAAGTGCGTGAACACATTAGTGCACTTCAGCTGTAGTCAACATGAAATCTAAACACATCCTATTTTACTTTCTTAGTGCATGTGCCCCGTCTTATTGTGCACAGTTCATTAGTGCAGGGCAGGGTTATTATCATTAACCAAAACTGTTAAAAACACCTGCTACTTGAAAAAAAATAAACATTATCTTAAACTAACTTATTTTAAATTAAGGCAACATTCCTCATTTTCGTTTAGTTTAACTTCAAGTACTAAAATAACTAAAACAGAAATAAAAACGATATAGATATAAAAAAAATAAAACTAGTAAAAATGACAAGAAATACAGAAAGTAGAAACACAAAAATGAATTACAAAATATTATTTAAAACTATATATAACATAATAATACACTAATGATAGTAAAATAACACTGGCACAGGGGTTTTCAAAACTAAAACCATTTACTTGAAATAAAATAACCAGTAACTAAAATAATGAAATATTTAAAAGCTAGATGCTAAAGCAACATTTCTCATATTTATTTAGTTTAATAAATAAAAACTAAAATTAATATAAAATAATGGCACACAAAAAAATGACAGTAAAAAAAAAAAAAACAGCAAAATTATTACAACTTTAACTAAAATTAAAATACAAACCGAAAATAAATAAAAAAATATTCAAAATACTAAATATTAATATCTAATCTTTTAGAGGCCACAGACTCAAAATATGATTAACCTCATCTGAAAGTACAGAAAGTACAGGCATCTAGTATATAAAAGACCACATTTATATTGTGAAAATGTTATATTATAAATATGTCTATAATATAATTTGGAAAATATGTATTCTATTAGGATACATTTACTGCATTTTTCTACTTATAGTACTTAATCTTTTTTTTTTTTTTTTTTTTTTTTACATTTGACAGTTTTTCTCTAAACTTCTCCATAGAGCCCAGTTTAAAAACCCATTTGTTATTGCATGTTATTATAAAAGAACAAACACAATCTTTCATGCACTGAGAGACTGGACACGTGGCGTATCCTGGTCACACTCACACAGCGGGAGGCTGGTCGTCCTCCTCCACAAACGGCTGGAAGCTGGGTTTAGGAGGAGGAACGGCGACGCTGAGGCCCGATCTGGACTTCAGAGGCAACTGGAATTACAAACAGACAACATTTACCTCATAATGAATGTTGATCTGAAATTAAATGAAATACACTTTATTGTCCCCAAAGGGGAAATTTGTGTTGGACTCAAGGTGTTTACCTTGACAAGACCATGTATAGGCTTTACAGGGTAAAGCCTATATCTGTCAGATAACAGCCTCCAGACACAAAACTAGTCGGGTAACTGGTTAAACGGGTAACATTAGCATACTGCTCAGCACTCATACCTTCACGTTGGTCCACTTCTCAGGTTTCTGTTCGTTCTCTTTGGCTCGGGCAGTAGGTGGCGCCGTCCAGATCTCAAATTTGGGCTCCTGCGGCTCAGGTTCAGTAGCTTTATTCTCATCAAAAATCAGCAGCCGGCTGTTCTGTTTGGGGCCCAGCGGCTGTTTAAACTGGAGCCCGCGAGCATCTGTCACAAAACCACAGCATGATCACACCGGATTCCTGCATTTACTGCTTAACACACAGAAAAAACGACACGCTTCTACTCACATCCAACCGACGCGTTCACTCTGTTGATGGGAACCACAGCCTTTTTCTTCCCTTTGGCTTTGAGCTCAGCCAGTGAAGCTCGCTGAGGATCTGCGGGTCCTTCATCTTCTTCATCATCATCATCTCTCTGTTGATCCGTCATAGATGACATCATCTGTCTGCACGCTCGTGCCTGCAAAGCTCTGGAGATCAACACATTTCGTGATGAGACGCCACGTTTTAAACCTTGAAAACACTACAATACAGAGGCAGCGGTTTAAAGTGATATTTCAGATTGAGACAATATAATCAACAGGAATTAATGTAGGGCAGGGCGTTAATTTTATGAATGAGGAATTTATAAAATTGTTAAAATTGTCCATTTTTAGAATAGCATGCACTGATTTAACCCCGTAAAGCCTGATATATAATAATAATTGTTGGAAAATTTTTATGTAGTTTTTTTTTTTTTTTTTAAATAGAAAAGTTGATTGAACCTTTAGACCAAAAAAGTAAATCTTAAAAAAATAAAATAAAAAAAAAGTGGTATATTTGATGCATCAGGCTTTTATGGCTCATATAGTCTGATATAGTGATAATATGGAGGAAAAAACAGCCGTTTTATTCAGAGAATCAAAATGAGCAAAAATATGCAGTTTGGTGCAGATGCTGATATTTATGATGAAATTCTGATGCTTGTAATGCAAGTCAAAGAGATCTTTATAACAGTAGAGCAGATACTATCAGTCGTCATGCTATATCTCCAATAATGTGTCTTAGTAAGATGAGACTAAAATGATCCAAACATATAATGCAATGCAATCCAATGATGATTGAGAGATGAAGAAATAAACGCTCCTCAGAAGATGTGAGATGAAGATCATTCCTCCGCTGAGGAACAGTGAAAGTAAAGCTTCTGGAAACAAACGTTCCTCAAAAGATCCTGATGATCAGATTTGAGACTAAAACATGATTGATGGAGAATCAAGTAAAGCTGAGCTGCTTCAGTCCAGTAAGTGTTCATCTGGAGATATGACTACAGTTATTCTGACGTTTACTTGATCAAAATCAGTACAGATTTGACAGCAACAAGACACTGAAGCAGCAGCTGAAGGTGGATGTTTGTACAATTAGACTAAAAGAGCTTTTACTGGATAAAACTCTAAACTATCAATCAGAGACAGAAGACATGGAGGAGATTGAGTGTGACATGTTTAACAGCAAGGTTTTGATTATGTTGATCATTTGGAGGTCTTAGAAATTCATGAATTTTTTCTGAGGACAGATAGAGATGAATGTACTAAATATTCACTGGAAGCTTCCAAACCTGTGAAACACATGTAGTTTCTCTACAGGTTCTGCTCCACACTTGATGCCGTCCTGAAATACACTGTCAGCCATCTTTATATTTCCTCTCTTCTCGTACTCTTCCGACCAGGCGATGTAAAGAGCGGCTTGCATGCTTCCGATGCCTTGAGCTTGCATGTAGCGGTAGACGTCCATCGGGTCAGAACAGCCCTCCGCCTGCAAGGAAACAGAAACAAACACGTTTAAAACACTATAATGCCATCTGAATATTCATCTAGAAGGTTTGTCACTCACAAACTCAATCCAGAGCTCAACGTAGCGAACGTCATTGTGATATTTCTTGTCAGCTGTGAAGCGTGTAACAGCTCTTTCAAGAAGCACTGATAAATTACTCTCCTTTCCACCCTGTGGATATGTCTGCTTTGTCCATTTGATGTACCTGCATTTTAAAAATTAAGAATTTTGCATGACCTGCATATCAGAAGTCAACATGCAATGCATCTGTCATCATAATAATCCATACCTGACCCAAACATCTAGAGGATCGTCTCCATCATACATCCGCAGCTCAGACTCAAATGCTCTAAAAAAGAAAGATAGCATTAATGAATTGTTCAAGAATAGGTCTATAGTTTTATTAAATCATCACTCACTGTTTCTTCTGATTGAGGGCTGTGTGGTTTCCCTCCTGCTGCTGACACAGAGCCTGGTGCAGAGCTGATACAGAGCGGCCTTGTCTCAAAGGCTGGATATTTTCTTTACATAATTCCCAATCAGCATCACACTCTGCCATGGCTGGAGATCTGATCTACAAGAACAATAACAGATGGTACATATGATACTGAATGCTTACCATAGTCATAAATATCATGGTAAGGTAAATACAGTATCCTAAAAAGCATCAAATCAAAGCTCTTGAAGAAATAAAGCAGTAAATAGTGGAAAAAGTCACAATAAAATCACAGAAAAGTATCTGTTCATATGATATTGCACACAGTTCAAGTCAAAACCAAACATATCATGGAAGTAACGTTACAGAAAACAAATATAACTTACATTTTCCTACCAGAAAACTCCTTAATATGCTTTTCTTCGTCAAACCACGCGACTTTGCGAAGCAAAGGAAAAAATGCACAAATGTGCGCTTATTTGATATATTTCTCGCTCTTGTGTGATTGTGTTGTCTCTTTGTGTTCACACTGACGGAGCAGAAGACGTTTGAACAAAAACCGGAAGCGCGCCAAAGAGATTCCGATTGGGCGAGCCACTCACGTGACCACGCAACAGCCATTTAGAGCTTCTCTAGAATAATAACAGGTTATTATTATTCTTTTTTAAAATAATCAAAAGTATTAGCATTTTTAATGTATTATAATAGCGATATTGTTTTTGACAGGTATTTTTGTTCGTCATAAATTTTGACAATAAGCAAGAACGTGGTCGTCATGTTGCATGCTGGGAAAATGAGTTTTCCTTGTACGTTTCAACTTTAACAGTTTTGATTGTTCTATACAAAATTGATTTTAAGGTAATTTTAGGTATTTATTATAATGTCTGAAAGGCCTCTACACTTTTCCGGATGTATTAATCCTCTCAAACTACTATAGTTTTCATTGCTGCAAGCGAGAAGACTACATCTCCCTACACATCCCAGTCCTCACAGCGCTTCCTGTGTTTACATGCTCTGATTCAAGAGAAATGGAATTGATACGAGTGCATCTGAAATCGCAATATACACTAAAAGTATGCTTTTAATTATTATTATATTGAGCATTTAAAGTGTCACACTGGCAAAGCCAGGCCTGTTTGTGTGTCTCCCTGAAGAAGCTCAATATGGATAACCGCTGTTACGGCTGTGCATCAAAGTTCACTCTCTTCAGAAAAGAGGTTAGCGAACATAAACACAGCTTATTTCATTTCACCACCTTAATTGAAAGTGTTTGACTCGGTTTTGTGTTTTTGCAGTTGGGTTGTAAAAACTGCGGCCATTCTTTCTGCTCTGGATGTCTGACATTCAATGCTGTGGTGCCAAAATATGGAAACAGCCAGCAGAAAGTCTGCAAACAGTGTTATGGAAACTTAACAAGGTCTGGAAGCCAAACACAGTTTATATTCCCACTAAACACTGGTTGTATATTCACTAATGCACAACTGACAGGTCTTTCTGTGCAGTCCAGGCAACCAGACTGATGCTGCTGGCAGATGGTCCCCACCTGAAAACTACAAAAAGTAAGAATCTGTAGGTGTACATTGTGAAATACAGCTGTATGTTAATGTACTAAGACAGATCTGTGGCGTCTTACAGGCGAGTTGCTGCTCTTGAAGCCAAACAAGCTCAGCAGAATCAGCCTTCCAGACCTACAGGAGCAAAAAGCAGCTCTGTGAGTCTGGTTTCTACCAGAGGACTCAGTAAAGAGGACCAGATCATCGCAGAACGACTCAACAAGCTGAAAGAGGAAACCAAGCCAAGTAAGATCTGTCAAAATCTGCTGTCTGAAGTACTGCTTGATTGTTTATATTGTCATAGAATGTAAACTTTATTATCATCCAGCTCTAATCTGCCAAATGCAACTATAATGCATGAAGATATTAAGATGTTATGAACATTAACGTCATGATTTTCAGCTGCTTTAAAACATGTGCATTGCTTGATATTCGGTTGCATTCAAGACATCCGAGAACCAATGATGATTTTTCATTTTGTGTCAAATTATCCATAAATTATAATCTCGTAGAGGTTTGGTGGTTGCTCAAGGGCTCAATGTTGAATATTCATGAATAAAAACTGTGTGACATGGCTTTTATTCAGTAGTACTTGGTAAAATGTATACTATACCTTGAATGCAATCATGCAATGCAAGTCGCTTTAGATAAAAGCATCTGCAGAGGTTTTCAAAATCGGGTCTGAGGTCAGTGTAAAAAAATAAATAAAAACAGTTTAAAATAAATAAATAAGTGAATAAAAATTTAAAATCTTTATAAAAATATATATAAAAGTTGATTAAATTAAATAAATGAAAATTGATTTAAAAAAATAGATTAATAAAATAATAATAATAATAATAATGTAACTGAATGGAAGCAAAAATATTTTCCAAATAATATTTTAGGGATATTTATAATATTAAAATTTTATTAAGCTTTTAAGAATTTTATTTCAGCTAGTTGCCAAGGCAACATGTCTAACTTTTAATTAGTTTAAGTTCACATAAAAAACACAAACTAAAACTGAAATAAAATTAATAAACAATATAAAAAAATGGATATCAAATATTAATTTATATAAATATAAAACTATATAGACACATAAAACAACTTCTAAAAATGACAAAAACAAAACAACAAATTGACAAACTAAAATTAAAAAAGTAATAAAATAATAATAATAAAAACTAATAAAAAATTAATAACAATAGTATTTTCAGTGATACAAAATAACTGTAGTAAAACTTCTATAAATATATTTAGCTAATAATAACTTTTTATACAGCACCTTTAAAAGTTGCTTTCTCAAAGCAAAAAACAAACAAAACAATAACAGAACAATAAAACACCAATCTAAAATTCTCTTCTGCGTCGATGATCCGATGTGTCTCTCTGTTCTATCAGAGTCCATACCATCAGAGAAGGAGCTGGAGTCTCGTCTCGCTGCCTTAAAGGCCCCGATTCAGCCGGTGCCGTCTGCTACAGACATGGAGGAGCGTCTGGCTGCCTTACAGGGACGACCGTCGCCCTCTCAAGCCCCACGGCCTGTAATTACAATATCAGCTTTCACCAGAAATGTTCTTGGAAACAATATCGCCATAAGTAACACAACTGCATGCTTTCTGTGGATGTTTAATGTGTGCAGGTTCATCAGCCGCCCGACGGCAGAACTCAGACAGAACAGACCAATGATTTGATCACTCAGATGACAGAGGAAGTTGCTATTGATAACCAGCATCCATCTTCAGAGGGTACTTTCACCATTTTTAATTGCCTAATTTATTTTCAGTTATGAATTTTGAATCCTGATTTAGTTTTATGATGAGTAATGCATTGCAATTTCATAGTGCATATTTAAATAGATTTCAGGACACAAGATAAATGATTAAGAATCTTTATTTTATTAAACAATGAACATTAGACAGTTTTATAAAGCGATAAGCATCACAACACCATGTTATGATGATTTTACTGTGGTTGATGCAAAACCTCTTTTTTGAGGGGCTATTTTGCTTACATAACATATCTTATCTAAGACTAGGGGAAAGAATCCACAATATGAATTTAATTATTTATTTAATTGAACTTTATCTATTGCATCAGTAAATTTCAGTTACAATTCATATCTTTAAAGACTGAGTTTTTTCTGCAGTTCAGCAGAATTTACATACACCTAACTTTTTATTTTATTTTATATCCAGAAGATTTTTATAGAGGGGTTTGTTTATATATCATTCACCTTATATTTTATTCATAAAAACATGGTGAAAATATATTTATTTTGTCTGTTGAATAAAATACATTTGAATAAAATAAATGATAAAAAAAATTGATTAGAATAAATAAAAAAAATAGACTAATTATATTATGTTGGATTAAATTAAATGAAATAAAAATTGCTTAAAATAAATTAAAAAATAATAATAATAATAATTGAATAAACAAATAAATACTATAGTAAGTGGAAAAATATAATAATGTGACTTAATAGAAACTAAACATTTTCCAAATAATCTTTTAGGTATATTTATAACATTAATTTATAATGTTGTTAATAGGCTACAGTTGTTTTCCCTTCACACTGTGGCTGAGCAGTGGGATTATCTTAATCAAATTATCATCTTAAATTATAAAATATTCTCAACTAATAATCAAAGTAACAACTAGGGTTATTATTGTTAACTAAAAACGTCTTCACTTGAAGTAAAATTAACTTTAACTGAAATAATAAAATAAAATAAAATAAAAAAACTTATTTTAGGGGTTTGTTCCTATTTTATTTTATTCCTAAAACATTGTAAAATGTATTTTGTTCAGTCAGTTGACAGTGTAAAAAGAGATAATCAAAATCTCTTCTGTGAAAACATATATAAGAGAATTTTGAACTTGGCTTAATACAATGTTTAGATTTTTTTCCTGGAAATGTATGTGCATATTTAATGAGATCATTAGCATATTTAAGCATAGTATTTCAGAAAACCTGTAATGCAAAACATTTGTCTTATAATGCACTGTGATTAGTCAACTGTGGAACGTATGATGACATTTCTCCATATTCTCTGAATTGTGTAGATACAGACGAACCATTAAACGATCTTAATAAACAAGAGGGCGGGGGTGTGAACGAGAACGTGGATGACGGTGAGCTGTCAGTCAAACAGCTGGAGGAGGAGAAGAGCCGTGTGCTGGAGGAGGCCATGCAGGAGCTGAAGAAAGAGAAACACGACCAGCAGCAGATGCTGGAGATGACCAAGAGACTGGCTTCACTGCAGGGACGGGATCCTGAGCAGGGTGCGTTCACATCCAGAGACCAAATATAATGAATGAGATTGCAAGGATATCAGATCTGAAATGATCATCCTTTAGGCTGAATGCAAGGCAGCGTGAAATCTAAATTACTTTCTTATGCTATTTGCTTTCTTAAAGTTGGCTTTGCTAGGTGTTTCTGACCAAAATGACTGCTGAACAAGAAAAAATGTAGGGCTGGACTTGATTCTGATTGAAGATTACAGTCAAAAAAAGTTAAAAAAATAAAAATAAGACTTACAAAAATGATTTATACAATCAGCCTAATACGAGCCGTGTATTACAGGCCATGCATGAGCTGAAAGAGAAACAAACCAGCAGCAGATGCTGCAGAGAGATGGCTTCACTGCAAAATTGATCCTGAGCAGGGTGGTTAACATCCAGAGACCAAATATAATGCAGACAAGGAAAGATCTGAAATGATCATCTTTCAGATTGATATGCAAGGCAGCGTCAAAATCTAAATATTCTTTGCTCATTTGCTTTCTTAAAGTTGGCATTTGCTAGGTGTTTCTGACCATGCTGAATCTGAAATGTATGGGCTGGACTGATACTGATTGAAAGACAAATGTTGAATGAATAGTAAAAAAAAAAAAATAAAAATAAGACTTACAAAAATGATTTATACAATTTTTATTAAAATAAATAAATAATTAGTAATAACATAATTATGACACTAAATTACATTGGTAATAATTAAATTATAGACTAAATCAAATGAAAATTATGACACTAAATCAACAAGATGAAAAGTAATAATCCTGGCATCAATTAATATGAATATTACAGTCAAAGTTTAAAAAATAAAGACCTAAAAATATATATATAATGGGAAAAAAAATAATAGATGAAGCATTCACAAAAAGTAACATGCATTATAAAAATAAATGGGCTCAATTTAAATTAATGCAGACTTTATGCTTAAATGCATGTTTTTGGTTTAAAGGAAAGTCTAAAATGTCTAAAAGTGACCCATTTATTAGTGCATGTTAAAAAAAAAAATCATATTCTCTTCACAATCAAAATCTCATAACTTTCTCGACCTTTGACTTACATTTTTTGATGAAGCATCAAGGCTGCATTACAGGGGAAAGTAGGAGAACAGTTTTCATCCAATCAGATCTTAATATATAGATCAAACCTTTTATTCGACTGAATTTTCTCTCAGATTAATGTTACATAATGGAAGTTGTGAATGATGCATCATGTTGTCTTTAAATATCTGGATAATACAGCAATGCTTCTGTGTTTGTTCAGTCGGACTGTCAGACTTCCAGCAGCCTGACAGTGATGAGGAGACGGAGGAAGAGGCCATCAGCAGGGTGATGAAGAAGGTCTGTGATATTTATAATATCAAAACAAGATGTCCTACAGATGGTCTTTGTGATGTCTGTGATTCATCTAGAAATAACAGAAGACAGTGTTTACAGTGAAACCATTGTGCAGTAAGTCATTGCAGAAATGAACATTTGGACACACTAAACTCAATTTATTCATGAATTGCAATTTTTTAATGTGCAGATTGAGCAGAGCTGGAATCTAAACAAAGAAGCAGCTCAAATATGAGAGTTTTCATTTGTCACATGTTTTAATCCTGGCATAAAGTCAAAACTTATGACTCTAAATCAACTATGAGATGACTTTATAGTAACTCTAATCCGTGCATTAAAACATCAAAATTATGACACTAAATCAACTATGAGTCATGAAATAATAATCCTGGCATAAAGTCAAAATTATGACACTAAATCAACTATGAGATGAATAGTAATAATCCTGGCATAAAGTCAAAATTATGACACTAAATCAACTATGAGATGAATAGTAATAATCCTGGCATAAAGTCAAAATTATGACACTAAGTCAACTATGAGATAAATAGTCATAATTAATACATAAAAGCAAAAAAAAATATGATTAAGTCATAACTATGAGATGGAAAGTCGAAATTATGACATACCAAGTCAACTATGAGATTAACAGTCATAATAATGACAAAAGAAAAAAATTAAAAAGTGTAAATTATAACACAAGTCATAACAATGAGATAAATAGTCATAATTATGATGACATAGAAATAAAAAAAGGACAAAGTCATAATTATGACGTAAAATAAAAAAATATGATTAAGCCATAATGAGGTACAAGGTCAAAATTATGAAATACTAAGTCAACTATGAGATAAAAACTATGAGATTTGTTTTAAAAGTAAAACAAGTCATACTAAGTCATGATTATGAAAAAGTCAAAATTGACATAGTAATAATGATGACATAAAAGTAAAAAATGACATGTTAAGTCATAACTATGAGATAAAGATTCATAATTATGACATAAAAACTCAAAATTATCAAATACTAAGTCATAGTTATGACAAAGTCATGCTTATAAAATAATTCAGATCTATGAGATAAATAGTTGCCAGTCATTCATTCAATTAAAAGTTCAGAGAAAAAATTGTCTGTTTTCATTTACATCTATTTATTTATGAAATTTTGATCATTTTGTAGAATGAATTTTAAATTAACACAATACTGCATGGTATCGTGTAACTTGGTATCGTGATACTTCAGCTGGTATAGTATCGTAAGACATTTTTATGGTATCGTGACAACCCTAGTGTACACTATTATAACCTGTTTCTTTTGACCTGTGGCACTTCTCATAACAACCACCAGAGGTCGCTCTTCAGACAGATCCATCAGAACTCAGTTTGAAGGCGTTCTGTGTGTATTTTGTCTCTCGTTCAGTTATCAGAGGAGGCGGCTCTAGATGAGGCCAGCGGCTACAACATCCCACCAGAGCTCAGCGGCCCGATGAACAGAGAGAAGGACACGTCCAGCAGGAGACCGGTAACAGCCCTACACACACGTGTGCATCACACAAACACATGCTGAAGACGGCCAGTGAGTCTGTAACTAAATAAACCTCTTCTGAGTCGTCTGAATTGTGCATTATTTATCCCTTTGTGTTTAAGCTCTCAGCGCAGCGGTCTAAATCAAAGCCGGCGGCTGCTGTCTCACAGATCTGGCGATTGAACGATGGAGATAGTGATGAGGATGAGGATGATGAAGAGCTGCCGTGGTGCTGCATCTGTAATCAGAACGCCACCGTTCGCTGCCACACGTGTGAGCGGGATCTGTACTGCGCACGCTGCTTTAGGTACGCTCGATCGCTGACGGGCGGCTCATTTCTCGTGCTGTTTTAGTAGTGTTTACTAAGATGAGCATCACTAGCACAAGTACTCATACTCATCAAACCTCTGAGTATTCATAAGAGTCATATTCTAGCATATGATTCCTTACATTTTCAATTTACATTCTTTGCTCATAAGAAAAAAAGTCAAGCTTTGGTAAATCATAATTATAAGTCAAAATTATGAAATATTAAGTCAGAATTATGACATAAAAAGTCAAAATTATGATGTACTAATTATTGTCATTATTATGATATACATAACTATGAAATATAAAGTTGACATAGTAAGTCTTACTAATTGACAGAAGTCTATTTTGAGAAAAAAAAGTCAGAATTATCAAATAAAAGGATTAATAAAAGTTGAAAAGTCATAATTATGACATCAAAAAACATAATTATGATATAGTCATAACTATGAGATATAATGTCGAAATTGATATACTAAGCCATAACTATGAGATAAAAAGTCGTAATTATCTAAAAAGTTATAATTATGACGTGACAAGTTGAAAAGTCTTAAATGTGACTTTAAAAATAATTATCATATAGTTAGTCATAAAATAATAATAATAATAAGTTTTATTTGTATAGCGCCTTTCCAGGGCTCAAGGACGCTTTACAATGTACGTTCAACAAGAAAAGAATGAATATGAGTCACAATTATCAAAAAAGTCAAAAACTATATAAAAATAATGGACATGAAAGGTTGAAAAGACATAATTATGACAGTCAAAACATCATATACTAAGTTATAATTATGAGATAAAAAAAGTAATAATTACCAAATAAGACCTAACAAGTCATAATAATGACATAAAAAGTTGACATTATGACTTAAATAGTCATAATGCTTATGTGTAAGTTATAATGCTTTGGTAAATCATAATTATGATGGTTTTATGTCCGAATTATGACTTACTATCTCATTGTGACATTTTTATGATATGTGAAATATGATTTACCAAGGCATGTTTTTTTTTCTGATGTGGCAGAGATTCCCCTGTCAGATTATTATTTTGACTCATATTTAACGAGTTGAATGTTAATCTGTTAAACTCTCTCTCTCTCTCGTTCAGGAATCATTCACTGGGGTTTTTCATGAGATCTTGCCGAGTGAAATGTGCTGTGTTTTGACATACTGTACTTACAATATTAATTAGTGTCATGTTTTTCTTTGATTCTGACACAGGGAAGGTCATGACAAATACGACAGAAAAGAGCATCGCACTTCCTCATATACGGCCCCGAAGAAAACCTGAAACCTCCATGAGCAGCCGTATGATTTAGCTGATTTAACTTATTCAATCGTAGCCAACAGAAAATAATAATGTCGCTTCAATATGTTTCTGCTAACACAGCCGCCTTAGACTCAAGATTGTTCAAAGACTTCAAAGATTTGGTTAGACTCTTGGAAGCTTGAGAAATGATTGGTTTGGTTCAGCTTTAAAGGGTCAGACTGTAATATGACTGTCTGTAAATATAAAACTGGTCTTAAAACATCAATAAAACACTTGAACTCACAGCAGGTCATGTGCGCTAGAGAACTAGTTATTGTTTTATGATTTAACAGGCCTTTTGTGTTTTGCATCATATCCGTTGTAAAGCAACTCACTCTCGTTCATTTACACACAACATATTTGCTATACAATAATCTCTAATTGCATTATAATGAATGCATTCATAATTCTGAACGTCACACAGAAGGTATTTTTGAGAACTTCCTGTTTGAATGAATGAATGAATGCTGACGTCTCTAAACTCATAAACGCTCACGCTTCTCAGTTTTATTAGCTGTTGGATTCTGATCTGGAATCAGCTTGTTTTCAGTAGAAGCTGTTCTGAGCAGCTCTCGTCTTTGCTGGTATTTTCATGTTGTGATGAATAATTGAGGGTGAGAGCGCTGTCAGAGACGTATGACAGGAAGTGCAGTGCATTAGTGTTTGAGAGCCATATACTGACATTTAACACGCTAACAGGACTCTATCGTCTCGTACTTACTGTGTTTGTGTGGGTTGTTTATTTGTTGGCATCAGCTTTGGCAGAGATAACAAAAAGACAAAATTAAAATAAATGGAGAAAAATTAAATGTACAAAGTGTGTGTGTGTGTTATGTGCTTGTGTAAGATGTGAATTGTACACTGAGTTAATCAAAGCACATATCAGCACATCAGCTGCTTTACTGTTTTGTCACTTTATGACCTCGTTAACGGGTGTGTGTGTGTGAGAGAGAGAGAGTGTGTGTGTGTGTGTGTGTGTGTGCGTGCGTGTGTGTGAGAGTGTGTGTGTGTGTGAGAGAGAGTGTGTGTGTGTGCGTGACAAAATTTGTTTAATGACATGTGACAGAGGTATTACAATTTGAAGTGTGTGTGTGTGACAGTAATTCAAGAGAGCTTAAAAAACATACTAAATGTGTGTTTTTTGAAAATTTAAAAATGCACACGTGCGTGTGTGAGGGCTAAGTGTGTGTGTGTGTGAGGGCAATAGCACATACAGAGTGTGTGTGTGTGCGTGCGTGCGTGCGAGCGAGCTGCGTGCGTGCGTGCGTGCGTGTGTGAGAGTGTGTGTGTGTGTGTGTGAGAGTGTGTGTGTGTGTGTGTGTGTGTGTGTACAGTAAACCAGTGTTTGTCGTTCAGCCCATATACATTCTCTAATTACATCACACACCAAGATCTAGTCATGACCTAAAAAGCCTAGTCATGGTTTTCTTTTTTCTTTTCTTTTATTTAATGTTATTTAGAGCTTTACGTCTGTATTTTATTTTCTATTACTTGAATATTACCAGAATTTTATTTTACTTTTATTTTGAGTATTATACTTTTTTTTATTTATTTTATATTACTTTTGACTTTATTTAGAGCATTACACCTGAGTTTTATTTTATTTTATTTTGAACATTGCACCTCTATTTCATTTTACTGTTTCTTCTCAAAACACTGAGCAGTTCTGAATGTTTGTGTGAACATGATCGTCACACCTTCATCATCATCATCACAGAAAACAGCTGAGGTTAATGACTAAACCAAGAAATGTGGCATAAAAGTTAACCTTCAACAACCATCTTTACTCTTTATAACCACTTTCTCCAGCCTTACTGTTGTTTACTGGCGTGTTTTATAGTTGACTGGAATCACGCACTGGAGTTTATGTTTGTTAAACTGTGTTTTCCCCATCTCCTTTTAAAATTCATATCATTTAAAGTACTTTAAAAGCTTTAATCAAATGTAAACATACATTAAAAGAATATTCTGGGTTATAGACAGAATCTATGACATGCTGTCGATCACTAAGTTTATAAAAGCAAACAAACATTATATTTACAGTCAAACACGTGAAGCCTGATGATCAGAGGGTTTAAAAGCATTTGTATTTTTGCAAGTTCTTCAGTAAAATGTTTGTTATTTGAGCCGTACAGTGTTTAAATCACCTTCTTAGTGTTGCTGGATGTGTTTGGAGTTATGCATTATGGACATCTTTAATTTATTCTCTTGCAGATCATCTAAATATCATCAGGTTTACCAGATATACATATGCATGAGGTGAAATACTGGATAAATTAATGCAATACTGGAAATACTGATGCATTTCATGCTGACATGCGTGTTTTTGTTATATGTTATTGTATATATAAGTGTTATGAAAGATGCATATTTGACCATTTTCTAACCTGGAACTATTCTGCACTTATGAGACCGTATTA
The DNA here is from genome assembly GCA_027422415.1 of Schizothorax lantsangensis. Lineage (NCBI taxonomy): Eukaryota > Metazoa > Chordata > Actinopteri > Cypriniformes > Cyprinidae > Schizothorax > Schizothorax lantsangensis. The sequence goes on from CM049858.1 coordinate 30,207,515, forward strand.
ATTGTCATGTAGTAAATATCAGTTTTAAAGTGTAAAATTGAAATCAGACAACGGCAGAATGTAAGAAAGATATCCTAGATTCTGAATTTATTATCATGAACTGTATCTATGCTCTTCATCTAAAATCTTGAAAAGAAATTGTTTATTATTACATACAACACTTGTCAGAACAAAATATATATAAATAGGGAACAAAATGTACATGTCACAAAAAAAGCATCTCATTTGAGTAATAATAGGCAATATTTGATCTGCAATGCTGGAGAAACTGTACAGAATTATTAGTGGTCAGAAACACTGTTTGTAGTGAATTGTAGAAACGTCCACAGACAGACACACACACAACGCTCTACAGACAGGAGGGTGTGGGCGGGTCAGGGGCTTCACATTATCTTGAAGAATCCAGTCTTTGACCTAATACTATTTCTTCAGAGATCCTGACATCTTCCGCAGTCCCTTCATCCGGTACAGCAGACCGTTGATAAAGTCCTGCGGTCAGAGAGAGATCCTGGTTAAGGTTTAAAAACAATGCTTTGTTTCATTTATTATGAAAAACTGCCAGTTAAAACCATCTGGTAATGCAACTTAAATCTATTCAAAGTTATGTTACTTTCTTTTATGTTAAAATTACAACTTTAAGCCTAAATATGCTAATAAAATGTATTTGAATTACACAGTTTTAACATAAAAAACACAAACTGATGTACATAATATTACATTGTTCAAATATTTATTAATAACATGATTTTTTCCCCTTTTTTTTGGAGTTCAGAAATCTTTTATAAATTACTGCCAAATATGAATCACATTAAGCTTATTAGTTTGTTTATGTTAAAACTGTGTAATCCAAATGGATTGAAAAATTATTTGCAATCCAAATACATAAATCTGAAATTTAGGCCTAAATATTTTTTTGCAGTGCATCTGATTTTTAGGGGAATTTTCTTCATAATATTCATTCAAAATAAATATTTACAAAAACTAATAAAGATGACAAACACATATAACAAAATGACTAAATGAAAACGGAAAACATAAAAGCCAATTCAAAATATTAATACATACACTAATACTTTAATAAATAAAATAAAACATAATTATTAGATGAAAAACGTAAAAAAAATAAAAAATAAACTTAAATAAAACAGAAATTCCCTTGTTAGAAATTCCACTGGTAACTACAGGCAAGTGAAAATAAGCTTCAGTAAAATGACTAAAACTGAAAAAAAGAAAGCTAAATAATTCTAAATAAATAATATAATATATATTTCCAAATGGATGGAAATTTGATTTTTGGGTCAATTTTCTTCATAATCACTGTAATATAAAGCATGACTCATCTGTTAATAAGTGCATATGAAAGCTGTTTGTGGTTATTTCCAGGTCGGGGTTTTCTCTTACCTCCTTTGGCTTTCCACATTCTTGCAAAAGCTCCTGTTAAAACACAGAACAGCAGATACAACATCTGTACATGTTTATCATAACGTTCTAGATGCATGCAGTCTCATGATGCACTGGTTATGTGTATGGTGTTATGATTCAGATGAAGCTGAACGTACATGCAGTCGAGATCTCTGCTCTGGATCTGTCAGCTCTAGAAGTTCATCGATGTCGATCTCCAGCTCAGGAATCTCCTCCTCCTGCACAGACAATCAGTGACTCGTAACACAGACATTGTGCATTTAATAATGCAACTGCTCCTTTAACTGCAAAACAAATCTATTAATAATTATGAAAGATATTGCTCCAGAGATATTGCTGATGCAATCAAACTACAAACTGTGTGTCTAACTGAGAAATCATGTTGAAAATGCAATAGCAGTAATAATAATATATAATAATGTGATGTATTGTCAAGTATGGTGACCCATACTCGAAATTGGTCCTCTGCATTTAACCCATCCAAGTGCACACACACAGCAGTGAGTAGTGAACACACACACTGTGAACACACACCCGGAGCAGTGGGCAGCCATTGCTCCAGCCCCCGGCACCTCAGTCATGGTATTGAGGGTGAAGAGAGTGCTGTTCATTCACAATCACCACCTTCAATCCCTGCCGGACCTGAGATTCGAACCCACAACCTTTGGATTATAAGTCTGACTCTCTAACCATTCCCCCCATATAAGAGTCAGGCTATTAAAGTCTAGAAGAAAATCTAACTATGATAAAGATTTTAGGTGGCTGGATGCCATAAAGCATACAGTATGATTCATTGACTCTCATGGGCGTTAAATTTCATTAATGCTTATGGCTGGATGATGGCCCATATGGCAATTCAATTCAATTCAATTCAATTCAATCTTTTCCAAATATATATTTTTAAATATATTTCAAAATGTATTTGCTAAAATATATTTCAAGATACTGTATATTTATTTTCTATCAATATTTTTGCCAATTTCTTTGTACATTTTTGAAAACATATTTTAAAAAATATAATATATTTTTTAAATAATTTAAAAATATATTTTTTCCTCCATATATTTCAGTCCAGGAATATTCATTCACATTTGAAGAAAAACTTTATTTGTTGACCTTTGTCTTATTTGTAGGCAACTATTTTTTGTAGGCTGCTGATTGGAAATGTATTTTCTTGCCACTTAAATACATTTTGAAATACATTTTGATATATGATGGTTGAAACTAAATATATTTTCAATTTAAAAAATATATTTCATTGAGCTTCACTGGTTGCAATATATATTTAGCATGTATATATATATATATATATAATTCTGTATTTCACCATATTAACACCACATTTCTTTGTGTCCACTGTGTTATTATAAGTAATTAATAAAAAATCCATAGAAAAACAGACAATGACCTGGAAAAGAATGACCAGTACATTTTCCAAATTTATGGACATTTCCTTCAAACCTAAAACACTGCATAATACAATGCATAGTTCAAAGTACAGGTAAAACACCTGTAAAAAATCAATATGAAAAATTCCTTCATATTACATTGGGCCGTATTTTTATAGACTTTTCTTAGAGTGAATATAATTCATGTCAGATATCATATATGAAAGATTATACCATGCAATTGCTACTAGTCTTTGAGTTTGAAGCTCAAAGCGTCTCTGCTGGAGTGTTTTAATGACATCCGATCTTAAAAGCTTCTCAAATTAGACCGATGAGAGAAATGAGGACCCCCAGAGTGACGCCGCACTAGAAACCACACCATTGACTTTAAACTCGCCGCACTCGCATGAATATTAGAGGAACTCAGAGATGAGAACTTTAGAGGAGCTGCTAATTACCCCACGGGGCAGTTATTACAGCTGTGAGGGAAAGAGCTGCGTTTATATTGTTGTATTTCTTGTCATTTATTCACACATAACAGCTTGTTGCATATCATGTTAATGTTTATAGAGGCAAAATGCTGAATATTTGTCCATTTAGAAGTCATTCTCAATGTCCTGAAAGAAGTGTCCTTATTAACTTAAACTAAAACTATTAAAAATCAGTTTTGTTAATTGAAATAAAGCTGAAATAATATAAGATAAAAATATTAGATGAAAAACATAAACATTAAGAACTTCAAATTAAAATGTTTCTTGACAACTAACTGAAATTAAATAAGTTGAAGTACTGTACTATTACTAAAACTGAAATATAAACAAATTAAAGCTAAATAGAAAAACATAAAAATGACAAGCACATAACAAATTTACTAAAACTTAAACTACGATTAAAATAAAAACTGAAAAAACAATGACATGAAAAAATGTGTTACCTTGACAACTAATTGAAATAATATAAAATAAAATAAAAACAAATGAATGCTAATTCATGAATATATAAAAAGTAATAAAAATGGCAAAAGCACATTATAAAAGTACTAAAACTTAAATAAAATGAAAATATATACAAAATAAAAGCTAATTTAAATATTACATACATTAATATATTAATAAAGCTGAAATGAAATAACAAATATTTGATGAAAAACTTAAAAATAGTTACATGAAAATTAGCAATGTTTCTTTGACAACTAACTGAAATAAGTTGAAATATACTAAAACTAAAATAAAAATAAAGATAAATAGAAAAAAACTAAACAATGACAAAAACACAAAACAAAATTTCTCAAATTTAAACTAAAATGAAAATATTAGAAATAAAAGCTATTTAAAATATTATTGATTACTGAAATACAAAAAAAAAATGACATTCTATCTTTATTTACATGTTATTCTAAACCTGTATGACATTCTTTCTTTTTTTTTCTTTTATGGTCTTTTTGTCATCTTTATCACTTGACAGCTCCTGATCTCTGTCTGCATTCATTATAAGAACAGCACAAACACTCTAACATCGAGTGTCATGCAGGTTTGGATCAACATGAGTGATCAGTGAGTCAGTGATCAGGTGAATTATGTAATAACTGCACTACAGTCACAGTAAAGGAGGGGTATAGTGTTAGCATGCGGGTGTGTTGGGTCTGAATGAGATTTCACGGATGTCAGGCGGCTCTGATTCTCTAATGTGGATCCATTACTAATCTGATCTTCCTTCCCATGTTTCCTGCCTCAGGCTCACTGCCATCAAAACACAAATACTGCAAGCCTTCTCCAGCAGCACTGACCCCAGAGAATATACAAGAGCTAATTAAACACACACTCATCTGCATACAGACATTTCAACACTGGATAAAGACAGCTTCAGCGTTCTTTCATTTTGTTGACTTATTAAAGATTTTTACAGAGGGGATTTTGGATTTCTCTTTTTATCACTCCATAAATCAGAAAAATTGAAATAAATTTCACCATGGTTTTAGGAATATAGCATTGTATAAAATTAGTGAAATGATGTATGGACAAACCCCTCAGTAAAAACCATTCAGAAAATAGACTATATGTAAGTGCTGCTAAGATGGAGAAACAAACCTGAGAAAACAGTCTTTATATGTGTTTTAACTCAAATAGATCAAATGCAATGATCAAATCAGTTGAATGATATATGAATAAACCCTTCTGTAAAAACCTTCAGAATATGAATAGGAATAACACTCAAAAATGTGGTGCATGTATGTGCTGCTGAAGTGGAGAAAATACTCTTTGTATTATAATTGAAATCTGAAGACGCAAAGATAAAGTGCATTAAGTTGCTGCCTTAAAATCTTTTAAGTATAATCACATTGGCTTTTGTCTAGTTCAATCTCATATAACTTAAAAATGTTGTTGAAATTGGTTACATTATTATGAGGTAAAGTAATGTACTGAAGCTAAGCAGGGTTGAGCTGGTCAGTACCTGGTTGGGAGACCTCCTGGAAAACTAGGTTGCTGTTGGAAGAGGTGTTAGTGAGGCCAGCAGGGGGTGCTCACCCTGTGGTCTGTGTGGGTCCTAACACCCCAGTATCGTGACGGGGACACTATACTGTAAAAAGCACCGTCCTTCGGATGAGATGTTAAACCGAGGTCCTGACTCTCTGTGGTCATTAAAAATCCCAGGATGTCCTTCGAAAAAGAGTAGAGGTGTGACCTCGGCATCCTGGTCACATTTGCCCATTGGCCTCTGACCATCATGGCCTCCTAATCATCCCCATACACTGATTGGCTGCATCACTGTCTCCTCTCCACCAGTAAGCTGGTGTGTGGTGGGTGTTCTGGCGCGCTATGACTGCCGTCACATCATCCAGGTGGATGCTGCACACTGGTGGTGGACGAGGAGATCCCCCTCACAATGTAAAGCGCTTTGAGTATGCAGAAAAGCGCTATATAAATGTAACAAATTATTGTAATGTAAAAGCATAAATTGCCATGATTTATTGATCATATAAGTACATTTTTACAGTGATGATAATTGTCTGCCAAAAATATCATAAAATATTTTTTGTTTGTTTTTTTAACCTACATTTGTTACCTGATGACTGAATTTTCATTTTTGTGTGAACTATCCTTTAAAAGTGTGTGTGTGTGTGTGGTGTGTGGTCCCAAAGACCCGCCAAATCTGTGAGCTTCAGTATGCTGATGACTGTGCCATCTTGGCCCACAGCCCGGACTCTATGCAGCACGCCCTTAACACAATATCCAGTCTGTATCAATCTTTCGACCTACAGGTTAACACTCAAAAAACCGAGGTCATGTTCCATCTCTCCACCCCCGCTCTCATACCCCCCAGCTTTCACATAAACGATGTTCCACTTAAAACAGTGGACCACTTCACCTACCTTGGCTCTACTTTGTCCTCATGCTGCTCCCTTGACACAGAAATACACACCCGGATAAATAAAGCCTCATCATCTTTTGGACGCCTACGCAGCAGGGTTTTTAAAAACCGTAACCTGAAGGTCAGTACCAAGGTTGCTGTTTACAATGCGGTATGTCTCTCTACTCTGCTTTATGGGGCAGAGTCATGGACCCCATACCGCCAGCACATCACCGACCTAGAGGCCTTCCATATCCGCTGCCTACAGAAGATCCTCAATTTGTCCTGGGAAGATCGAATCCCCCACACAGTCATCCCCAGCAACACTGACTCAGTCTGCATGGAAGCAGCAGTGGCCAAAAAACATCTGCGTTGGCTAGGGCATACCATACGTATGCCTGAACACCACCTGCCCCGCCAAGTCTAATGGGCGCAAAGCGCTCCGCTGGAGGGCAAAAGCGGCGTTTTAAGGACTACACCAGGGACCTCCTAAAGCGAGCGAATATTCCCCTTACGCAGCTCGAATCTCTGGCACTCGACAGGTCAGCCTGGCAGGTCACCTGTGCCACTGCAGTCTCTCAAATACACCAAATAAACCAAGACCGACGATCCGAGAGACGCATCAAGAGACACCAGTGGGTGGCTGGTACCCCCCTGGTGTCTGGTTTCCCTTGCTCCATCTGCGGAAGAGTGTGCGGCTCAAGGATCGGACTCGACGCCCACGAGAAGTGGCACCAGCGGCAACGTCGCTGAACCCATCCCCCTCACATCCCCATCCCTGGAGCAAGCGTCATCATCGAACACGATGGACACAGCTAAGAGAGTGTGTGTGTGGTGGGTGTGTGTGTGCGTGTGTGTGTGTGTGTGTGTGTGTGTGTGTGTGTGTGTGTGGTGTGTGTGTGTGTGTGTGTGTGTGTGTGTGTGTGTGTGTGTGTGTCTCGTCTTGTAGTGTTTGTGCTCCAGACATGCAATAGTGTATTTTCACACCAGACAGTAAGAAAACACCTATCAACTGCTTAGAAGCAACCTACTGCAAACATCTCATCCTTTGAAATAGTTTCTTGAAACTCAACTCATATTCAACTATGTCATGTTAATAAATCCAAAACTGCATTATTTGAAGTCAGGGTTGAGCAGAGTAACTGCAGGATCCAGTGAGGTCACGCATAAATTAGAGATGCTCATGAATAATGCAGCTGTTGACACAGGGTCCGGACTGTTACAGGCTTCCACACGGAAGCGTCAGAGAACCCAGAGTGAAACCCTTCAAATATTCATCATCATCACCAAAACACCACTCCCAAACCACAGAGAGCTCAAGAAACCATGTGCAGTGTATTCTGCTGCTTTACAAGAGCCAGAAGATAACCAGGAGCATATAATATTACAATATAATCTTATGAATAATACTATCTTAGGCAAGACACTACAGGTAAAAAAAAATTTTTCATTCTGGTCAATTTAGAAATTTTGGGTTATTTGGCTGTCCATAACATATTCTTTCAGAATAGTGAAAAGAAAACATTCAAAATATGTTTATTTTGTTGCACTTTATCTACTGGTGTCTATATTTCAATTATAATACATAAATTTAAAGAGATTTATCTCCACTTCAGCAGCACTTACATACACCAAAATTTACAGTTTTATTCTTATCTATATTCTGAAGGTTTTTACAGAAGGGTTTGTTCATATTTGCTATGATTTTATTATTGCACTTTATCTATTTGCGTCTGTAGATTTCAATTATGATACATATCTTAATTCCTATCTAAAATCTGAAGGTTTTTATAGAGGGATTTGCTCATATATCATTCACCTGGTTTTGTACAGCATTTTATGCCTAAAAACATAGTAAAAAAAAAAGAAAAAAAGATAGATAGATAGAAAGAAAATGCTGTCTCTTGACAATATTTTTCAATTTATATGAAAAAGTGATATCCAAAATCCCCACTATAAATACTTTTAGATCTAATATGTCAACAAAATGTAACAAGAATTTTGAACCTGGCTTTATCCAATGTTTAGATTTATTTTCTGGAAATTTGTGTATCTATAAACATAATATTTAAAAAAAAACTTGTAATACAAAAAAAATGTAATCAATCAACTGTAGAAGTATGGTGATGTCTATTAGTTAAATTACACCTGATGTGTCTTGCCTTAAGTGTATATCTTCAGATGGATTACATCAGTGAAATGCAGGAGAGTACCACAGTAAACATGAACGTGTGCTCTTTAAATAGAGCTGCTTTAACATGTATTTAGGACACAACAGACACTTCCCCTCAAAGCCTGCTCCATTTAAATCCCCTTAAAAACTAGAAAAGAAAGATATGTGTATAAAGCAGTACTTCTGTACAGTACATGTGTGTTTATCAGGAATCATTCAGTGCTGCGTCATCTGACGGCTACAGTAGAGTAAACACACACACACACACACACCGATGCTGGACATCTGCCACTACCTTCAACACGGTCTCTCTCACACACACACCATGCTGAAAGATCTGCACCGCTGAATGCTTGAATGTCCCGCGTGTCCTTGAGTTTAATAGTAGCAGGTCGGGGTCAGACATTAACCACGATTGCTAGGTGAGCCGGATATTTCAAATGTGGAGGCAGAAATGATTTCCTTTGTTCTTGTAATCTGTAATCTAACATTTGGTGTACTCTCTTCTATTCTAGTCTTGTCTGGTGATGGGTTTAGTGACCTGTAACTCACTGTTTCAGAGGTGATGTAGATGAGAAAAAAATATTAATAAAGCACTCAACTCTCCAACAACTCAAAAACCTGAAACAGCAATTATATTCAAATCTAAAGTTACAGAGAGCTGAATAATCAGTGATGTATTTCACATAACAGTGTTTGATCCTTGATTTATTTACAGCTCTCTTTTGATGTTGAATTATATTCATTTCAGAGTTAATTGTTCATATTAAGAATTTGTTTCATTTGATTGGTTCACTTGAGATATTTAATGCAGTTGTACGACCCACTGTGTGCTTTTATATGATTACAAGAAATATACCCAAATAAAGGTAAAAATGCATAGGAAATCTTTCATTTCTGATACTGAAGCAATGAGAAATGAATACTGGTTCCTTGATACCGTTACTTACATTCATGCATTACATTTTGTTTTTCTACTCATGCATTGCCTTGCATCATGCTCTATTTCTTGAGCTACAGGAACTACCTGTATTTTTCTGGTATAATGTAAGGCATCTTTACACCAGTGTACAGCTGTCATATGCAAGATATCATATCACAAAAGCCCATGGTGCAGTTCATCATGTTATCAGGGTGGGTTCAGATGGTAACTGAAATGCTGTAGGTTCAGTTATCACAGATGAACTCAGTTACTCCGGAGAGTAAATGACTAATTATTCCTGTAGAGCATGGCGCTTGCAACACCAAGGTCATAAGTTCAATTTCCAGAGAATCTCATGGATGCAATGTAGGTAGTTTTTGGATAAAAGCATCTGCCAGATGCAATTATGTAAATTTGTCCTAAAACATTTATTATCTGTTTTGGACAAAGATGTGTTTCTCTAACCAGAAATCTCACTTTGCTGCATTAGAAATGCTGTTTTTATTTTTCTTTCCATAAAGTGCAAAAATACACTCAGCTCTGGTTTGATCTGGTTTAATCTAAAGCCTTTTCACACCACGGATGATGACTATAATGATAACTAAAGTTAAATAATCCTTAAGTCAACAACTATAGCAATACAACTATAAAAAATTAAATAAAAAAATGTATGTGAAATAAAAACAAAACTACTGAAATAAAGTATATGATGCTAAAATAACACTGATTGGAATCACTTTCAGAATGATTTTTCCAGCTGATGAACAAGGTCTGAGCGGGCGTTATCGTTACAGTTAATATTCTTAGTGTGAACGAGTCTCAACCATGAAGGTGCATGTAAAACAGGCTAGGTTTAGGATTGCAGATTTCAGGTGTTTGTTGCGTGTGGTGTTGGGTGAGATAGATTGGCATTAGAGCAGCTGTCAGTCAGCGGCCTGCGGGTTATAATCAGCACATGTGGGCGTCTGGATTTTACCCAGGGGAATGTGGAGGAAAAACAACTTGATCTGTTCAAATATCATCACCTTCTCTCCTCTAATGTCACTGTATCCTCAGCGCATTCGAGTAAATGTCAAGTGTGATCACACACACATCCCATCATGCTGAACCAGCCAGAATCTTGTTGCCATGGCAGCACGGGATGCAGCGGATACAGTCTCTCTGATGTAACGCAGCAGATGTTGCGCGTCTCCAGATGTCCGTGACTCGTCAATCATGACGTCAGCTGAATGCTGATTAGAGTCTGATCTGTGCGCGCTTTAAGGAATGTTCTGGGTTCAACAGAACTTAACCTACATGAGCGGCATCTGTGACCTGCTGTCATTCATTCACACTCGTCCCTCAGTTGTTTAAAATAACCAGTAATGCACTTGCACTGGACACTTAAGACACTTGAGCAAAGACTGTGTTAGCTGATCTGTAAAGTGTGTAGTTCATCTTTTTTTCCATCTTTTTTTTGTTTTGTTTTTAATCAGATGACAGTTCCTGTGAATACATATATTGTGAATATATAGAGATAAATCTGAATATATAGCTATAAGTCTAAATATATAAATGTAAAGCATGAGTAGTGATTATCACTTATAATAATTAATATAGTACAATATGTGCATTACATACAGGCTAGCTATGGGCATACTGTCTTAATTAAAAAAATCAATAAGAACATATATTTAGATGTAAACAACATATATTCAGATTTGCATATATATACGTATATATATATATATATATGTGTGTGTGTGAGTGTGTGTGTGTGCATGTGTTTTTATGTGTGTGTGTGTGTGTGTGTGTGTGTGTATATATATATATATGTGTGTGTGTGTGTGTGTGTGTGTGTGTGTGTATATATATATATATGTGTGTGAGTGTGTGTGTGTGCATGTGTTTTTATGTGTGTGTGTGTGTGTGTATATATATATATATTAGTGCTGTCAAACGATTAATCACGATTAATCTCATACAAAATAAAAGTTTTTGTTTGCATAATATAAGTGTGTGTTCTGTGTATATTTATTATGTGTATATAAATACACACACATACAGTATATATTTTGAAAATATTTACATGTATTTACATGTCTATATTTATATTCATATAATTTATATTATAAATAAATATATTTAATATGTAAACATAAAATATTTTTTCTGAAATATATACATGCATGTGTGTGTATTTATGTATATATAATAAATAAGCACAGCACACATACATATATTATGTAAACAAAACCTTTTATTTTGGATGTGATTGTTTGACAGCACTATTATATACACACACATATATTTCATTCTTATTTTGTTTTATATATATATATATTTATCAGTGCATTGTCTTGCCCTGTAGACGTCCGTTATGAATGCATTACTATAGATTTTTGCTTGTATTTTTCAGTCTGAGGAAGAAGTTGAAATGGTTTTCTGTAACTCGACATCATGTCAGATGTCAGCGGTGGTGGTTCATATAAAGGCACTGAGACATTCAGCACTGCTCATACAGATCCAGTCAATCTATAAAGAAAAACTAGTGCTTGTGATGTTCCTCATTTGTAAGTCGATTCAGATTAAAGCATCTGCTAAATGAATAAATGTACGTGAAAAACTGCACAAGAACGATGATTTCAACACATTTCTGAAGCTGTAACCAATAAACTTTCTTGGCTCTTCATAGAATAACGTTTTATAAATGGGATGGCAGATCTCTGATAGGGTTGAAGAATGACTCAAACAATGAAATAAATAATATTGTTAATTGTTAAAATATTAATCTATGATTACCATAATGTTCCTACTCAATTTCACGATTCAAACTGACTTATATGTTCAAACAAGACATGACCACATTTAGTGCATACTGTGGTGGTACCATGGTAAAATGATGTATTTCCTCTAGGAAACCTTCAACCGACTTCCCTCAACTGTTCCTCCTGAGATTAAATAGAGATATTTACCAACATCTCCTGCTTCTCAGATGTTTCTCCAGAGAAAAATAGATCTCAACAATGTCTCTCAAATCAAAAGTCAGAGATCTAAATATGACCTAATTTCTCCTCAAATGATCTGAGCTGCTCCATATTCATTTCATAGGATGACAACTAGTGACTCGTTGAAGTCTCATGAGGAGTTTTAGGAGAAGCATTCATTTTTCTGCATTATTTACTTGGGTGTGATCGTGCTGTAATGCATCTCAGAGCATCTGTCTCTCTGGATCTGTCTTACCTCGCAGTCGTACAGCAGGTGCAGCTGCCCGTCGATCCACTCCTCGATGTCCAGCCTCCTCTGGAGGTCTTTGCGGTTGTATTTGACCGTCAGTTTGCCCAGTTTGCGTTGGGGAGGCTCCTCCTCTTTGGTCTGAAACATCACTCTGGACTGGGTGCCCGGCTCCGACGCCATGCCTGCCACAACCTCACGCCGATGGGGAGAAGACCAAGAGACAGCAGCCTCTCTCTCTCTCTCTCTGTCTGTCTGTCTGTCTCACAGATTCAAACACAGGCTCCTTCAGTCGCTGTCCTGCTGTTGTTTGCTCCTCAGTGTGTGTCTCTATACTGCAGTGTGTTTCTGACTCATGATCGTGGTGTTTGTGTCCGACAGCCTCCTTTAGCGCCTGTCTTCTGTCTGCTCTCTACTAACACTGACTCCCTCCCTCCCTCTCTCTGTCTCTCCCTCTCTCTCTCTCTCTCTCTCTCTGTCTCTCCCTCCCTCTCTCTGTCTCTCTATCTCTCTCTCTCTCTCTCGCTCACTCACTCACTGTCTGTCGTCTTCATGTGTGTTAAGGAGGAACATAGTCCAATTTAAGACTGATAACATGCAGTAAGATTGGGGTCAGAGGCCAAAACACTTGTTTTAAAGCACTTGTTACTATTAATGGAATTCATATGCGGAATTAAAAATGGCATTTATATTTATTCAATAAACAAATGCTTTAAAAATAAAAAAATGTACTTATTATTTTAATTTTAATAATTATAATTAATACAAAATTAAAAAACTTAAGATGTTTTAATTAATTTTTAAATAAATTGTTTTAATTTACTAATTGTATGCTATTAATAGATTTGTAAAGAAAATATGCTGTTTGCCAGTGCAAAACTCATCATCACAACTGTTATTGGTTGCAGGGTGTTGCTATGCGGTTGCTGGGTCTTCTGGGTGATTTCTAGGGATTGGTGTAAGGTTGTTAAGATGTTTCTGTTAGTGCATTGCTATGGTGTTTGGGTGGTTGTTAGGGGTTGCCAAACTGTTGGTAGGGTGTACTAGGTGGTTGCCTGGGGGTTGGTAATATGTTGCTACGGTGTTCTGGGTGATTCTTAGGGGGTTGTTAAGCTGTTGCTAGGGTGTTCTTGTTCTGAATGGTTGCCAGGGTGTTGCTATGTGTTTGCCAGGATATTCTGGGTGGTTTCTAGGGTATTGGTATAAGGTTGCTAAGAGATTCTAAATGACAGTTAGAGTGTTAGTGTTCTCCGTGGTTTCTAGGGTGCTCCAGGTGGTTCCTGGGGGTTGCTCAGCTGTTTCTAGGGTGTTCTTGATCTGAATGGTTGCCAGGGTGTTCTGGGTGCTTAGAGCTGTTGGGTGGTCGCCACGGTGTTGCTATCCGTTTTCTGTGGTAGTTGCTAAGGCATTAGTATAAGGTTGCTAAGATGTGTATGCTGTTAGTGTGTTGCAATGTGGGTGTTGCTAAGCTGTTGCTAGGGTGTTCTGAATGGTTGCCAAAGTTTTGCTATGTGGTTGTTTCAGTTTGTTAGGGTATTTTGCGTGGTTTGCTAGGGCATTGGTTTAAAGTTGCTAAGATGTCCTGAGTGTGTGTTAGTATGTTACTATGTGGTTCCCAGGGTGTTCTGGGTGCTTAGAGCTGTTGAGTGGTTGCCAGGGTGTAGCTAAACCATTGCTAGGGTGTTTTGGGTGATTATTAGGGGGTTGCTAAGCTGATTCTTGGGGGTTTTGGATGGTTGCTAAGCTGTTGCTAGGGTGTTCTGAATGGTTGCCTAGGTGTTGCTATGTGGTTGTTACAGTTTGTTAGGGAATTGTGCGTGGTTGGTAGGGCATTGGTTTAAAGTTGCTAAGATATTCTAAATGGCTGTTATTGTTTCTAGAGTGATCTAGGTGCTGGTTAGTGTGGCTAAGCTGTTGCTAGGGTGTTCTGAATGGTTGCCTAGGTGTTGCTATGTGGTTGTTACAGTTTGTTAGGGTATTGTGCGTGGTTGGTAGGGCATTGGTTTAAAGTTTCTAAGATATTCTAAATGGCTGTTATTGTTTCTAGAGTGATCTAAGTGCTGGTTAGTGTGGCTAAGCTGTTGCTAGGGTGTTCTGGGTGGTTGCTAGGGGGTTGTTTACTGTCTCAAAGAGTCTCTGTGATATTCACATAACTATATATTAGCAGCGTTGATTTTGGAGCGCACCTCGTTTGCTCAGACACTTTGCCCCATTATCAGAGGTAATGGTGCTTTCATTACGAGTGATATCCTGTGCCAGGAGGAAATGGAGAGTAATGGATGTGACTTTGCCCCATTTCGATTAAATGGGGATCAGCAAAGAGCCATATATGTCAAAATAATCCTCTCTTAGCAGCTGATATGTCAGTTGTCACTTAGAGCTGCAGGCCAGATCATAAAGTTTCCATTTACTGCTACTGAGCTCATTTTCCCGTAAAACTGATGGTGCACAGAGAGAAACACTTGTTATCAATTGATGTGCTTACAGGTTACTCACAATATTTCCAGGATGTTACAATGATTAAATGATTAATATCAACAGTGCTAGGTAGATTACTTACAAAATGTACTCCATTACTGATTCCAAATTACATGACAAAAATTGTAGTTAGTAGCGTAATCCATTACTTTACACATTTTAGGTAATATAATCGGTCTACTTTTGACCAAACTTGTTTATTAAATTGATTTAAATAGGATAATCTTGTACTATACTGAGCTTTTAAAATGCAATATAATCTAATTATAGTCCTAATGTTTGGAATCAGATGATATAATCCAGATTACATGTAATCAGTTACTACCCAGCACTATCGACAGATAACCGTTGAGCTACAGATGTCAGAATATAGCCAAAGAGAAAGTAATAGTGTACTTGAATGTGTTTATTTTCTTTTGGGATCCATTTAAACTCATCAATAAGATCATGTAAGGCTTCTTTTTATCTATAGAGTCTGTATCAGGCTCAAGTATGACAGAAGCGCGGTCACCTGTGTCTACCAGCACAGATTATCTATATGTTCACCAGTCAGAAACCCTCCAAACATGCATTAGAAATCAACCATGTCTTTTATAGCTGCCATTATCAGGAGTGTGAGTGATAAGGCCTGAAACTAAATGGGCGCACCTTAATAAATGATGGATGAGGAGATGCAGCAATGCAAAAGACTGGAGTGCTTTGGACAGAACAAAACTTGATATGCGAGAAACATGTTTATGGTGCCCACAGTGCATCAAACATTGCTTCAAGCTGTCCAAACAGAATTCTGTGGTGTATTCCCATGTCAAAGTGTACAGTAGGCTGGACAAAAGATGTGCATCGGCTATTACAAAGATCCGATTTCGATAAAAACAATGACTGCCTCTTTTCCCTTTTGTTTTGTCAGGGCATATCAATCAAGTGCAGCTCCGCTGCTTCTCCTGCCGATGTGCCGTCTGTTACAAACTCTAAATTATTGAACGTGGCAGCTCATCTTTCACAGCCAACAAATTCATTCATTCGAGCCAAGACTCAAAAATAGGGCCAGCTGATGATACAGGGCATGCATGCATTCCCTATAAACACTGTGCTTTTTAAGAAAAATAATAGATTTTCTGAAGAAAATGTTATGTTTGTCCATCCAAAGCTCGCCAGCACACACTAGGGTGGTGAGAATGGTTGCCAGGGCATTGCTCTGCAGCTGCATACAGTATGTGTTCTGTGGGTTAATAGAATGTTACCACGCGGTTGTTAGGCTTTTGTGGATGGTTGCCATGACATTGGTAGGGTGTTGCTATGCAGTTGTATATAAGTTCTGTGGGTTAATGTGTTGCCATGCAGTTGCTAGGGTGTTGTGAATGGTTGCCAGGGCATTGCTCTGCGGTTGTTAAGGTGTTGTAAATGGTTGTCAGGGCATTGCTATGCAGTTGCTATGGTGTTGTGGATGGTTGCAGATTTTAGGACCCGAGAAGACCTCTAGTTGCCAGGGTGTTATTATGCAGTTGCATGTGTATTATGAGTGGTTAATAGTGTGTTGCTATGCAGTTGGGTGTTCTGGATGGTTGCTTACTGGCCCAAATGAATGAGTCTCTTTAATATTTTACTCTCTAGATTTGCCTCGAGTCCCTCCTAATGTGCTCAGAAGAGTCTGTCAGTGTATGTCAGTGATGTAAATGCATGATCAGTCTCACCACAGTGAGTTTCAGTGCTTACATAAGAACATTCACTGAGACTGAGGCTGATCTGCTGTGTGTAAATGTGTGTGTATCTCTTTGTCTGTGTATGGCATCGCTCCAGGATGAGTCAGCGAGTGTTGGCTGTGTTATCAAAGCTCAACATTGTTGTCTTTAACACTCCCACAGACTGCTGATGATGGTATTCAGGAGCTTTAGATGTCACTGCCATCTAGTGTCTGTAGCGAAGAACTGTAGGTCTTTAAAAATGTTATGCATTTGGCATATAGCATATATATATATATATATATATATATATATATATATATACACTATATTGCCAAAAGTATTGGGTCGCCCCCTTCTAATGAACAGGTTTGACTACTTTAGTAATTTCTATGAGTACAAATCTTAATGTTAAAGCATATAATGATATTCTAGGAAATTGTGTGCTTCTAATATTATAGCAACAGTTTGGACTCTTTTCTATTCTAACATGACAATGTCTCTGTGTATAAGACAAGGTTCAAAAAGAAAATGATTGATTCAGTCAGTGTGGAAGAACTTGACTGGTCTGCATAAACCCAAGTCCTAATCCCAGTTTAACACCTCTGGTGTGACTGTAAATGCAGACCTTGAGCCAAAAACTCATCACCAAACACCAATGACTTGTACATACACTATATAGACAAAAGTATTGGGACACCCCCTTCTTTAGAACAGAAAAATGCACTTCCAAATCTGTGGCAACAACGATGGGAACATAATTCATGTATTTAAAAATTGTATTTAATCTCTGTTGCAACAGTTTTGGAAGTGTCTAAAATGACTGCACCCATATGTACAAGTCATTGGTGTTTGGTGTTTGGAGAATCAAACAAGTGAGAGAAAAATATTTTCTTTGTCATTTATTTATTGAGAAAAATGAATCTTTGCTTTCAGTATCTGGTGTGACCCCCTTTTGCTGCAGTAACTGAAGGTAAAGTTTCTTGTAAATGCTGATAAATCCTGCACAATAACATGTAGGTTTTTTAGCCACTTCAACTCTATTTTGGTTTCATCCATCCATTAAACCTTTCTCCAATAGTCCTCTAGCTTGTCCACATGATCTTTAGCAAGCGATTTTCTTTTTGGAGATCAGTGGCCTTCTTTTTGCAACTCTGCCATGCACACCATTTCTCAGTGTTCTCCTGATGGTGGGCTCATGAACATTAACACTAGCCAATGTGAGAGGCATTTAGTTGCTTAGAAGTTACCCTGGGAACTTTTGCAACCTCGCAGACTATTACACGTTCTGCTTTGGAGTGATCTTTGTTGGTCGACCACTTCTCGGGAAGGTAACAGTGGTCTTGAATTTCCTCCATTTGTACACAATCTGACTGTGGATTTGTGGAGTCCAAACTCTTTAGAGATGGTTTTGTAATCTTTTCTAGCCTGATGAGCAACATCAACTCTTTTTCAGAGGTCCTCAGTAATCTCCTTTGTTCATGACATGATTCACTTCCACAAACATGATCAGACTTTGATAGATCCCTGTTCTTTGAATAAAACAGGTCACGAACTGACATTTGATAGTCATTGTACTGACTCAAAACACCTCGCACAGATGGACTCTAATTTCACCTTTAAATTAACTGCTAATCCAAGAGATTCACATACTTTTGCAATGCACAAATATGCAATATTGGATCATTTTCCTGAATAAATAAATGGCAAAGAAAATATTTTTGTCTCATTTGTTTGATTGGGTTCTCTTTGTCTACTTTCAGGACTTGTGCGAAAATCTGATGATGTTTTGGGTCATATTTATGCAGAAATATAGAAAATTCTAAAGGGTTCACAAACTTTCAAGCAGCACTGTATATGTATGCCTCAAAATAAACACAGCAAAGTCTTGTCTGGACTGCAAAATGATGTTGTGCTTTTCAAACTACACTGAAACACTTATAGAGAGTTTTAGTGACAGAAAGAAAATGTCAGTGGAAACATCTCACTTCCTGCATCAAATGCACCTCAAACCTCAGAAAGTACTGCAACATTTAGTGCAATTCAGCGGTATTGTACTGCTTGCATGCCAAGAAAATGAAGTGGTTTGTACCACCATACAGCAGAGCTGGGCATAGAATTGGTACAATCAAAGTTTCTGTGCATTAGACGTTTAAGTCAGACTCATAATGCAGTCCGTAGGTGTTTGAAGAGCATCATAGAATATCATTTCAAATTGCTTTTTGATAGAATAAGTCAATTTCAAGCAGCTGAACAGCACATGATATATTTCATTTAAACTGGAGAATTAATCATATGAATGACCTAACACATCCACAAGTGCTCATGAGTTGATTTGGCTTTGAAACTTGACTTTTCAGAAAGGTAACCAGCATTGAGGTTTTGACAAATGAAACTGGATATTTATGAATGACACTTTGTAGAAACCTAAAAAAAAAAAAACTTTGTAGAAACCTTTAAAATTGTATGTTTTACTGGTTCATTGCAAAAGCAACAGACACCTACAGCAACCACAAACCCTGGAATGTTTGTTATATACAAATGTAATTTTTGATCTATATTTATGTTGATACTGACTGGCCATTTTGTCTAGCTGATTGCTATTGTGTATCACACTGAGCTTTTTAGATATCCATTTTAAAAATTGTCTGGGAAAAGTCAATAATACACAGAAAAAGTATATGCAGATTTGTATGCAGTGTTGGGGGTAAAGCATTACAAGTAACGTGAGTTACATAATCAGATTACTTTTTTTTCAAGTAAAGTAATGCATTACTTTTTCATTTACACGAAAATATCTGAGTTACTTTTTCAAAAAAGTAATGCCAGTTACTTTGTTTCCCATCGATTGACTGACAGCTCTCCTGTCCTCATGTCAGGCCAGATGAGAAAAAGTAAGGTAAAAGCAACGTAATGCATTACTTTACATAAAAAGTAACTAATGCAATTAGTTAGGGAGTAACACAATATCGTAATGCATTACTTTTAAAAGTAACTTTCCCCAACAGTGTTTGCATGTATAGAGGACATTTATATTTGTAGCGAGAACCAGAAAATTCACATTTGCACGTTCATTTTTACATGTAAAGAAGTCAACATTTGCCCGTTTTGCAGAAGCTTCTGTGCATTAGAAGTTTAAGAATTCAGTCAATAAGTATTTATAGGACATCACATCATTTCAAATAATATATCCATCTATAGTGATTAGAATATTATATAGTAGCCTATATGATGTATTTCATTTAAACTGAAACAAATGACCTAATACACACACAAATGTTTTTGAACTGATTCCGCTTTGAAACTTGATTTTTCAGCACCATTGAGGTGTTGATGAAACTGGACATGAATAAGACATTGAAAAGTGCTTTTTGAGGTCTGTGGTCAGGGCCGGATTTATGCACAGGCATTCTAGGCACGTGGATTTTCAGAATTTTTGTCTTTCCTTCATGTATCCTAAGACCAAGTTGGGCTGTGACAGATGAGAGGTCGGATGTTTTCTCTTGCATCTGCTGGCGATTGTGTGAGAGTAAGGCAATATCATCCGCAAAATCCAGGTCATTGAGCTGGTTCCCCAGTGTCCACTGAATTCCATTTCTCTTCCCTGCTGTTGTTTTCTTCAGGATCCAGTCAATTGCCAGGAGAAATAGGAATGGTGACAACAGGCAGCCTTGCCTGACTCCTGTTCTAACCGCGAAACTCTTTGTGAAATGACCGCCATGGGCCACCCTGCAGGTCATTCCTTCGTAGGAGTTCTTGATCAGACTCGTTAGTTTGATTGGTATCCCGTAGTGCCGAAGTAGCTGCCAGAGACTTTTTCGGTGGACACTATCAAACGCCTTCTCATAGTCAACAAAGTTTATGTACAGGGGTGAATTCCATTCCGTGGACTGTTCTAAAATGATACGCAATGTTGCGATCTGGTTGGTGCATGATCTTTCTTTTCGGAATCCTGCTTCGGAATCCCGTCTCTCAACCGATGGTCCACAGCATCTTTCATTCTGTCTAAGAGTACCCTGTTGAAGATTTTGCCTGAGACTGATAATAATGTGATTCCTCTGTAGTTTGCACAATTGCTCAAGTCACCCTTCTTTGGGATTTTAATGAGGTAGCCCTCTTTCCAATCTGCTGGTATGTCCTCCTCCTCCCATATCTTTTCAAATAGAGGGAACAGCATCTCAACAGTAGTTTCCGTGTCTGCCTTCAGTGTTTCTGCCGGGATGTCATCAGGGCCCGCAGCTTTACCACTCTTTGTTCGCAATATGGCCCTCCTGATTTCATCCCTAGTTGGTTTACTGCAGTCAATCGGTAGGTCAACATCAGCTGCCTGGATATCGGGGGGGCTTGCCGGTGCTGGTCTGTTCAGCAGCTCTTCAAAATGTTCTGTCCACCTGTTCAGTTGCTGCTCTAACCCCATGATGACCTGTCCCTCCTTATCCTTGACTGGTCTTTCTTGTCTACTGTATTTACCTGTTAGTTTCCTAGTAGTGTCGTATAGTTGTTTCATGTTGCCTTTTGCTGCAGCTTGCTCTGCAACCTCTGCTAGGTTGTCAATATATCTCTGTTTGTCGGTCCTCACACTTCTCTTTACCTCTTTGTGGGCTTTTGTGTATTTTGCTTGTGCTGCTACCTTTGTTGCTCTTGTGCGGCTAATGTTGAGGGCTTCTTTCTTCTGTTTTCTCACTTTTATCTTGTGCATGGTGCCTGCTGTCATCCAGTCTTTTTGTTGGGGCTTCTTTGGTCCTAATACTTCCTGGCAGGTCTGTTTCCTCATCATACAGTTCTTGCAGCACTTGAAACTTATTTGTCAACTTGAGCATGTAGTCTTTCTGGATCTTTGGGTCTTTCAGGAAACCAACATTGAATTTCTGTCTTTTGGCTTGTGTGTCTGTGAAGTTCTTTTTTAGCTTCATTTTCAGTTTTGCAACTAATAGATGATGATCGGTTGCTACATCTGCACCCCTCTTCACTCGGACATCTTGGAGTGATCTTCTGAACTTTTTGGAGATACACAGGTGGTCTATTTGGTTTTCCGTGGTATGGTCCGGAGACACCCATGTGGCCTTGTGGATGCTTTTGTGTGCGAAGATGCAGCCCCCGATGACCATGTTGTTCAGTGCACAGATGTTCGCAAACTTCTCTCCATTTTCGTTCATTTCACCAAGCGCGTGTAAGCCCATCACTTCCTCATAGCCTGTGTTGTCTGCTCCTATTTTGGCATTAAAGTCCCCCATCAGGATGTTCACATCTTTGACCTTCCTTTTGTCCAATACCGCTTGAAGTCTACCATAGAAGTGATCTTTCGTGTCCTCGCTGCTGTCATTTGTTGGTGCGTAGCACTGGATGATGTTAAGCTTGATGTTTTTCTTTATGGCTTTGAACGAGGCAGTCATCATCCTTGGTCCATGGGCTTCCCAGCCGATCAGGGCCCTCTGTGCCTCTCTGGACAGCATAAGTGCCACGCCTTCTGTATGTGCAGCACTATCTTTTTCGTGTCCTGAATAAAGCAGCAGTTCCCCTGTTGCCAATCTCATTTGTCCTGCTTGCAGCCATCTGGTCTCGCTGAGCCCTAGAACTGCTAATTTGTAACTGTGCATCTCGGCTGCTACTTGCGCTGTTTTCCCTGCCTCGTACATTGTCCTGATGTTCCATGACCCGATGGTTAAAGTTTTCCTGGTTGATAAAAGGGTGGTCGGCATTGTGGCTTCCTTCCGGCTTTCACCCCAACGCACCATACGTTCTTGAGTCAGCCCAACTTAGTCTTACGATACATGAAGGAAAGACAAAAATTCTGAAAATCCACGCAACCAGCACAGAACCAGTAAAGCTTAGAGGAAAACCCCTAGAAGAAGTGGAATCATTCACATACTTAGGGAGCATCATCGACAATCAAGCAGGCACAGACGCAGATGTCAAGGCAAAAATCGGGAAGGCGAGAGCAGCATTCCTCACAATGAAGAATGTGTGGAACTCTCGACAGCTTACAACACACACCAAAATTCGCCTCTTTAACTCCAATGTCAAGTCGCTTCTTCTTTATGGAGCAGAAACCTGGAGAACAATTAAAACAACCACCAGGAAAATACAGACCTTTATCAACAGCTGTCTACGCAGAATCCTTCAGATCCACTGGCCAGACACCATTAGAAACTGCGATTTATTGCAGAGGACAAACCAGCTTCCTGTAGAACAAGAAATCAGGAAGAGGAAGTGGAGATGGATAGGGCACACCTTGCGAAAACCAAGTACAAGCATCACCAGACAGGCCCTGACGTGGAATCCACAAGGCAAGAGAAAAAGGGGGAGACCAAAAAACACCTGGAGAAGAGACTTGGCGGCAGACACCAAAGACAAAGAGATGGGGTACACCTGGAAAGAGCTGGAGAAAATTGCCCAGGACCGCGGACACTGGAGAAAAGTTGTCGATGGCCTATGCTCCGAGAGGGGGGAAAAGGCTTAAAGAAAGAAGATTCTAGGCACGTGCCTATGCTCGTTCGTCCACGGGGGGCCCAAACACAATAAAGAGATACAGTATATTATATTTTTGTTATACTATGGGCTATCTATCTACAACAGTAAAAGAACCAAAACCCCAGAATACATTGAGCAAATAAATATAACAAGCAATAGGATAAAAAATTACAAATTTATTTCCATGTTTTCCACCTTTTTTTATGTACAGAAATCACACTCTCTTTCTCCGGTTCTCTCTCACAGACGCACACACAGTACAGACACACGGACAGAGACTCGGACAGAGCGCTACCCCGCAAATTTATCAGTAAAATAGTTTCGCAGCTGAAAAGCTACATGACATTTCTCAGTAGCGAGGTTCTTGAAGCAGTTCAACTTAAAGATTCGCTATTAGTAGACTCTGCTGCTAAACACTTCTGAGACGCACAGACGCAGGTATTCACACGCACTTAATCTCTTTCTCTCTCTCTCTAATAACTTAATAACTGCGGTAGACTGCATTAACCTGCATATCTATGGCTCAAGCCTGTTATTAGCTCTAAAATGACATTTTGGAATTTGCAACGGAAGGTGCGTAAGAAATTAGTTCAACACACAAGATTCAGAATGGAAACATGACAATTGTCTTAAAATAAATAATCTGAACAATGTCTGGTGTGGTTGTACAGGCCGTTAAAATTATTAGCTAAATAATGCACTCCCGAAGTGGTAATGTGGCCACGACGCTGAAGCCTATTAATGGAACGGTCTTTCTCCATTCTCAAACTAATTAAGACATTCGATTTTTATTGACTGAATGCAAGCGCTTATTGCAATAGAAAACACTGTAACGGTTTAACAGTTAACGAAATATTTTAGTTTGCTGGGGTGGTAATATATTAAATATATCAAGTAATATATCAGGTAATATATCAAGATGGCGGCGCGTGCACACGCAGCAGCTTCTCTCTCTCACGACAGAACGGTGTTTTCGTGTTTTTTGTCTTGTAAGTCGCAATGTTTTTGTACATATTCGTCTCGTCTACCTGTCTTTAAGGGCGCATACAGTCGTGAGTTTCTGCTCGATGTCGGCAGAACCACATTTTTAGAGTTAAACTCCACGCACGCCGAAGAGCTGCGGGACCTCGGTCTGCTCCGGAGGCCTACACCATCACCGACCCCCACTACTACATCTCGCCCACAGCGGAGGCACTACAAGCGGCGTGAGAGGAAGCAGAAGAGGGGTAAGCACGGAGGTATCCGAGCTAGGCTAGCGGCTAACCCACACAAGCCAGCTATCCCCACCATCGTACTGGCGAACGTACGCTCTTTGGACAATAAACTGGACTACATCCGACTACTTCGCTCTACTCAGAGGACTGTAAGAGACTGTTGTGTTTTTTTGTTTACGGAAACATGGCTTAACAACAGCGTTCCGGACTGCGCCATTCAGCTCGACCAGCTAACATGCTATCGAGCAGACAGAGCTCTCGTCGAGGGAGGTAAGAGACGCGGCGGCGGGCTTTGTATTTACATCAATGATGCATGGTGCCGCGACGCTGTTGTGGTCTGCAAACACTGCTCACCCCTGGTGGAGTTTATGATTATTAAGTGCCGGCCGTTCTATCTACCGAGGGAATTTACAGCCATACTGCTCGTTGCTGTATACATCCCTCCCAGCTCTAACAACAATAACAGGAGTGAGGCACTGAATGATCTGTACCAGCACATCAGTGAGCAGCAGACAGCCCACCCAGATGCTTTTCTCATCTTGGCTGGGGATTTCAACCACGCAGACTTAAGGAGTGTGTTCCCAAAAATTCAACAACATATAGACTTTCCAACAAGGGGAAAAAATACCCTGGACTTTGTTTACACCACCCAGAGAGGAGCTTACAAGGCCCTACCCCTCCCCCACATCGGAGCCTCAGACCACATCACTGTCATGCTAATGCCTGCATACAGACCGCTCGTTAAAGCCATCAAACCAGTACACAAACAGATACAAGTGTGGCCTGAAGGGTCGTCAGAGGCACTTCAAGACTGTTTTGACACCACTGACTGGGATATGTTTAAGCAGGCTGCCACATACAACAATACTACAGACCTCCAAGAGTACTCAGAGACTGTCACTGCCTACATCACCAAGTGTATTGATGATGTAACGGTCACAAAGACTATCACTGTCCGGGCCAACCAGAAGCCGTGGCTGACAGGGGAGGTCTACAGACTTCTGAAGGCTCGGAACGCTGCCTTTAGAGCTGGAGATGAGGAGGGCCTGAAGACAGCTAGGGTAAACCTATCCCGCAGCATCAGAGAGGCCAAAAGACAGTGCTCAGGGAGAATAGCCCATCGTTTCAGCGACAGCAGAGACACTCGGAGCCTGTGGCAGGGGATTCAGACCATTACGGACTACAAGCCCCCACCACAGACCTGTGACAGCACCATCCCCCTGCTGAACGAGCTGAATGCCTTCTTTGCTCGCTTTGAGGCACAAAACAGCACCACTGCACAGAAGACTCCACCTCCTCCCAGCGACCAGGTGATGACGCTGTCCCCGGACAGCGTGAGGAGATCCCTCAGCAGGATCAATGCACGCAAAGCTCCGGGTCCTGACAACATTCCTGGGCATGTACTGAGAGACTGTGCAGTGGAACTCACTGATGTCTTCACAGACATTTTCAACATCTCACTAAGTCAGGCTGTTGTCCCCACATGCTTCAAAGCTACCACCATCATTCCAGTCCCGAAGAAGTCATCTCCATCCTGCTTCAATGACTACCATCCAGTAGCATTCACTCCTATTCTCATGAAGTGCTTTGAACGGCTAGTCATGCAACACATCAAATCTGTCCTCCCCCCCTCCCTGGACCCCTTCCAGTTTGCATAAAGGTCCAATCGCTCGACCGATGATGCCATCGCCACTGCCCTCCACCCAGCCCTCACACATCTGGACAAAACGGACACGTATGTCAGATTGCTGTTCATAGACTTCAGTTCAGCATTCAACACAATCATCCCTCAACAGCTCATTCATAAACTGGTCCAGCTGGGGCTCAATACGTCGCTGTGCAACTGGCTGTTGGACTTTCTGACCGGGAGACCTCAGGCAGTACGGGTCGGCAGTAACACATCCAGCACCATCACACTGAACACAGGGGCCCCCCAAGGATATGTGCTGAGCCCCCTCCACTCTGCTGACCCATGACTGCACACCGTCACACAACTCCAACCTCTTCATTAAATTTGCGAATGACACGACTGTGGTGGGTCTCATCAGCAACAGAGATGAGACAAACTACAGGAGCGAGGTGAGCCGCCTGGCCGGGTGGTGCAGTGACAACAATCTCTCTCTGAATGTGGAGAAGACGAAGGAGATTGTCGTTGACTTCAGGAGAGTGCACTCTCTGCATGCTCCTCTGACCATCAATGGTGCGACAGTGGAGAGAGTGAGCAGCACCAAGTTCCTGGGTGTACACATCACAGAGGACCTCTCCTGGATCAACAACACTGCAGCACTGGCCAAGAAAGCACAACAGTGTCTCTACTTCCTCCGCAAACTCAGAAGAGCCAGAGCCAGAGCCCCGGCCCCCAGCATGTGCACCTTCTACATCGAGAGCATTCTGACTAGCTGCATCACTGTGTGGTATGGCGCCTGCAACGCGTCCTGCCGCAAGTCCCTTCAACAGATAGTGAGAGCAGCTGAGAAGATCGTTGGTGTCTCTCTCCCCTCCCTCCAGGAGATCTACAGCACCCGTCTCACCCGCAAAGCCCTCTGCATTGCAGGTGATCCCACCCACCCGACACACAGCTTCTTCAGTCTGCTACCATCAGGGAGGAGACTGCGGAGTCTCCAGGCCAGGACCAACAGACTGAAGGACAGCTTCATACATCAGGCTGTCAGGAAGCTGAACTCCCTCCCGTCCTTGCCCCCCTCCCCTCTCTTACACCACGCACCACTGAACTCTGACCCCCCACCACCACCCACCCACACCCATATTTATTATTATTATTATTTTTTTTTTTTTTTCATGTCCTTATTTGTATATTTGTAATAGTTGCATTTTGTGTATGTATGTATGTATGTATATGTATATATATATATACAGGTATATGTATGTATGTATGTATGTATGTGTATGTATATATATATATATATACTGTATATACTGTATATATATATACAGTATATATATATTTGATTTGTACTTATCTGTATTTTTGCGTTCTACTGTTAGTGTTTAGTGTTATCTGTATGCACCAGGGAGTAAGAGTAACGCAATTTCAATTCTCTGTATGTATGTACGGTACATGTGGCAGAATTGACAATGAAGCTGACTTTGACTTTGACTTTGACTAAATAGGGAAGGGGGGCCCAAAAATGTGTTTTGCCTATGTCACGATAAGAGGTAAATCCGGCCCTGTCTGTGGTGAATGATGCAGCTGATGAAGGAAGTGAAATATTTCCATCAGCTTTGATATAGACACTTGATAACGAAGTGAAACACATTTATAAAAAAATATTTAATAAATTAACCGTTTTTTAAACAATAATATTGAAAAAAAACATGATTGTTATTGCATATCGAAACAACTCCTTCCCACAAAATGCAGACAATAACAATTTTACACAAAAACTGTATATTTCATAATATTTTAAAAAATCTCTTTACAGAAGTAACAGACACTTTAGCCACAGACGACATCATGTGTCTGCGGTAAGTCATGTCCTGTGTAAGACAGTGTGGTGTTGTCAGACTCAGACAACAGACTTTAGAAACCGAACAAAAAAAGTCTCATAAGAATGAATGACAGACAGACAGACAGAAAAATATTTCCTCAAGCATGTAAATGAATAATGCAGTGAGCGTGCGAGGGGGCGGAGTCTGTCTCGAGCGCGTGACGTCAGCACTTCCTGCTCGCGCAGGTATCTCGGTCTCGGACACACCTGAAGCTCCGGGTCTGACTGCCGCAGTTTTACTCGGAATCGACGACGCATTTCCATCGAAACTCTGCTTGAAACGTCGATTTATGTCTGGCTAACGAGGAATTACACCGTTTTGGAGGAGACGAACACTTGTAGAGCTGTTTAATAGGTAAGAAGATGAAATGTTTCCGTGTTTTACTGGCGAACGCAGTTTTTCTCCGGCGGTCTGTAATGTTTATGTCTGAGTAAAGCAGCAATATTTAACATTCCTGTGGTAGAAAAGTTTCGTTTTTGTGTCACAGAAGATTGGCGAGTGTTTGAACGACACACATTATATCACTGAAGTTGTTTAAAGTTTTCTCTTCGTTTTAGACTTGACCTTTTTAGTGGAGAAATGACTTTATTGGTCGTATTATTCTGTACAAATTGTGTAAAGTTTACTAAACTGACTTTGAAGTGAGCGTTTTCCCTTATATATGATATTATAGACTTATTATAGTAGATAAAACATGTTTAAAAGTGTAATACTATATATTAATAAGCTAGTGTAATCCTCTCACGTTGATTTTGAGTAATATTTGTCGATTTAAGTTAAGTTGGCCCACAGTCATCTCAATAACAGTGGCTCAGTTTACCTGCATTCACCATATGTTTGTAAAAATAAAGGCTTTTCAGCAGAGTTGTAATTTTCCAGAGGAGAAAGACTCCTTATGAATTCTTTTTGGAATTAGTCATTATTTAGACTAAATATTTAGAGGTTTTAATGTCTTAAAATAAAGGGATTTTACTGGAGGGTTTGTTATTTTGATCATGCTTTTTTAAAATGTATTTTTCATTATGGATTATGTCATTCTTTCACCTATTAATTGGAAATTTTATTTTTTTCAATTTTTCTCTTTCTATTCAGATTTGTTTTTATCATTTATAAAGGGATTTTACTTTAAACTTTGACTCCTTTTTGATTGTTTATGGATTTGGTCATTCTACCAGCTATACATAACAATTATTTAAAAGTTTTTAATGACTCATTTATAGATTCATTCTTGATTTAATATGTAGACTGTTTTATAAATATTATTTGGAAGTTTTAATGTTTTCAAATGGGTCTTATATCATTGTTAAAGGGATTTTACTTTAGATTTTTATCTTTACATAAATACTTTTTTAAATTCTTTATAGATTTGTAAAGAACATATAAATAAAAAATATATAAATATAGCTAGTAGAATGACTAAATCCATATAGGTATTATTTGTTAGTTTTTATTTTTATCTTTTATTTGTAAAATCTCTTTCTTTTCCGGCTCATTTTGAATCATTTATAAGGGGGTTTAACTGGAGGTTTTGTTCTTTGGAGAATGACTTCTTTTTTCTTTTTTTATTCATTGGATTTATTCATTCTACCAGCTATATTAATATTACTGTATTGTATACATAGTTGGTAGAATGATTAATATCCACATATAATATACGTATTTTTAGAAGTCCTGTTTAAAGTTTTCTCTTTCTTCTCAGATTGGTCTTGAATCATTTATACAGGGATTTTACTGGAGGTTCTGTTCATTTGGAGAATGACTCCGGCTCGGTTCTGGTTCTTCTGGACCGCAGTGCTTCTGAACATCTGTCTCCATGTGGCTCCATCAGAGGCTCAGGATGAAGGGAGATGCATGGATAAGTTCAGTCTTGGCAAAGAGGATTTTGTGTTGGATGTAGATGAATCTGTGAAGGAAGGGGCCACGTTCCTGAGTTCTCCTCAAGTGTCTCGGCCTGAAGACTGTGTTCTGGCCTGCTGTAATGATCCAAACTGTAATCTGGCTCTGATGGAACATGGAGGAGATACCAAAAGCATGTGCTTTATCTTCAACTGCCTGTACAAACAGAAGAAAGTCTGTCGCTTTGTGAGGAAGAATGGCTTCAGCAACTACGTTCTGATATCTGTTTTTAAAGATTACCTTGAGCAAAAAAATTCAGGTAAGCGGAAATTGTGTATCTGGAGATGTTAAAAGACATTACTTTTTTCTCTGTATAGTTGACAGCTGTGTTTTGAAATCTATTTTTTAAGATTACGTTGTGCAACAGGTGCAAGGTAAGGGAGATGATCTTAAACGCGTGTAGAAGTCTGTGTAGATGTCTGGTGTTTTTTTTTTATAGTTCAATAATAAATGAGTATATTCAGGATTTTTATATGCAGTGTTTTCAGATTTGTGGAGGAAATACTCCTGGAAATACTCATGCATGTCCAGACCTGCTGAAATCTTCAGAAGTGTGTCATTGTTTCATATTTTAGCCGGTTGTAGTAACCAGGGGCGTAGGAATAATTTGAGAAGATGGACACATCGAGGACCCCATGAAAAGCCTTGACGGGTTAATTGTTATAGTTAACTAAAATCTTTAAAAACATAGAAATAAAAACGTGAAGTATAAAAAATGA
Source organism: Schizothorax lantsangensis (assembly GCA_027422415.1). NCBI lineage: Eukaryota > Metazoa > Chordata > Actinopteri > Cypriniformes > Cyprinidae > Schizothorax > Schizothorax lantsangensis. The sequence continues at coordinate 30,237,948 of CM049858.1, forward strand.
AATATAATGGATTAAAAAAACATTTTATTTCATTTTCATTTAGTTTAATTTGATGGACTAAAATAGCTAAAACAAAAATAAAAAAATGAATAAAAATGCAATATAAATATTAAACAAAAAATAATAAAATGGCAAAAAAACACAACAAAATTAGTAAAAATGTAACTAAAATAAAAATGGAAATGACAAAACTAATTCAAAATGTAAAAATAGCAAATACTTTTAAAAATACCTCTTAAAATAGCATTTATTAATCTTAATGTCAATTTCAACATTTCTCAATACATTTTTAAAAGTGTAAAAAATTTAACTTCAAAAGTAGCTTCTTTTAATATTATTTAATGGATCTGAGCTGACATGAACTAACAACAAACAATTGTATTTTTATTAACAAAAATCAATAAATATTAATAAATATTGTAACAAAAGTAATGCTCATTGTTAGTTTATGCAACTAATGGGACCTTATTGTAAAGTGTTACCATAAAAACTATAATAGTATCTCACTGATACTAAAATAACGCTGGACAAGTGCAGTTTTTTGCATTGACTGGCAAGACATTAAATATTACATATTTAATACAAATTATATAGCCAGTAGCGTTTAGCTTACATCACAACCATCTGATTGACAAACAAAAGGATACTCACTGGAGTTCAAGATCAAGAGTTTTGCTGTTTTTATGGAAGTGAAAGGCTGTAAATTAAATGCACGTATCTTATAAATGTTTATTTTGTAATGTTTTTGGCGTACAGTAGCAAATAGACATAAAATTCAGATTTCATGGAGTCTTGGACTTTAAAAAGTAAATATTATCCATGAGCTGAATGCAAAAACATGAAAATGTTGCTGTTGTGTTTCTGCGCCCCTGGTATTAACTGTGTAGCATCTCATCATTTAGTTTTAGCATCTTTTAGTCTCAAACTTTTTTTTACTTTGCATGTGTCAGGCACTTCAATAGTTCTTCTAAGTCACCTAATCAACTGATCTTCAGTATACAAGATCCATCTTGCATTATTCTCTCATAAGCTCTGACTTGTTTACTCGCTATCATTCTTGGCATCTTCTGCAATTCCCACCGTTATTGTTTTATATTGCATAATGTTTCATCGCTGCAGTGTTTTGATTTCTTGCAGATGTGGAGGACAAACCTCCGATCGCAGTGGCCGGGCAGGACAGAGTCGTTCAACCCAAAGAAGATGTGGTTCTGAACGGCATTGAGAGCAAAGACGATAAAAAGATTGTAAAATATGAGTGGGAACAGGTGTCTGGAGACGAATCAGCAGTTATGACGGTGGGTTCAGGTTCATTGTTAAAATAAGAATTTCTGAAAATGCATAAGACAAATTGTGCCTATGTATGACTTTGTTAAACTACCCTTTTAATTCCTTTTTTCTCTTTAGATATTTACTTTTTTCTTTATTTGAAGCCTTTATGTATAAGGCATTATATGTATATTATAATGCATCATATCATTTCATAATTGTAATAAAAGTATAAAATAATAGTAATAAATATATTAAAAGTTCATATGCATTTCCCAGATTCCTTGCTACATATGAATAATTATGTTTATATGAATTATAATTTGTAACAATGAAGCATTATAATATATTATAACTGTGTTATAATTATTCAAGAGATCATACAATGTATTATAAGGCATAATTAATGCATTAAAAGACTTTAATAATGCATTACATAGAAAGGCTTCAAGTAAAGCATTACCGATATTGGTTGAGATTTTTTTCATGCTTTTTTTTTAATGAATTATACCTTCTAAAGTTGTAACAAAGAATAGATAAGTATTTTAATATAATTAATGCATTATAAAATACTTTTCTAATGCATTATATATTAAGGCTTCTTCATGTGTTTTAAAGAATTATATTTTTAAAGGCGTAACAAAGAATAGATAAGTATTATAATGTAAGTGTGGTTAAAATAATTGTTAAAATTATTCATGAGTTCATACAGTGCATTATTATAAGACATAATTAATGCATTCAAATATTTTTATAATGCTTATATATAAAGGTTTCAAGTAAAGTGTTACTGATATTGGTTGAAAATGGTTGTTCATGCATTTGAATGAATTATACTTTCTGAAAGTGTAACAATAAAAATATGAATAATTATATATAATAATTAATGTATTAAAAATATTGTAAGGAATAATTAATGCATTAAAATATTTTTATAATTCATTATATGTAAAGGCTTCAAGTAAAGTACTACCGATATTGTCCTTTTCATGTGTTTTAATGAGTTATACTTTATAAGTTGTTACAATGAATAGGTAAGTATTAAAATATATTATAATTAGGGCTGTCGATTAAAATTTTGAATCTAATTAATTACATGATGTGTCGATTAATTAATCTAATTAATCACAAATTACATTTGGCTATGAAAATACCCCTAAAAGATTATTTAAAGCTATTTTTGTGTTAAATGAGAAAGTATTAAGTAAACATTACAAATTGTAGCTTTGGAAATAAATATTTGATTTGATTCAGCATCAAATTTATTGCACACAAATGTTTAGGCTACAAGGGCCCAACATAAACTATGGAACATAAAAGAACATCATTTGAGAAACATTTTTTTCGTTCATGCAATGGAAGTCATTGCTAACCAAAGCAGCTTCAAAATACCTTCTTTTATGTTCCACAAAAGAAAGTAAGTCATTCAGGTTTGAGTAAATGATGACAATTAATTTTTTGGGGTGAGCTATCCCTTTAAAGTTTTATTTTTTTCCTCCTTTTTTAAAAATGAAATAATACTCTAAATAAGAAACCAAATCTGCCAGCAGGTGGAGGTAAATGTCTTTATGCCATCAGCTGTTTGAACGAATCGAATGAATGATTCATTCAGGAATTGAGTAAACGGCTCACTTTATGAATGGGCCTTTGAATCATTGTTTCACACGATTCGTTCAAAACGCAGATTTATTCAGAAACTAAACACTGCTGTGTTGCTCGAAGACGCACAACAGTTCGGCTGTGGCTTTAGGTAATATTTTTGTTGACAAAACTGAGCAAAAACAGACAATATTGTGTTTAAAATATAAAACAATATTAACTTCTTATTTACTGAACTGGTGTATGAAATCGCATTTACAGTCGTTATATTCGGACATATAATTAGCACTCATGTGATATTGCTCTTGCTGCTTGTGTGATATCGCTTATCATATGATATAAATATGAGACAAAAACTCATACAGGAGCATTTTGGCCCCAATATCTTTGGGCAATTTTAGGGCATAACTGCATTTATGGTGTTGTTGCCCTGCATCATATTTGTCAACTGTATGTAACATGACGTACGGGTCGAGGGGGCGGGGCCAGTGCATTAACTGCATTAATATATTTTAATCGCGTTATTTTTTCATAACTAATTAAGCTAACGCATTAAACTGACAGCCCTAATTATAATTAATGCAATAGTAAGTAAAATACTTTTTTAATGCATTATACTGTATATAAAGGCTTCAAGTAAAAGTGCAACAATAAAAAATATAAGTATTATTATATAACTGTGGTTATAATTATTCATGAGCTCATACAATGCATTATAAGGTGCATTTTAGGGCATAATTAATGCAATAAAAATAATCTATCATGCATTGTATGCGTAGGCTTCAAGCAAAGTGTTACTGATATTTCTTTAATGTACAATATCTTCTCTTTTTTTTTTTGGCAGAAAGGGCCATTTGTGGATTCAGTGACGGTCTCCAATCTTTCTCCTGGGATGTATAAGTTCAGACTCACGGTCACAGATGACGCTGATCAGACAGCATCGGCTGAGCTGTCCATTTTGGTCCTGACACCAGAACAGTCACTCCGTGAGTACATAAAAACACATGCTGTGTGTTTACTTCATTTATTTATTCATTTTTTAACCCTTCCGCTGTGCTGAAAATCCTTTATGTAATTTGGTGTTTCTGGTCAAAAATGACCAACCTTTTAAAAATGGCTTATAAATCTCTTATTTTGGTATATTATTGCCAAATTTAGGATTTAATCTTTTTATCAACGTGCTTTCTTTCAATTTGCACAAGTTTTGTATTTCTTTTTGGAACTGACTGCTCATAGGCCTCATTGAACTGATTTTCACTCAGTATTGCCAAGTTTATCAACTCAAAAACAGATATACATAAGTGGCTCAAAAATCTGACAAACAGTGTGATGTTCTCGAAATTCATCAGAGTTAATGTTCAATCCCGTATGTGTCATGATGATATTAAAAGCAACAGCTTTCATTAAAGCAATAGGTCATTGCTGTCATGTTCTCTGATAAGTGTTTCTCAGTCATTTAATCTGATTTATCATAATGAAATGCACATGCACTGTTGACCTGAGATGAGTTCTGGTCCAACAGGTTTTGAAGCGACCTTAAAAATACATGGATTAACCATTTACCAGGATTTTTCAGATTTGAATGCATAAATGGTTTCATTCTGTTAACCCAGAATGTGCTTTTCTGTTTTCTAAAAACAGAGTTTTCCCCTCATGCTTCCTATTAAAAGGAGCTTCAGCTAATTTACAGCTTTGCTTGGTCGAAACTGTCAAATCAGCAGTTTAGTGATTTATTTTTAATGGAATTGATTCAGTTGTAGTTTTGTGACCGATTGCTTGATGTTTCCTAATTTCAGTAGAAACAGGAAACCCCTTGAGCTGCGAGTGGCCATTTTCTTGAGTGTTTCACAAACTGGTGCAGCAGGTTTTGCGGTGGGAGTTTCACAGAGAACGAGGTTTTCTTGTCATTGTGCATTTGTGAAACAGCTCTGATCTGGTCTAGCTGTCAAATGTAAATCTAAAATCCATAAGAGATAATAGACCAGTTCTATTAGTTTTAATGCCGAACAGATGTTTACATGACTGTGTTCATTGGAATTAATCATGGTGCATTTGCATTATTTATAGAGTTTGGGTTTGCTGCCTTGTGTTCAAAGCACAGTGTTTGTCTCATAATTGATGAAGACATTAAAAATGTAATTTGACATTAAAAATTCATTAAATATTAATGAATGTTTTTCCAAGACTTAAATGCATGTTATCAGCAGCATCTGTGACATGCAGACAGAAAATAATTCAGGAAAAACAAACACATACAGACAGTGCATACAGACCTAAATGTACAATACACATTTTTTAATTTTTACATGCCAAGGGACGAGACGTTATTTATTATGGTAAATCAACAGCGTTTCAGATGTGGTCTTTCATGTTTCCCCTTGTGTTGTGTAATGCAAGTGATGGTTTCAGTTTTCTGTTTGAATGAGCGTTCATATTTCACATAGCTCACATGTTCACACACAGTTATGTAAGTGAGCAGTACAGTATGGGAATCAACTATAAAATACATTCAGGAATGCCATTCGTGACCTAACAACACATGCATTATTTTACTAAATTGATGCTATATTTGTATTTGCTTGCTCTTGTACAGCTTCACTGTTATTGAGACCTAAACATGTCTTGACAGTGTATTGTTCAAGTAATGAAGCTTTAATTTGCGTTTCTATAAAAATAAGTGCATTGATGTGACGTTCGACTCTGACATTAATTGCACTGATGCTCTAATGTTATTGTCATGCGTTTTGCACGTTGTCTCTTTAATGGTTTCATTTATGGTTTTAAAATGTCATAAGTTATTCTTCACCGCAGAGGCTCGCAAAACTCATTTGCATTTACAGATGCAATTTGTCATGGCATGTTATAGTTACAACAGCAGCGGCACAAACATACTGATGTATTACACACATTTTATTTCATACTGTTGTTGTTTTCCATCTGGAACAACATAAGAACAAATAAAATGTTAATTGTTCATAACATTTGTTGTGACTAAATAATGAATAAATGCCTGTTTTTCTTCCCATCAGATCACTGTCTGGTGCCGAAGAAGGAGGGTCCGTGTCGAGGCTCTTTTCCTCGCTGGCACTACAACGCCGTCACAGAGAAATGTGAGCAGTTCAAGTTTGGAGGCTGCAAACCAAACCGCAACAACTACCTGGTGCTTAACGAATGTCTGAATGCTTGCGACAAAGTTTCAGGTATTGAGCTTTTTATGGTCATGCTTAGAAGTGCATGCTAGTTAATTACAAGATAAAACTGTCATAGTGCAAAAAAACAAGTAGAAAGTCAGTGAGTATCTAACTTATTAAAGTAAGTATGTATGCAAATGCAAAATCACTCTTATAGGTTTATAATATACTTATGACTTTTCCAAGTAAATATTGTAAAATTAAATCTGTTTGTCTTATTAAAATCTAACACTATTCCAACCTAAATACATTTACATTTATTCATTTAGCAGATGCTAAAATAAACTAGCGTTTATGATGATGGTTAAAATGATTTGTGACAGATGCCAGTAAATTAGAACAGATAAAATTAAAAATAGCAGAAAATAGTAATATAGGATGACTAAAAATTTTTTTTTTTATATTCTAAGTAAAATTATTTATTATTATATATTCTGCAAGTAAAACTTATTTACTAATTAAATTTAGGGTAATAGAAGTGTAATGCCATTATTGTGCAAAATGTGTATTATATAAGTGTTTATTTAAACAAGCATGAAACGTATAATACTATAGGCATGTAATACAAAATAACTTTTATCCTACCTTTTATAGGGTTATGATATACTTATTGTGACTTTTTCCCAAGTAAATATTGTAAAATTGACTGTCTTTATTAAAGCATAACCCTATTTTGACCTAAAAAGTGTTCCTGTGGCTCAGTGGTAGAGCATTGCGTTAGCAGCGCAAAAGGTTGTGGGTTCAATTCCCAGGGAACACACATAGTGATAAAACATGTATAGCCTGAATGCATTGTAAGTCGCTTTGGATAAAAGCGTCTGCTAAATGCATAAATGTAAATGTAAACACATTTACTCATTTAGCAGATTCTTTTGTCAGAAGCAACATACAAATGAGGACAAGCGATTTATTATGTATTTAAATGGGTGATGTTTGGGTTTACCAGTCATGAGGCTTTGGGGGTTTTATTCTGGTTCTCGCAAAATAAACCAGATGATGGTTAAACTGAATTGTGTTAGATATTTTAGGCCGTTTCTTCTTATGAAACTGCATTAAAAACATGCATTGCCTGTTAAATTTAACATGAAGTGAAACGAATAATGCAGAGATGTCATCAAAGATGCTTTCAGAGCAAACGGCTCGTCTGTGCATGCGTTTTAAAATAAATTACACTTTATTTGATGGTTCATTGTCTAATTTAATTGCAGTAACACATTTTTAAGAATGGATTTTAGGTGCTGCTGTTTTACATGAAATATTTTCTTCTTGCAGCTAAGCCACCATCTGGAAGATTTGGTCCGATCCACAATCATCGTAAGTCCATAAATGCTGATGATTTCATTTGAATTAGTGTCTAGAATATTCATGTAGGCATTTACAAGTGAAATCCTCTTCAAACACACACAGGTGAGCAGTGTGACGTGGTTTGCGGTCCAGATCATTTCTCATGTTCAAGTAAATGCTGCATCGAGAAAGAGTTGGAGTGTGACGGGGAACCGCAGTGCACCGACAGTTCGGACGAGGCTGAATGCTCCAGACGTAATAAAACACTTGATATACCTTATACCTTAATATATAGATATACCTTAGTAGTTCACTAAAGAACATACAGGATTGAACCTGAGAATATATTTTATATTTTATTTATTTATTTTATGAACTATCCTATTAAATGTACTTAGTTTTATGTGTGATTGAATTGATTCATTTAACTTTTTCTTGTCTTGCTGTTCAGTGGACAGAAAGTTCCGTCGATTGCTGGATATTCCTGTGGACAAAAGCAGAGGTGATTTATAGTTCATATTTTTAACTTTAAATATATATGCATTTATTGATTTATCATTTTATCTCGAAAAACTCATCAATGCATTTCATTTTTATTTTGTTATATGCAAACCTAAAATATATATATTTAAAATATTTTTATTATAATTTTGTTGAAAAACTCGTGTGCTAAAATATATTTTTAAATATTATTTATACTTATCTTAAACTGATCACTGTATTTAATTTTTTTTAAATATAATTCTAAATATTTTTTATTACAATTTTATCTTTAAAAACTCTTCATTGTATTTAATTTGCATTTTATTTTCTGTTATGATATATGCAAATTAAATATCTTTAAGAATTTGATTATAACTTTATCTTTAAAAACTTTATTTTTATGATATATGCAAACCTAAAATACATATTTTTTTAAATATTTTTGATTATGAATCTATCTTAAAAAGCTGATTACTGTATTTCATTTTTTGTTATGGGTAAACATTATATATCCTTAAAAATGTATTGATTATAGTTTTATCTTGAAAAACTCATTACTGTATTTAACTTTCTGTCATGATATATACAAACCTAAACCTTTTTAAATATGTATTGATTGTAATTTTATCTTGAAAAGCTTGTCGCTGCATTTTAATTTTTAAAAAGTGACAAAAGTAACTGTTTTTGTGAAATTATAATTTGTTCAGAATATAATATTGTTTGCTATTTTAGTGCCTCCTTAATATGAAATTCATTATTAAAATGATCATGAATTAATCAGCGATGTCTTGACTCTTCCAGTTCACTGCGTGGAGCCGCCAGTAACGGGATCCTGTCGTGCAAGTTTCACCAACTGGTACTACAATCCATATGAAGGGCGCTGTAACCGCTTCAACTACGGTGGCTGTGATGGGAATGAAAACCGCTTTGACACGGAGGAGAAGTGCATGTTCTCCTGCACTGGAGTGTCTGGTGAGTTTTACCATGTTATTACTAGTATTTAAAGTCAACATGGAATCAAAAGTGACTCTCTTTGTGTTTTATTGTGTTAGTGTTATTTTTTACCTAATCAAAGTAACCCAACTGCAGTTTGACTGAGATTAATTGGTATGCACAATGAAAAAATACATGATTTTTCATCAATCATTTTGTAAAACGTTCTTTTTGTGAAAATCTGAAGAGTTCATTAGCAAAAACAGAACAAAAATCATGTTTTTTCATTGTGCATTCCAATTAATCTCAATCAAACTGCATTTGGGTTATTTTGATTAAGTAAAAAATACAGCTAACTAACACAATAAAACACAATAAAAACATAACAATAAAAAACATGATTTTTGAGTTATCTGTTTTTGCAAATAAACTTTTCAAATGATGTCCTTTTTTACATGTTGCCATAGCCCTACTTCACTCATACAGTATTCATTTTATTTGTGCAGCTCTTCTTAAAAAGCCTTAGATTTGAATTCAGAATTTTTGGGGGGATTTTCCTGAGTTTTTCCAGCTGATTTCATCAGTCCCTCTTTTTCTGGTTAAACAGCTGTTTGCGACTGTTTTAGAGTCATATTTCTCAGATGTTTGTTTATAGCTGGTCACGGTGTCGTGCAAAGTGAACTGAGGTTATTTTTCAGCATTTTTTTTTTCATGTTTATTTTCTTTCAGAGTCTGACGTGTTTGCCAGACGAGCTCAGTTTGAAAAGCTAGAAAGCAAGAGCGAAACAGGTAACACCGCTTATACAAAACATACTTCATAATTTACAGCTGAACGATCATTCCTTGCATGCTTTCCTTTAAAAGATGAATGTTGAGCGTAAGTTTAACAGAAGTATCATGACCTGTTGCTCAGTGTCTGTTTCAGGCTTATTTTAGTATTATTGAGATACTATTATAGTTTATATTTTATATTTAATAATAAAAAAATAAAAAAATATATATTTTATTGTAGTTAAATTTTTAGTCATTTTGATACATTCACTCTAGCAAACCACCATAACAACCCATTTACATTTTCTTCAGAAAATGTACATATCTAGTTATTATTATTTTTACTACTTTTAAAAAAAATATAACTAAAACTGAAATAAAAATTCATGAAAACTACAAAGACATTTAATGACAACAACATAAATTAATGAATGAAATGAAAATGGGAAATATTGCTTTGACAAATAGCTGAAATAAAATATTGAAGTTTTATATATTGTATAATTTTATATTATTTGTTAAATAATATTATATACAATATTACTGTAATTACGTATTATATATGATACATTTATTATTATTATTATTATTGTTGTTATTATTATTATTATTACAGTTTATTTCATTTAGTAACCAAAAATGTTTTGTAGTTTTAGTTAATTATAATAACCCTGCTCTGGCTTGTTATATTGTTTTATTTAAATGGCATTTCTGTTGCACCATTGTCCTTAAACTAAATGGCAAAAAATGCACAAATGCATGTCTTTTTTCCTTGGGACAAAATGTTCAGTAGATCTTTATAGTCTGCTGTTGTACCTTTGTTTGACTCTGGTGACACATCCAGATGCATTGACGTAACGTGACTGTCTCTGTTCAGCTTCCATCGTGATCGCCATCATCCTGGGCTTAGCCATCATCATCCTGCTGGTTGTTATCGCATGTTGCCTCCTGAAGGGAAAGAAGAAGCACAGAAACACACATCAGCATGTGGCCGTTAACGGCGGTCATGTTCACACGTACGATTATTCAGAGAAACTCGTCTACAACAGCACAACCAAACCCGTCTGAGCATTAACTCAGTTTAACAGGACATCTAACCTTACTGCTGGAGCGTGATGTGAAAAATGAATTTCTATATGCAATAATTATTTGATTTCTTCAGTCGTTCGTTTTGAGTAGACAGGCTGGTAACTGTGCAGAAGGTCATTTGGTTTGCTTATTTTAAGTTTGAAACCACTTTTATTACCAGCGGCTTTTTCACTTTTCTTATTTCTGTCCTTTGCTCTATATATTAGCTTGTTGGATTTTGCTCAGGGGTGAATATGTGTTGCAATAGCATATAATAAAGCCAGTTTTTTCAAGATCAAGAATCAAGATTCTTGAGCCATGTACTTTTATTTTGCAATACAGCTGTGAAGACTGGATTGTTTTTGTTTGTTTTTTGAAATGCTGCCTCTCATCAGTTAATTTTAAAGCTGTGTAACCATTGCATTACTATCTAGAAATTAGTTTCATATTTTAGTTTGAGATATGAGATGTTGATTTATGGCTCTTTGTTGTGTAAACTCTTGTTTTGTTTTACCATTAGCTACATTAGGAGTTTTATTTTATTCTTTTTTATTATTATATATTGTTTTTTTAGTAAACTGTTGTTTTGGATTTAGAAATGACATTTATGGTGAAAAATCATACCCCCCACAATGCAAATTTGTACATAGACTTTTTTTTATGTGTATCAAAAACTTGCCTGATGTCTAAAACTATTAATCATGGACAGTCTCAATAAAACTAATATGTACAGACTGTGTATGTGGATTTTATTTTAGAAACAGGAGATTGTGCTATTATTTGACCCGCAGATGGCGCCATTGACTCAAAACGGAAATCTACAAGTCCACACAATTTCTGCTCTTCAGTGAGAAGACTAGTGTTAATAGTGAGAAGTTTGGGTTTATATGTATAGTTTAGCAACAACAAAACAAACGGGAAAAACGCGTTTTTGCGAGTTAAAGTGCAAACAACGTTTCCTTCAGTTTTTTTTTTAAGATTTTCTCAGTTTGAGAAAGTCTTCATTACCCTACACAATTTTAGGACGGCATTTTTGTTTGTAAGTAAAATTTCAGGACCTCATATCTCATATCTTACCTCATATACAGACAGAAATCAGCCACAGCAATCTCTAAAAAAAGACGGCTTCTCAACGTATATCTATATTTAGTAATCATAGTCGACTGTGATTGGTCCATCCTGATCAGTGCTGAGAAAAGTAACACATACCACATCACTCTGGCGCTCTTTGTTAATCAGCCGTTAATTTTCCATTAACTCAATAAAAACATTAATCTTTTTCTTAGTAGTTAAAAACTGCGTTGAGAAAACTTCCAATGAAATTTAAAGTGTTAATGTTCTCCTCATGCTTTGTTTTAAGAGAAATGTCTTGCTGAAAGAAAACATTTAAAGTTTGTAGACTTGAAGGGCATGCAATTAATGACAAAAGAGTTTCTATTTTTGTCTTTGTACGCTTAGAAAATAAATATATTTAATAAATATACACTTTTACAAATACAAATATCTAAAAATGTATTAAAGACTGTGATTGGTCCATCCTGACAGCGCTGAGAAAAGTAACACGTATTACGTCACGCACGGTGTTTAGCGTGTTGGCTTCGTCATAAAATAATAATTTGCAGCCGAGCAAAAACACTGAAATTGATTATATATATTGACTTAAAACCAGGTGAACATTAAAAAATTGAAACATTTTTGTTTTGACGTTTACAACAAGTTTGTGTCGCTAAGCCCCGCCCACCAGGAGTCTCGCGCTCCCGCTGCTGGAGTTTCGGTGTTTGAGTTCAGACTGAAGTCAGTCAGTGCTGCTGCTGCATATGAAATGATCATACCGAGTCTCTCAGACCTGCAGCCGGTGAAAATAATACACACATAAATGTCTGTGAGGTGCGAATGAACTGCAAACGCCTTAAATAACGAGGAACTCAGTCGGTAAGTGTTTCTGTCTTCATTTAAAGACAAGAACTGTTGTTTGTGGTGCATACACGCTTAAAGTACTGGAAAACTAGATCAAAATTACACCGTTAAAGCTGTTAGATGTGTTTTCTTAGTTTTTAAAGACACTCAGTGTGCGTTTGAGGAAGTTTGCGTGTTTTTGCTGTCCGTGTTTTGTTGAAAACATCTTGCTGGAAGTTTGTAGACGCATGGTGTTATTAATGACATTTACGTTTTTAATAGCTAAAATGTTTCAGATGCACGTTTGCAAACCATGTCACAATGATATCAAGATAGGCTAATCAGAACTCATTTCATGTAAAACATCTTTAAAACTTCAAAACATTGCAGTGAAAATTCTGAAATTAGAGTTAATTGTCTTTGCTTTGCTGATTTAATCATTACTTTTAATTCTTATAAATAAAGGTTATTCGGTTTGGTATAAAAAAAAACATTTTTGGCTTGAGTTGCATCATGGATGAAAAGTTCACAAGTTTTTTCAGATCCATTTTTAGTTTTGGTTTCTTGGTTCTTTTAAAGCAGCTGGTTTTCTAAAGCAAAGCCCTTTAAACCCACTCTGTAACCTTTAAAGTTGCTGTTAAACTTGCATTAAAACCACATGATTTTTTGATCTGTGGATGTTCTGCATTCATCAGTAGTTTCTTTTTCACCAGTTTCATCTGAAGGTCTTGCTAGTGTCTCTGATGAAGTCTGTGTACTCTGTAAAGAGAGTATTTGTCTACAGCGCCTGTACTTTGTTCAGGTTTGGACTTATAGTGCTTTGATTAACAAATGATGAGGTGTTGATTTAGTGAAACATTTGTGCATCTTATCTGTTGTATATGACCCCTAAATGATGCTTGTGTTGGTGAAAGCATTTCGTTTGCGTATTTGTGGTTATGGATGACATATCTTTTTTAGCATTTCCCACAATTGTGGAAAACTTGGAAATATACGGGATTGTGTTTTCCAGGCCTGGAAAAGTCATGGAAACTAATGAAATCCTAAAAGTCATGGAAACTATTCTAAAAGTCATGGAAACTAGAGTGAAAGCTGGTTTTGTAGTTGAGCTCTGCTGTTAAATCTCTAATGTACTGAAGCTTGTTTCAGCCATGGAATAAAAAAATGAAAAAGGTAATTGCAACCTTTTAATTTCACAACCTTATGACTTTTTGCAACCTTATGACTTTTTTCTTCCAATAGAAAAAAAAGTCCAAATTTCAAGATGTAAAGTCAGAATTTCGATGAAAAAATGTCAGTATTGTGAGACGTAAACTTAGAAAAATGATGCAAGACATTAACTCACTCACAATTGCAAATGTATAACTTGGAATTGCAAGATGTAAATTCAGAATTCTAATAAAAAATGTTGTTATACCTAGATACAACCTCATAATTCTGAGGAAAAAGTCATAATTGAGAAAGAAAAAAGATGCAAGACATGAACTCACTCACAGTTGCAACTTTACAACTTGGAATTGCGAGATGAATTCCAAGAAAAAAGGCAGAATTGAGAGAAAAAAAGATATTAATATAATATTAAAGGCATTAACTCACTATAATGGAATATCGAGAGGAAAACTCAGAATTCTGAGACATAAACTTGCAATTGCAAGGAAAAAAATAGAATTGTGAGTTGTTGTTTTTTATAGGTATTTAAAAAAAAAAACTTTTTTATTTTTTATTCCATGGTGGAAACATGCTTCCATACTTATGGACTACTAGATGTTGAGTAAAGCATTTGCGCACACAGTATTTATGTCGCTGACTCTTTTCGTCACTGATCATTAAAAACACATTATTTACTCACCTGAGAGTTTATTAGTTGTGTAACTTAGTTGTCACAGTCATTTACTCTCATTCTCCATTCATTCAGTTTCCCAGCACTGTAAACTCTCACAGTTCACGCTCTGGTCTTCACGGGCGTAATCGGACACACTAGATGTTTTTAGACGGGGTCAGTGTTTTACTTTGACCTTGTCAGGGTTAAAAGTCCCCAAGGGAACAGAGTTTCTGGGGTTATTTGTCAAAGTAGAAGTTTAACAGCTGAACGCTGAATCCTAAACGGAGAGATTTATGGATCTCCAAGAAGAAGCTCTTTGTCTGTCCTTTGTGACGGAGCTCCAGGCCTGAATCTGAGGGGTTTGAAAGGGTTCAAGTTTAAGACAAGAAAATGAGTTTTAAGGTACTACATGCCTTTTTTAGAAAAGTTCTGTGCCAGTAATATGGTATCAGATGTTAATACACTTTATGCATGTTAGTACTTCATAATAATGGCTGAATGATATATTGATATATTGTGAAGGCCAGTATAACAGTCAATATTTGGCATTTTTTAATTATTGCATCAGACTAACACATTTTTCTGTTTGGCCAAAAAAAAAAAAATCAAATTATTTATTTCTAATTTTGTAAATTTGATGTAAAATAAATAGAAGTTACCGATGTATTGCCAAGGCGAAAATATATCGGCCAATATTTGGCTTTTAAATTATCACATTTGATGTTTTTTTTTTTTTTAATATTGATTCATTTTTCTAATTATTTATTTCTAATTTAGTAAATTTTACGTAAAATAAACTGTAAGTGACCTATATATTGCCTAGTCCAATATATCGGCCGATATTTGGCATTTTATTTAAATTATCACATTAGCTGATTTGTTTTTTTAACATATTAATTCATTTTCTAGCACACATTATTTAGTATCTTTAAATAAAATAGTGTGAAATAGTATATCGGCCATCAGCCATCCAAGATATCGATATCAGCCATCAACAAAAACACACATCAGTCGATCATGAATAATAACCATTATACTAAATGCATTTTCATAATATTTCAGTGTATCGAAACATACCATAGTACATATAAAAACATGGTATTATCATTGTACCGTGTCTGAAAACTGTGCTACCAACTTTTTTGGTTAGTGTTTTGATTTTCAATTATGTTCTTTGCTTAATATAGACTTAAGTTTATAAAGCCAGTGGAAAATTACTTTATTTTTAAACTCTTCACATTCTGTACTAGTGGAGAATTTTTCAAAAAGTGGAATATTTATGTAACATTTAGACATTTATGAATTTGTAGTGTTCCCAAGATAAATAAGCATAACAATCGGGCAGTTTTAGGAGTCTGGAGCCTCTAACTGACATGAGCAGCTTAATATCTATTTTTCTGTCTATATTACAAGCGTAGTGTGTTTGTTTGAGGTGCATGTGAAGAGGGAAGCTGCATGAAATGTGTTTCTGCTTTTCTTCAGGAAACAATCATTGGCCAATTAGGCAGCTGGCGTGGGTCCATGTGCACCGTGTGTGTGTGTAATGTTTATTTATAGAGCTCACTGGGTGTTCATATGGGAAGATATCTTATCCGACCATCTCTAAACAGCTCGTAAAGAAAAGGAATTTAACAGGAATTTGCAGAAGATTAGTGCGTTCTGAGAGTCAGACGATGCATACTGAGATGGAGATTGATGTTGCATGAAATATTTTAAAAATATCACGTGAAACAGTATGCAGTAAGAGCTTCAGACAATAGTACATTGTGTCTTCACGAAGTGCATGTTAATTAGAAAAATACAGTTATTTTCATTGAACCAGTTTTGTTTAAACATCTTGACACTGATCAAATAATGAGTCAAGTAAATTGTAGTTTATTTCACCTGGTTTGTTGATTATGCAAGGAATGGAAGGTCAAGTCTAGTGTATTGCATTGTGCTTTTAAGTTAGTGTACAAAGGCCATTCAAGAGTTTATTCATCCGATTTGGAGAAATGTAGCATTCCTTCACTTGCTCTGCAATGGATCCTCTGCAGTGAATGGGTGCCGTCAGAATGAGAGTCCAAACAGCTGATAAAAACATCACAATAATCCACAAGTAATTAATAAACATCTTGAGAAGTGAAAAGAAACAAATCCATCATTAAGATGTTTTTAACTTTAAACCGTTGCTTCTGGCTAAAATATGAGTCCATAATCCATAATAATTCAGTGAAAAAGTCCATCTTCTGTTGTCTCTCACATTAAAATCCAGCCACATATTTGTTTCGAGCTGTTTTGGACTGTTTTGTCTTGTAAACGCTGCTTGATCTGATGCAGATTTCTCTCCTGATTCAGACCAGAACACTTTTTCACTGAAGGAAGCGTTATTATGGATTATGGACTCATATTTTAGTTAAAAACTTCTTAATGATGGATTTGTTTCTTACAAACATGCAGCTTTCGTGTTCTCAAGATGTTAACTGATGGACTGGAATGGTGTGGATTATTGTGATGTTTTTATCAGTTGTTTAGGCTCTCATTCTGACGGCACCCATTCACTGCAGAGCATCCACTGCTGAGACAGTGATGCAATGCTACATTTCTCCAAATCTGATGAAGAAACAAACTCCTCTACAAGATAAAATCTGATCTCATGTGTGTTTTCTAAATGCCTAGACTACTGTCTGTCTCTGAAACATTGTCTTGAAGCGTGGGACTGAGGTCAGCCAAGATAAACTGCTGAAATAATAAAGACTGTGTCTCTGCGCCTGCCTGTCAATGAAGCGTTTTCGTGTTTTTGTACACCTCCCGTCTGTCCCTCAGGCCCGTGTTAGTACTCCAGTCCTCCCGAGGGTTTAGTCCCGCAGACGGTGTCGGGTCGTGGGGTCAGCGGCGGAAGAGAAGGGAGTATTTTTAGGGAGTGCTGGGAGCGTTTGGCTTTCGGAAGTGTTTTAATTGAGGAAGTAATTGTCGCCTTGTGTTTTAACTGTGTGAGAAAGCTGAGGGAATTCGATAGGGAGGCTTTCCTATACGGCTGACAGCCATTTATTTATGGCTGAAGAATAAATACACAATGATAATGAAAGAGTGCTCCGAGTCTGGAGACTGTCATTAGATTGTGTCTCATGCGTTTATGAGAATGAATGATTCTAAAGCAGATAGTCTGTTTTGATTTATTTTGCATGGTATCAAATATCCATCTCAGTGGATTTTCTCAAGAAGAAGATTTCATTGTATGACTTCAGATGACATTTCAGTATCAACTTTGTTCCATTTGTTTTCCTCAGGAGAAAAAACATACAGTTAGACTATAGAAGTAACCTGTAAAAGGAATGTGGAGCTGCTCAGATCATGTTTGAGTTTATATTGAGATTTCTGACTGTTGATTGCATATGTTGGAATCATTTGAGAAATTCTTAAGATCTCTTCTTAAACTCAGACATTACTGGGGTCTTTCCTCAGGAGAAACATCTCAGAATCAGGAGACTTTAGTAAAAATCTCCATTTAATCTAGAAGAAAAATAGAGATATTATAGAGATCTCGTTTGTTGTTTTTCTTTGCATTTTTTTTCCAGTAAATGCAAACCAAGTTATATTCTTGAGCATGTTTAAGAAGAAGAATCGGAAGAAAGAGATTGAAGTCAAAAACGTCTCGATGATGGATTTGTTTCTTACAAACATACAGCTTTTGTCTTCTCAAGATGTTAATTGATGGACTGGAGTAGGGCTGCATGATATTGGAAAAAACTCACATGCGATATGAAAAAAAACAAACACCAGATGACTTGAACAGCTCTATTTGGAAAAAAAAAATCAATGATTGGGGTGATTTTGTAGGTGAATAAATCAGCATAGAAAATAAGCAAATTACAAACATAGATAAATATAATTGAAAAATGATACAAATGAAATAAACAGTGCTTAATATTCTTCAGGTAAGTCTAACAGTATTCAGGTACAGAAATTGAATAGGCCTAATCAAATATAAAATAACACTGTATAGTCTTCACGGTATAAATTAAATCTAATAAATGTGTTAAAGCTACAAAAGTGATTTTTCTCTGTGTTTTGTTGTTTGATTAACTTTCATGACACAGAAAGCCTCAGGAACATTAAACTGCTGTGAACCAATACTATCATTTACTTTCTCAATAGTTTACCTTCACCTAAGCCATAAGCAACCGTGTTTACAAGGATACATGCAGAGACATGCATTTTGACAGTTTCGCGTATATTTCATCGTGATATCGATGCTGAAACGATGTATCGTGCAGCCCTAGATTAGAGTGGTGTGGATTACTTGTGTATTATTGTGATGTTTTTATCAGCTGTTTGGACTCTCATTCTGACGGCACCCATTCACTGCAAACCAAGTTATATTCTTCAGAATGCTAAGAAACTCTTGTGAACACTTGTGGTTTTCTCATGATGTCACATGTAATAAATGTAGCTTCATATCAGTCTTCTCACGGGGAGGCTGGAGGATCTTTTGCAATACTTGCTTTTTTAGCCATCTTTGCAAAATGCTCTTTGGGTGTTGCTTTATTTTGTTATATTATAAAATAAGTCAGAATTGCAAGACAAAAGTCATATTTGTGAGATAAAAAGTCGGAATTACCTGTTTTTTTAGGGGAGACTTTACATCTCGCACTTCTGAATTGATATATTTTGCAATTCTGAGTTTATATATCTTGCAATTCTCAGGTTTTATATTTTTCCGTTCTACAATGAGTTCATATCTTATAAAATAAGTCAGAATTGCAAGACAAAAGTCATATTTGTGAGATAAAAAGTTTACCTGTTTTTTGACTTTCTTGCAGTTCTGAATTTATATTTCTTGCAATTCTAAGTTTATATATTTAGCAATTCTGAGTTTATTTCTTGCAATTCTGAGTTTATATATCTTGCAATTCTGAAAATTCTGAAAAAAGTTAGAATTATGAGATAAAAAGTTACAATTAACTTAATTTTTTTTTTATCCCATGGCAGAAACGGGCTTCCATATTAAACTGATCAAAAGGGACAGTAAAGATTTTTATAATGTTACAAAAGATTTATATTTCAAATAAATGCTGTTCTTTCAAACTTTCTATTCATCAAAGAATCCTGAATAATAAAATGTCTCAGTTTCCACAAAAATATGAAGCAGCACAACTGTTTTCAACATTGCTAATGAGTTCTTGAGCAGTAAATCAGCATGAAAACAGATGAAACTGTCTCTAATGTTAAAGTCCATGTTAGATGGATCCATCTGTCTTCAGTTAGAGGACAAATCCCAGACCTGGATGTGAGGGTCAGATTTCGGTGAGCATGTTTTATCAGCTGTGGGAACAAAAGCTCTCCAGATGGACTTTGACTCGTGTTCTGAACCAAATGGACATTTACATGCCAGCACACTTCATCTGTTTACAATGCAAAGGGCAAATTTGAATAGAATAGAGCAGATTGCAGTCATTCCCATGTAGGGGTTGGTCATATGTGACACATACAGTCTGAAGTCTCTAATGCTGCATCCCTGTGAGATACACTGATCCTGATGTAAGTCTGTTATCCGCTGTGTGATAATCGTCCAGACGGTCTCGGCTCTCGGCTGTGATCTTGGCTTCGTCTCAGCAGCACAGCTGTCAGTTCAGAGGCACAAGCAGCAGTTACACTGAGGAACAATGTGGATTTTACTCCTGGAGGACTCTTGTGGCTCTGATCTCTGATCCTGATGCTCTTATTAAAGACGGAGACTCACGGAATCCGCTCACAAACGCTCTCCACACCATTACAATCAAATTAGTTCAAGATTAGTGAAGACGTTTGAGATCTCAAGCCTGATTTTGACCTGGGAAAACAAGGATAGTAAACCTCTCTGTACAGGGCTTTGTTTGAAAGCCAAAAATGTTTGACTACATTTTAGAAGATTAATTAAATTAAGTTTAAGTTGAATACATTATTTTGATTACTATTGTTTTTGCTAATAAATTTGTATTAAATCATAAAACAGAATCTAGACAAATTAAAACAGACTTTACAGAAAAAGAGAATTTCTGAAAAATAAATAATTTCATGGGGCTATTATTGTTATAATTGTAATAAATTGTTAAATTGATACATTTTCATCCAATTGATTAGACCTCCTTTTGTGATTTATTAAAATTTAATAAAAAAAAACTGCTTTTGTACTTTTGCAAGTATTGGTAATGTACTGGATTTTCTTTGTTTTTTAGTTTTTTTATCCTTTTTTAGTCCTTTTAGTACTTTTTATCCTCCGTGTTATCTGCAGGTGTGCGATGATTGATTGTTAATTGAATTAAAAAAATGGTAATAGAATCCATAAAAATTTAAATTGAAACAGAGTATTTTTGGGGGAGAGGGAGAACACATTTTATGGGGCAATATTATTGTTAAAATTATAATAAATTATTAAATTGTTACATTTATATTTATTACACATTCTTTTGTGATTTATTAAAATTTAAATAAACAAATTAAAAATGAATCCAGAAAAACTAAAACAGACAACATTTCAGGAAAAAAAAACACATTTTATGTTGCAAAATTATTGTTAAAGTGTAATAAATTATTAAATTGTTACATTTTTATTCATATTTATATTTATTACACTATTTTGTGATTTATTAAAATTTAATTAAACAATTAAAACTGAATCCATACAAATTTAAACACGGAATATCTGAAGAAAAATGTGTTTCAAAAAGTGTAACAATATATATACTAATAATATTTTATTGTTAAATTTGCCATTCATTTTTAAATAGTTCGTTTTTTATTTATCCAATTGATTAGACATCCCTTTATGTTTTATTAAAATGTAACTAAACAATAAAAACGGGAAACACAGAATTTGGGAAAAATCAAATAGAATTAGTGTGAAAAATAAAGCTGATTTCATAGGGCCCTGTTTGTGTATTTTGTGAAGTTTCCTCGTGTACACAAGCTGTTGGATTCAGGGCCGGGGGGGTTTGGCTGAAGGTTGAGTTGAAGTTTCGGTTGGGTTTCAGTGCTAAAGTCCTCGGGGTCTCCTGTGCGTCGTACGTTGGCGAGCGACTCGCACCAAACACTGATTGACTCTGTCTGATGGAATGGCTGGAATCTGTGTTTGCTGGACTGATAAGACGGCAGATCCGGGGGCAGCTGGAATGTATGGCACAGGCAGAGCAGAAAACAACCTTAACACAATATTTGTCCAAGGCACGGTGGCAATTTGGAGATCTTAGAACTGTTTGTCAAACAACACTTATTATTTGTGATGGTTTATTATGTTGATCTTCAAGTGCTCATGTCATCTCTGTGCAAGTTTGTATTTTGTTCAAAAATGAAGTGCAAACATTGCATGTAGATGCTTTAAGAATACAAATACATATTAATGATCAGTCAAAAGTTTGCTCACTATTTCCTTGCTATTAAAAAAAAATTAAAATGATTATAAACCCATATGTTATGGAGTATCACAAATGGAAATACATTAATAATAATAATACTTATTATTATTATTATTATTATTATTATCATCATCATTGTGGCTTATAAACCCACATGTTATGGAATATCACAAATGGAAATATGCAAATAATAACAATCATTATTATTGTAATTAATACTACTACGCATTATTATTATTATTATTATATATTGTTTACTATTATTATTTTAGTAATCCATTTGATTAGACATCCTTTTTGATTATTAAAATATAATTAAACAATTAAAACTGAATCCAGAAAAATATATATCTGAAAATACAAAAACTTAAAAACAACAACTCCATAATAACATTAACAACAATAATAATAATAATAAAGCCATACATCATGGAATATCACATTGAAAATATGTAAATATTAATAATAATAATGGTTATTATTATTATTATTATTAATAGGCAAGGCAAGTTTATTTATATAGCACATTGTGGTAATTCAAAGTGCTTTACATAAAAGAAAGTAAAATAGTCATTAAAAAAATAATCACCACAATAAAAACAAGGAATAAAAAAAATAAAAAAAATGATATAAAAATTTATTTAAAATTAAATTTAAAACAGTTAAAATAGAAAATGATTATACATAAAATACAGTACAGTCAGTTCGGTCGTAGCACAGTGTTCATTCAACAAGTGCACAGCTAAACAGATGAGTTTTGAGTCTGGATTTAAATGTGGCTAATGTTTTAGCACATCTGATCTCTTCTGGAAGCTGGTTCCAGCTGCGGGCGGCATAATAGCTAAAAGCAGACTCCCCTTGTTTTGTGTGAACCCTTGGTATTTCTAACTGACTCGATCCTAATGATCTGAGTGGTCTGTTAGGTTTATATTCAGTGAGCATATCTGCAATGTACAGTATGTAGGTCCTAGGCCATTGAGTGACTTATAAACGAGTAAAAGTACTTTAAAATCAATCCTAAATGTAACTGGAAGCCAGTGTAAGGACCTGAGGACTGGTGTGATATGCTCAGATTTTCTGGTTCTAGTCAGAATCCTGGCAGCAGCGTTCTGGATGAGCTGCAGCTGTCTAATGGTCTTCTTTGGAAGGCCGGTGAGAAGCCCATTACAATAATCCACCCTGCTGGTGATAAAGGCATGAACAAGTTTCTCCAAATCTAGACTGGATGCAAAACATCTAATTCTTGCAATGTTTTTGAGATGATAGTATGCTGATTTAGTTACTGCTTTGACATGACTACTGAAGCTAAGGTCTGTCTCCAGAATCACCCCAAAATTTTTGACTTGATTTTTGAGCGAATATCATTTATTATCTTAATGAGTGCTGTCTCTGTGCTGTGATGTGCTCGGAAACCAGATTGAAAAATTGTCCAGGTGTCCATTTGAGTTTAAGTAGTTGTTCAGCTTATTAAAAACTACCTTTTCAATAATCTTACCCATGAAAGGAAGATTTGATATTGTCTGTAGTTGCTCAATATGGTGTTATCAAGATTGCGCTTTTTCAGAAGGGGCTTAACAACTGCAGTTTTCAGGGAGTTTGGAAAAGAAGTGAGGTGTTCACCACTTCTAAGAGATCTGCCTCTAAACAGTTAAGCACACTTTTGAAAAAGGATGTGGGACGTGTGTCAAGATAGCAGTTAATTCCAGTATCCAATAATAATAATATTATTGTTAATAAATGAAGCCATATAAGAACTATGTCTAAAAAAATTAAAGTATAACAGTTTTGCTTACAAAGTTTTATTTAAAGGGGTGGTTGATTGCGATTTCACTTTTTTAACATTAGTTAGTGTGTAATGTTGCTGTTTGAGCATAAACAATATCTGCAGAGTTGCGGCGCTGAAAGTTCAATGCAAACGGAGATATCGTCTTTTAAAATTCTGGCAGTTTAATGCCTACAAAAACGACAGGTAAGGGACTACAACGAGTTACTTCCCGGGTCTGATACGTCACAGACCCAGATAAACCCCGCCCCCGGGAACACGCAGCAAAGGGGGCGAGGCCATGCTGCGCTGCTTTAGAGAAGAGGAAGAGAAAACTAGGGATGTACGTAACAATCTATTCATATGAATCGTGATTCTGTCTTCTAACGATTCTAATGGATTCACAAGTTTCAAAATCATTAAAGCAGCGGTTCTTAATACTGTTACTCTGTTGCTCTGCTCTGCATCTCTCTCTCTCTCTCTCTCTCTCTCTCTCTCTCTCTCTCTCTCTCTCTCTCTCTCTCTCTCTCTCTCTCTCTCTCTCTCTCATTCAGATCGTCAGATCAGCTCCAACAAACTGTTCCAATTATACACTTATTTTCACACAGCAATGAGAAGCATTATAAATGGACACGCGTGCGGTTGCTGTGCTGTATTAAAGCTTTAATCAGGATAAAACCGTATATTAAAAGCTAACAGAAGCAGTAGCACTTACAAATAGCAGCGTATTTAAAAGTATGAGACAACAACAACCAAACATACCATTAAGAGCCGTGCTTGCACAGGTTCTGCACGATCCTCTTCACTAATATCCTCTGGGTCTCAATCGGGCTCAAATTGATAAGCATTATAGACAACGCCACTGTTTACAATTCAACCGGAGCACATGCCACTGAGGAGAGGGGCGGGACGTTCAGACGTGCTGTAGAGGCGGTTTAGCCAATCACAACACACTGAGCCAGCTAACCAATCTCAGCCCATCGAGGGAGGGGCTTCATAAAACCAGGAAATAAATCGAGGCGTTTGTCAGAGAAGGGGCAGAGAGGTGTGGAATAAAGGTAAATTATGTGAAAAATAATGCGTTTTTAAAAAAACCAAGCATGAACACATGCTAGACTGCACCCCATAAACACAATCAAGCCTAGAAAAAAACCAGTCAACCACCCCTTTAATCATTTCAACTGAATTCTTTACATAATTTTTTTTTTTAAGATAATGAGAATTCAGTCCAAGCTTTTGACCAGTCGTGTGGTTACAGCACACTTAACTTCTCAAGAAACTCTGTCAGTACAGTATGTGAGTGTGAAGTCAGATGTGTTTGTATTTGTTCAGGTGTTGAGTTTGATTTGTGTGTGTTTCAGTGTGTGTGAGGGACATGAGAGAAGAGTCCAGCTGCGCTCACAACAACAGCCTGATGGGAGAAGGTGAGAGCATGCATATCTGTTAGTTCTGCTGGATTTACTGACCACAAACCAGTGTGAAACCAGTTTCACTCCACTATAATGGAGACATACAGGGTCACAAGTTTGGGGTCAGTAAGATTTAAAAAAAAATGTTTAAGAAATTAATACATTTATTCATCAAGGGTGCATTAAATTGATCAAAAGTGTAAGTAAAGACATTTATAATGTTACAAAGGATTTCTATTTTATATAAATGCAGTTCTTTTGAACTTTCTATTCATCTGTGAATCCTGAAAAATAAAATGCATCACGGTTTCCACAAAAATATTGGGCAGCACAACTGTTTTCAACATTGATTATAATCAGAAATGTTTCTTGAGCAGCAAATCAGTATATTATTATGATTTCTGAAGATCATGTGACACTGAAGACTGCAGTAATGATGCTGAAAATCCAGATTTCATCACAGAAATAAATGACACTTTAACAGATATTCACATAGAAAAGTTATTTTAAATTCTAATAATATTTAACCATTTTTAGTATTTTTTTGATCAAATAAACGCAGTCTTTGTGACCAAAAGAGACTTTTTTCAAAAACATGAAAAAATAGTGCCAACCCCAAACTTTTGAATGATAATGTCCACTTTGGCATTAGTCTGTGAATGTTATTATTTTAATTTTTTTTTCATTTTGTTTGGATGTAGTTCATTTGTTCAAATAATATAGTTCATGAATCACAAAATTAGAGTTATGTTAAATAAAATATATATAATAGATTTAAGCCAAGTCACAATGCTTGAGTGTTTCTATGCGGTTGCTAATGTGTTCTGAATAGTTGTCAGCATGTTGCTAGGTGGTTGTTAGGGTGTCTAGATTGTTGCTATGTAGCTGTGTATCATAGTTGCAGTTTCTACTAAAGTTACAGACTAACTGACTCTTTTTATTTTCTTGGCAAAGCCGGTTTGACTGTGATTTGGCTGGTGGCGAGTGTTAATGTTGGGCTGTGTTTAATGCAGGAGTTGATCGCTGTGTTTCTGCAGTGTGCAGTCAGTGTTTATTTGCTCTAGATGTGTGTTTCCGCTCCGCTGTGAGTGCACTGAGCTCACGCTTGGCCGCCGTCTCTCCTCAGCTCTGCCAAAACAAGTGCAAGAATGCCTGTGAATCAGATCCAATTCATGTGATTCGACGGCAGCCGGTGTGGAAATGTTGAGTAATGGAGAAACTTGATTTGGCTGAGAGGGATGGACTGTAAGTTCACAAAAGAGACTTTTATGGATTTCATAGCCATTTTGTGCCAGAGTTCTGGCACGGATCGAACAGAATGAACACCAGCCTCCTCCTCCTCGTCTTCTCCTCCCTCTCTCTGTAAACACAGCCACTTGTCTTCTGCTTTTACTCTCTCTCCCTGCGCTCCAGATTTCCCTAAACAAATCTGGATGCTCTCTGTTCATGGCCTATTTTGGAAGTTTCAGAGAGTCGTGATGCGCGTCTGTTGGCACACGGATGAGTGGGAATCGAAAGAGCAGCTCGTGATGTTTTAGAGGCAGGAATAAATGAGGGACGGCTGGAGATCGGTCTGTCAGGAAGTTTGTGTGTTTTGACCTGAAGCATCTCATGTGTCCTGGTAAGTTAAACATGACAAATGTCTAAATATACACTACCAGTCAAAAGTTTTTGAACAGTGAGATTTTTTTATGTGTTTCAAAGAAGTATCTTCTGCTCACCAAGCCTGCAATTATTTGATCCAAAATACAGCAAAAGCAACAATATTGTGAAATATTTTTACTATTTAAAGGGATAGTTCACCCAAAAATGAAAATTTGATGTTTATCTGCTTACCCTCAGGGCATCCAAGATGTAGGTGACTTTGTTTCTTCAGTAGAACACAAACAAAGATTTTTAACTCAAACCGTTGCAGTCCGTCAGTCATATAATGGCAGTCAATGGGATCCACGGCTTTGAGAGTCAAAAAAACATACACAGACAAAACCAAATTAAACACTGCAGCTCGTGACGATACATTGAGGTCTTAAGACACGAAACAATCAGTCTGTGCAAGAAACTGAACAGTATTTATATCATTTTACCTCTGATCCACCGCACTGTCCAACTGTCCTGAGCGCTTTCACAACAGCCGGCACATGACGCGTCAACTTTCTCTGGCATAGTAGATGCATGCGCAGAAGCGGTCTGTCGCACGTATACGTCACTCATTGTTTACACAGTGCAGAGAGATTGTGGGTACGATGGCTACTCAAACTGGTAATTACGTCACACGCCTGATGTTGTGAATGCGCTCAGGACAGTTGGACAGTGCGGTGGATCAGAGGTAAAAAATGATATAAATACTGTTCAGTTTCTTGCACAGACTGATTGTTTCGTGTCTTAAGACCTCAGTTTATCGTCACGAGATGCAGTGTTTAATTTGGTTTTGTCTGTGTATGTTTTTTTTGACTCTCAAAGCCGTGGATCCCATTGACTGCCATTATATGACTGACGGACTGCAACGGTTTGAGTTAAAAATCTTTGTTTGTGTTCTACTGAAGAAACAAAGTCACCTACATCTTGGATGCCCTGGGGGTAAGCAGATAAACATCACATTTTCATTTTTGGGTGAACTATCCCTTTAATATAGAAAAAAGCGAATTTTTGGATGTCAAATGTAACTTAGGCATGTTTTTGCAAAATTCACACTATTAACTCGAAGTTTTAGTTGTTATTTATGTTTTTCTGTGAGTGTTACTACCAGTTTTCCTCCGTCTTGCTTTGTTTGGGTTTTGGTTTGAGCTTCACTGACGGCGTATGCAGAGTATTTCGGTGGGTGTGTTTGAGGAACCGATCCAGAGTAAATGTGACCCGAATGAAAACGACTGTATGTGACCCGTGAGGAATTCAGCTGTGTGTGCGGATCTGCACACTAAACCAGCTGGAAAAGGACTAGAAATAATCCAGCCACCCTAATGGCCAGTTACTGTGTTTTTATTTTGTTGCCCCTTTTATAAAACACACATTATGTCCTCTGCAAAGGCTTTTATGGCTCTTCACAATGCTCTGGAAGCTCCTCTAGAGTGATTCCTGCTCGAGCCGCTGTTCTCGCGCTTTTGCCTCTTTTGTGGGAATTCCTCCGTTATTGCAGTAATTGATAATCTGTCTCGGGGAGGGAGGCTCCCCTCATTGTGAGCATTAGTTTAATGAGCCGTTCCAGTCGTCATGGAGATTTGTGAGGAGCTGTTCTCGGACAAGAGGAGAAATTTGTCCCGTGAAGGAAGTGCTGTGCTGGACGCCTCGGGGAGAACTGGGATTAGACTTCTAGAGTAACGGCGAAATCACACACACACACATAAACACTATATACACACACACACACACGCATAAACACTACAAACATATATATACACACACACACACACACACACACATAAACACTACAAACACACACATAAACTTTATACTACACATTTTTATATATTTTTATTATGTTTTATATACACATTTTATATAGGTTTAATGTAGTATTTATATGTTTTATATATTTATTTTTTTGGATAAGTATTTTTCCAGATTTAGCTTACATCTGGGAACATTCATCGTCAGTTTTGTCCTCAGTCATTTAGATATCAGAATTCATATATTAATGTTCATATTCACATACCATGTTGTTTACATTGTATATGGTATTTTATTTAAAAACCTGAGCTTCATGTTTAGTTTTAGAGCACAGTCAGGTATAAGAGCTCTATTGGTCAGAAACCCACAGATTGATCAGCTTGGTTTTCTGGGGTCTTACACACAGGTTTTCCTCCACACCGGCTGTGGACTTTGGGTCCCGTGATAAACTTCACAGTGGCCTCCCATCGTTGAGGTCGCGGCGCACAGATGGCTGGTGTTGTTCGGAGGAAATGTGCTTTTGAATGGGGCTCAGCGGAGGCACTTTGAGGCCATTTCAGGGCTTAATTGGCTTTATTGCCACCGACTGTTTCTGTAGAGAAACACTGACTTCAAGACCGCTGGAGAATTCGAGCTACGACGTTCTCATGAAAATATCAGGATGCCTGATTCATTCTGGTTGTGTTTTCATGTAAATATGACTGTTTTTCACCCAAAATTAGCATTTTGTTGTCATTTACTCCCCCTCATGTCCTTCCAAACACATTTGACTTGCTTCAGTGGAGCTCAAAAGGAAGTAAATTGCAGAATTTATATCATTTGGACTAAGCTCGAAAAATGGCAATAAGTGATTTTTAAACAATAGCTTATTTGACTATATTCCAGGGGCCTGTACAATGAAGCCGGATTAGCTGGCTAGCCAGGTAAGTTTCAGTTTAACTGAAAGTGAAAGTGAAGTGACATACGGCCAAGTATGGTGACCCATACTCTGAATTCGTGCTCTGCATTTAACCCATCCAAAGTGCACACACACAGCAGTGAACACACACACACACCGTGAACACACACCCGGAGCAGTGGGCAGCCATTTATGTTGCGGCGCCCGGGGAGCAGTTGGGGGTTCGGTGCCTTGCTCAAGGGCATCTCAGTCGTGGTATTGAGGGTGTAGAGAGCGCTGTACATTCACTCCCCCCACCTACAATCCCTGCCAGCCCGAGACTCGAACTCACAGGCTTTGGATTACGAGTCCGACTCTCTAACCATTAGGCCACGACTTCCACGACTTGGTTTAGTTTGCGAAAGTGGCTTAGCTTTTAGCTGCGTTCATAGATTGGTGGAACTATGATATCACTTTGTAGGCGAAAACTCGCTTCCAGGTTAATAATAATAATTCATTACATTTATATAGCGCTTTTCTGCTTTTTCCAAGCACTCAAAGCGCTCAACATTGTCAGGGGGTATCTCCTCAACCACCACCAGTGTGCAGCATCCACCTGGATGATGCGACGGCAGCCATAGTGCGCCAGAACGCCCACCACACACCAGGTTATTGATGGAGAGGAGACAGAGTGATGAAGCCAATCAGTGTATGGGGATTGTTAGGAGGCCATGATGGTCAGAGGCCAATGGGCAAATGTGGCCAGGATGCCGAGGTCACACCTCTACTCTTTTCGAAAGACATCCTGGGATTTTTAATGACCACAGAGAGTCAGGACCTCGGTTTAACGTCTCATCCGAAGGACGGTGCTTGTTGACAGTATAGTGTCCCCATCACTATACTGGGGCATTAGGACCCACACAGACCACAGGGTGAGCACCCCCTGCTGGCCTCACTAACACCTCTTCCAGCAGCAACCTAATTTTCTCAGGTCTCCCAACCAGGTACTGACCAGCTCAACCCTGCTTAGCTTCAGTGGGCAGCAGTCTTGGGCTGCAGGGTAATATGGTTAGCATTTTAGCACTTCCGGTTCCATCGTCCCAGAGTCAATGGGTTTTTTGAATGGGATTTTGGTTAAATCCCTTTAAATAAGGTCCGTGGTTCACACAGGCTCCAGATACTTTAACGTTTTATTCTACGACATAAAACACACCAGTTACACCCCACTCGTGATTTTTTTTAAACGGTTACGTTTCTTTTTTTTTTTTTTTTTGGGTTGGCAGAGTGTATGGGTTTATTAGGATTAATATTTGCATGATTAAGGTAATATAAAACTGGAAGCTGGAGAAGGCGAAACGGCTGCTGTAGGATCCCCTGGTGGACGAGGTTCATGAGAGGGATGTGATATTGGAACGGCCTCCAGGTGGCGCTACAATCTTCTGTGCTGTACGCCTGGGGATGTGGTCGTCCATTTGAGTGCCAGATAAAGTGAACCCAGATTGGTGCAGATTTCTCGCTGGCCCCGCTGGGGTCTTTCCTGGACATGAGGGCCCTCTTGTGGTGGGTGTGGCTGGGACAGATTTGGTCATACTGATGACATCAGGAACACCACGAGCATCAGCCATCCTGCCTCGGGCCTTGATTCTCTTGTAGACGAAGTCCGGATAGGCTTTTCTGGGCATGAAGCGGCCGGACCCCTCTGTCACATTGAGGTTCCCGTCCTCCAGAACAATCCTGCCCTGACTGATGACCACCACAGGGAAACCTCGGCACTCCATTCCCTCAAAGATATTCACCTCCACGGTCAGGTTGTGAGATTTGGCAGAGAAGATTTTCGTCTCCTTTGTGTTCCAGATAACGATGTCAGCATCAGATCCAACAGCGATTCGGCCTTTCCGAGGATACAGGTTGAAGATTTTAGCAGCGTTTGTGCTCGTTACGGCAACAAAATCATTCTCGTCCATTTTACCAGTTGCCACAGCTTTGTCCCAGACGATGCTCATCCGCTCCTCGATGCCGTTGGTCCCCTCTGGGATGAAGGTGAAGTTGTCCTTTCCAACAGCTTTCTGTGCCGTGGTGAAGGTGCAGTGAGCGCTGGCTGTCAGCTGAAGATCCCCACAGGACAGCAGTGAGCTGAGGTAATCCGGTGTGCTCGTATCAGGGCTGAGCGGAGGAGACATGACAAACGCAGCAGCTTCGGCCCAGTTTTTGCTCCAGTAGTGTGATCCGTCCGTGCCCAGGCCGGCTGCGATTGGTTCTCCGTAGATGACCATGCCCTTTTTCCTGGCCTTGGCGATGACGTCAGCAGCTGGTTTGCTCATCACCTTTGTGGTAACGGTTACGTTTCTTAAAAAAGACGGTTGCTAACAAGTTGCTAAATGGGACTACAGGCACTGTCGGAGACATTCAATGTCATCACGCCGAACAATTTATCAATTTACTGTATTTTCCAGTTGTAGTATAATTTGTAATACAATTAATTTTAGAATAACCAATGAATAGTTTCCCGCATTTTATATTGTTGTTCGACAATGTTTTTTTGCTTTGCCCCAAAATGCGACATGTCTTCGGATGGAAGATGCTCGAGTTTATCACTTTTCTACTGATGCAGAGATTCTGGGTTCGTACCGTAAGGTAAACTCATATTATGATTAATCCATGTAAACACCACATTTACCGGCTTTACGTGGTGAGTGCTTAAAGCCATGTTAAAATTAAATGTTTACGGCCACATGAAGCTGATAGAAAGCATATAGATTGTAGAAGCAAGGATAAAATAACATTTTGTGTACCCACCCTAACAAAATGATAGCTGAAATGTGGTACTTTGTTCACTAAAATAAGTTTAATCTTACCATATCAAAAAACTCGCTGTTATTTAATAGATTAAATCTAGAATTTTATTGAATAGTACGTGGGGATATGTTTTTAATTAAAATATTCATATTAATTATGGATTTATTTACTTTTAATGCACCTTATTTCGAAATGTACAGAAATACATGGTTTCAAATGTCCTTTAATTAAGATTATTTCATTTATTCACTATACTATTTATTACTACTGTCTCATTTCAGTTTTAGTTTGGCTCTAGTTTTGTATTTGTTCCAGTTTATATGAAACGGTTCATGTAGCGTGGATTTAAAATTCATACACAGAGTAAATACTTTTCACTGAATATTAAAAATAAGTTTGAATAAGTTGTCGGAAGCATGGTGGTGGTAACGCTGAAGGCGAAGTTTAGCTTTTCAGTTCTGGCGCTTTTATTTAGGCTTCAAAATTCGTCAAAGTTATGTTATTTGTGAAGATTATCTTGATGGACAAACGTGTAAATTTCATGAACTATGATTGAACACAGAGCTTATTTTTTGCGATTATCCAAAAGCCTATGGAAAAATCCTATTGGCTTTTTGTCGAGGGAGCCAGTTTCATGCTAACAGCCGATCCGCCTATAGTGACGTCAGTTCCCCCGCTCTATTGCCATAATAACTTACACTCCACGGCTAACCTGCTCCGGGGCAGCTTATGCTCTGGGTTAGAGATCTCAAACTGAAATTGGACCAATCAGATGTGAGCAAAGTGACACTCTGACACAAAAAAGTCACTCCCCAGTTTCTCTTGCTCCAGATTAAAGGTCACTAGTACTAAAAAATGTCTGGCTTTAATGATAATTACTTCGTTATTTTACTGTATATGATTTATATTATTATTAATCCATTACACACAAGCAATTTTAGTTTAACAGTTATTATAAATCATTTATTTTAAATGAATGTTAATATATACAGATTGTATGTAATATAAATAAGCTGTAGAGTCAATAGATAACACTTTAAAAATGACTACGTGACCTTACATGTTTCGCTTTATATTTCCAACTATATAAACTAGCTTAACAAGTTTAACTTGTGACTGCACTGATAAAGCAAGATCATTTCTTTTATTTGTCCCCTTTCATGAACAAGGATTTTTTTTCATTTCATCAATGCATTTAAATTCATCATATTCTTCAATCTCTTAACCTTTAGCAAAACCTTTAACCTTTAACCAAGGCTCGTGATTGGCTGTTCGCCGGTGATGTCACATTCATGTGCACGTGTTCCACAAACTCAGGATCAAAGTCTGAGTTGACAGAGAAAGCTGATGATCAGCATCATGGTACCAATAAAGCTGGATTGGAGTGGTTTGGTTTTGTTAACTCAAAACTAATCCTGTAACTCTGAATTTGTTCATCTACCATCATGGTGTCACGGATCTGTGTGGTGCACACACAATAGCCACACGAAGACGAAGGTTTGAAGGGAATTGGTATTTAATAGAATCCAATATGAGGAAGTTCAGCACACACAGGGTAACATCAACAATAACCGACAACTGGAACTAAACAGACAGGAACTAATATAGTGCAGATAATGAGGGGCAGACAGGTGGACACAATGAAGGTGATTAACTAATGAGATAATGAACTAATGAGAACATACACAGACAACAGAACCAAAGTCCAATGGGTTGTGACACATGGTACAGGCCCCTGCTCTTCTGAAGTTATATAAAAACAGAGCCATTTGAATTATTCACTCAAAATGTATTTGTTTTAGGTAACACTTTACAATAAGGTGTCATTTGTTACCATTGGTTAATGTATTAACTAACATGAACAAACAATGAACAATGCATTTATTACACTATTTATTCATCTTTGTTAATGTTAGTTAATGAAAATACAGTTGTTGTTTATTCATGTTAGTTCACAGTGCATTAACTAATGTTAACAAACACAACTTGTGATTTTAATAATGCATTAGTAAATGCTGAAATTAACATTAACTACGATTAATAAATGCTGTAGAAGTATTGTTCATTCTTAGTTCATGTTAACTAATGAACCTTATTGTGAAGTGTTACTATGTTTTATTTAGATTTTGTATAGGTCTGTACATTTTAAGTTAGTTTTATATAACTTATTAGATGTATGTATTTTTTTATTTTTTTTAGTGTTAGGTCTGTACATTTTTTTTATTTATTCATTCATTTAAGTTTTATGTAGTTTTTAAATATGTTTGTACATTTTTTTTCATTCATTTATTTGGTTTTATATAACTTTTTATATAGGCCTATTTATTGATTGATTTATTATGTTATATAGGCCTTTAAATTTAAATTTATTTGTTTGTTTTATATAGCTTTTTTATATAGGCCTGTTTATTTATTTTATATTATTATGTGTTATATAAACATCTATATAACCTTTATCTATTTATGTTTTATATTGTTTTTATATAGGCCTTTACATTCATTTATTTAGTTATTATTCAGGCCTGTACATACATACATACATACATTTATTAATGGTTTTCAGGTTTTATGTAACGTTATTATATAGGGTTAGTTAATTTATTTATTTATTTAGTTAGGTACTTTTTAGGTTTTATGTTATGTTAATATATCTCTTTATTTATTTATGTTTAGGCCTATGCATTTGTTTTTGGTTGTTTCTATTTATTTATTTAGTTTTTTTTATAGACCAAATATATCAAATCAAATACGGTGCGTAAAGATGCATTGCTCCAGGTTTGATATCAATGAGGAGATCTGTAAAAGCCAGTGATGGTTTGACATTATTGTCACATTATTATTATTGTTATTGTTATAATTAAAACACAAGAGCGATGGCAGAAGCTTCATTTTAGGTGAACTTTCGTCTGAACTTCGTTTGAATGTGGAATATCCAGTTTCAGGATTGTTGTGCATCACGAAAAGCTGCTCATTTTTAGACAGAAATGCTTCCGTCTCTCCATCTGTCATCAGAAACGGTTTCAGTAATAGTTTCTTTCAGGAGTTGTGTGTTTGTTGTGTGGTTATCTGCAGATCTGACACTACGCCAACCCTGTAATCAAGTCAAATTATACGGTTAGACGGCAGAAACGCACAGGTACATCTGAAACGAAGGAGTCTGGGTGAAAACAAAGGTCTTATAACGGACGCCTTCTGTTTTCACAGAATCGTGAGACTCTCGCTGGGTAAAAATAGCATGAAAATGTTATTGATGGCGGTGGAGGTGACATGTTAATGAGCGAGTGTTTAAAGACACACATTGATTCAGCTGTGCTCTCTCTCTCTGAACATGTGGAGGCCAAATGGATGAGCTTTACGACTATAGTACTGGTTACTTTCACTTTTGAGCGCTGGTGGGATAAATCTGTCAATGCCACCGTTTGTCACCAGTGAGTAATCTTAATTTTATTAAAAATAAAGAGGATTCTGTGCTTTTTACATAAGCATTTTACTTTATTTTATTTTATTAGTTTATTTTTAGTTTATTTGATTTTTATTCAGTTCCATTAGGATGAAAAAAAAAATCCTTAAACATTCCTTTAGATTTTTTTGGTACTTTTTTAGACCCATTTACTAAAATGATCAGGAATGTTTTTAATTATTTGCTTTTTATATAAGCTTTTGTTTATTTATTCTAATGTAATTGATTTTTATTTAACTATTTGTAAAAAAAAATATATATATTTTAGTCTATCTTATTTCATTTTTATTTATTCCCATTGGGGAATTTTTTTTTTTTTTTTACTCTGTTGGTACTATGGTAAACAGTGATGGTAACAGATGGTACTTCAATAACATGGTATGGCAATGATATTAATGATAATGATACAATATTTTGATACCACTATATATTCATACATTCATGAACTTTGTGTTGTTTGAGAGTCTGTGAGGACATGTTCTCCGTCAGCAGATATTTCAGTCTCAGTGTAATGAGAGGGTGGATGGTGTGACTCGGTGATGTTGGGCAGTGTTTCATTTCAAGTAGCTACTAAATACTCCAGACGACACGCAGTTTGTGCTTCTGCCTCCAGCCCGATGAAGAGCGTCAGTGTTTCCCAAAGGCATCCGTCCAAACTCTCATTGACTCCTGTGTGATCTTATGAACAGCTCAGATTTAATGACATTTGCACGTAGAAGAGGCTGTACGGTGACGTTCATTTATAAGTTGATTTGTGATTGAAGAGTTTAGAAGTGTTTGCACTGTTGAGTTAATTTTGGGCCTATCTATTTGTCAGTTTTCCAGTAGATGATTTCATTGCAGATGATTGTGAACTTTGTGAAAGCCGGCATCTCTCTGACCGTGTTGTGTTTGTGAAATGATGTTTTGCATATGAGCCTCAGAGAGACGTCGCTCCGCCTCGCTATATCTCTTCCATCTGAACATCTCTTAAGTCAACGAGAAAAGCACAAGCATTTCAAACGCTAGTGAAAAAACACTATTTTTTATTATCAACGAGAAAAGCACAAGGATTTCAAATGCAAGTGGAAAAACTATTTTTTTTTTTTTTTTTTTTATTGCCAACGAGAAAAGCACAAGCATTTCAAACACACAAGTAGAAAATACTATATTTAAAAAAAAATTTTTTTATTAATTTTTATTGCCAACGAGAAATTTCAAGCATTTCAAACACAAGTAGAAAATACTATGATATATTTTTTTTATTTTATACATGTTTATTGCCAATGAGAAAAGCAGAAGCTTTTTAAACACAAGTAGAAAACACTATTTTTTTATTCTATTAATTGTTATTGTCAATGAGATAAGCACAAGGGTCAAAGACATTAAGATGTCCGCATCAAAAGAAATTTACAAAAGTGATTTTATGTCCATAGAAAGCACATTAAATGTAAGTAAAGTGTCGACTTTTAAGGTTTCAAATAAGTTTTTGGAGAATAAAATGTCAAAATTTGGTTGAAATAAAGTTACATTGTCATTCAGTGTAACACAATACTTATGTAAAAAATTCAAACAATATGCTTATTCTGACTTGTACATATTAAAATATATAAAAGAATAAGGGAGCATATTAAATTTTACTGTGTTTTAAATGAGTAAAAAATTCTTACTGACAAATGGGCGAAACCTAGGATAATGGCAAATTTTAAAAATGTAAAATTACAACTAATTAGTTTTTGGGGTGAAAGTAATTAGTCTTTTAATATGTCATAAATTGATTTTTGTTGTAAATATGCCTGACAAGATTGTTACACTGAATGACATTTTAGTGTAAATCAGGGAAAAATGTATGATATAATTTTTTTGCTCAGAAAAACAAAAACAAAATTGCAATTAAATTAAACAGAAAACTTTTTAATTTTTTTGGGGAAAAACAACAACAATTTAAAGCAGTATTACACTTATTGTTTTTATGCTTAAACCCTTTTTCGTCTTTGACCCACAAGCATTTCAAACACAAGTGGAAAAACACTTTTTATTTATTTTTATTTGATTCAAATTCAAGTGGAAAAATTCTTTGTTGAATCCCTTCTGATGTACATAATTTGTATAAACACATACACAAGCCCCAAAACGTATCCGAACACGTAAGTCACACTTAAAAATGAATAGCATTTAGATGCTAGTGTTGTTTATTGTAAAGAAAGATGGGGTTGGGGCGGGGGGGTGATTCTACCATGTTTGTCACCAGTAAGTGATTTTATTTTTATTAAAATGATCAGGAATGTTTTGAAATTATTTAAGCCTTTATTTGTTTGTTTAAATGTCATTTATTTTTATTTTATTATTTATATTATATTTATTTAGTTATTTATTTTAGTTTATCTTATTTATGGTAAACTGAATGTATCATATGGTATGGTACTTTGATATATAACATACTACTGGTAATTATTTCCATATTTGGAGACTACAATCTTGATCACGATCGTTCCATGTTAGAGTAAACCATTATTAGTAACTTTTCTGTGAGTGTGAGACGTTGTGGGTGTGATTATAGGAGTGTCGAGACTGTAGGAGTGTTAAACGCCGACACATTAACCAGATCTGCTTCTGCTTCTCTGAGGTGAGCGGCACCATTAGAAATATCAGGAAACTTCAAAAGGAAAACATCCGTGCGTTTGATCACCTCAGGTGAGGAATATTTCTAGAGCTGCTTGTCTGCTGTTAGACAGACTGACTGTGGCTTTTTACATGTGTTTATGTATGCGAACATTAATAGCACTCTCATACCAGCTCATTTTTTAGTTGAACTTAGTTTTTTTGGGTTTGGAGCTGTGTGTTGTGTAACTGTACATTTGCATCAGTGAAACTGTATTCATGATCAGATCTGTGTTAGCCGTCACTGCTCTCTGCTTTGACTATGCAGACGCTGCTTATGGCAGATGTGCTGATGTTGTTCTGTGAAATTTGCATCAGCTGCTTTTACAGTTTGACTGATGTGAGTCTGACTGTAACTTGTTGGAAGGAAATGTGATGTTTGAGCCAGAGATCATTAATCCACGCTTGCTTTGCTGTGTTTTATGTTTTACATGTGCAGCGCCGGTCCTTTATGATTTATTGGGTGATTTATAATGTGAAGTCTATAAGTCAATTTGATGTTGAATTATTTCAAAGAAGACTCTCTTGCTCATCAAGGCTGCATTTATTTGATTAAAAAATACAGTAAAAACAGTAATATTGTGAAATATTTTTAGAATTTAAAACAGCTGTTTTCTATGTGAATATGTGTTAAACTAATTTATTTCTGTGATCAAAGCTGTATTTTCAGCATCATTACTGCAGTCTTCAGTGTCACATGATCTTCAGAAATCATAATAATATACTGATTTGCTGCTCAAGAAACATTTCTGATTATTATCAATGTTGAAAACAGTTGTGCTGCTTCATATTTTTGTGGAAACCGTGATACATTTTATTTTTCATGATTCACAGATGAATAGAAAAATCAAAAGAACAGTGTTTATTTGAAATGGAAATCTTTTGTAACATTATAAATGTATTTTACTGTCACTTTTGATCAATTTAATGCATCCCTTTTGAATGTACTTTTAAATGGTAGTATATACTGAAAAAAATTGAAATTGGTTGTAAATTTCATAAATGATTATGAAGAAACAGCATTGAAGTATAAAAGCTAAAATAGTTTTTTTAAATGCACTCCAAAAACCTTTAGATTATTTACTACTATGAAAATTCATTTTTAAAGTGTAGAAATGGCTACACTATAAAATTTGAAAAGTTATGCGTAAGTTATTTAAACGTATGCATGAGTTATACATGCATAAAGTGCATACGTTATGCATAAAAAACAAATGAAATTTGATTTGATTGTTTTTAAGATACTTAGATTTGATCACATCTTGTTAGAAACTGAATGATTTATAAAATTAGTGAAACAGTGCAACAGTTTATGAAATTAATTAAAATGTCACTCATAAATGTAGTTTAAAAACCTAGATTTGACCATTTATTGTTAAAACTTGAATATGCAATTGACAAAATTTTTATTGAAATGGTATTGTCAACAATTTCATAAATTAAGTTCTAAAAAGATATAATCAAATCTAGGTGTCTTAAAAATGCTTGTAAAAGTTCAATGCAAATTTCATAAGTTGTTTCATTGCATAAGTTAAACAAATGCATAAATTGCATAGGTTATGCATAAATAAAATGTAAGAAATTTGAATGTTTCAGACATTTAGATTTGACGATATCTTAAGAAACTTAATTTATAAAATTATTAAAACACAAATTGTTTCATTGCATAGGTTAAGGATAAATGCATAAAGTACATGCATTATGCTTAAAATTGAAAACTGATGTTCGTCACTTGCTGTATTTAGTGATCGCAGCTCTATTTGGAGCTGTTGCTGATTCTACCTCTAATAGATGCTCAGGTGAAGAAGTGTGTTTTTAGCGGATTGAGGAATTCAAGCTATGAAAATCAAACCTCTGCGCTCAAGAATCCCTGGAATTCCAGCAATTCCGCCTCAGACGTTTGCTTCCAGAAACGTCTGTGAATCCAGACAGAGACCAGGTTCATCTGAGCGCGCGGTTTGTTTGCTGATGTTAGCGTCATTATCTGGAGCTGTTTAGAGCTGGTGAATGTGTTCGAGCTCAGTTCAAATACTACACTCACCTTGAGGTGAGGTAATCATTGTTTGTGTTCACAATCCTGAACTCTCACAGTCAGTCAGACAGGAAGGTATGTGGGTTAATGCTTGTTTTTGGCTGGTTTAGTGTGCGTAGAGTTGTTTACTGATAAGGGATTGAGCTGAAGTGATCAGTGTTTTGAGTTGCCTCCATACAAGGTGTTGCTGTGTTAACGGAGTTTAATAATCACTTTAATTTTTCAGTTTGACTAATGCTGTCAAATCAGTCCTGACTTCGTGGCCTCTGTGACTAAAGTATGGATTTATATATCTGTTATTGAATTATTATTGAGTCATTTCCGTGGCAGTTCTCTGCCTGTCTGAGCAGATGTGAGTCAAGTCACATGAGTGTGTGTCATTCGTACGTCATGGATTTCCATGAAGGACGGCGTGTTTCAAACCAGTGCCCGTGAAGGAATGTTACAGGTGTGTCAGGTGTGTTTGGGTTTCCTGTAAGCGTCTGCAGGAATGTGTGTGTTTGTTTGTGTTTGTGTGTGTCTGTGTGTGTGTGTGTGTGTGTGTGTGTGTGTGTGTGTGTGTGTGTGTGGAGGTCAGCACTCAAACGCTGTGTTTAATCATTAGCTCTGTACTAATGAACTGTTGATCATTTCATTAGTTCTTATAGTTATAATATTACCACTGTCGGTTGGATATAAAATGTCATTTTCTGCATCTTTCAAAAAACACCTAAGATTGTGAAACAATTTATGAAGTTTGATTATTTTATTTTTTTTTGAAAATGTACAGTTTTTAAGACACTTATATTTGCTTGTATCTTGTTAGAAAATTAATAATTTCTGAAATTGTTGCAACAATAAAACAATTTATGAAAAGTTTGGATTGAAATTTTACACACGTTTATCTTTGTCTAGATTTGACCATATTTTGTTAGAAATTGAAAAAATTATAAAATTGTTGCAACACTTAATCAATTTATCAAATATGAAATTAGAATTGAAATTGTATTGATTCAACAATTTTATAAATTATTAAATTTTTAAAAAGGTGTAATCAAATCCAGGTTTCTTACAAATGCATATGCGTGTAAAATTTAAAGACAAATTTCATAAATTGTTTCTAAGTTTCAACAGTTTCGTAAATTATTCAATTTCTATTATGTAATTGTCAAATCTAAATGCTTATGAGTGTGAAACAATTGATGAAATTTGAATTAAAATTTTACACATTTTTAAGACTCCGAGATTTCTTGTTAGAAATGGAACAATTTATGAAATTCTTGAAACAATTAAAATAATTTTGTAGTAATTAAATTGCATTTTTATTGTTTTAACAATTTCGTAAATGATAGGTTAAAAACAATAAATGTCTCTCATTTCTTGTGATCAGAATAAGAAGTAAATTCAGGCTAGACGGTGTGTCTGGGTTATCTGTATGTGTTTAATGGGTCAGACTGAACGTCTGAGAGCAGTTTATAAGCTCTTTAAAAGCTGTAGAATCGATTACTTACAAATACAGTGGAAAATATTTCCCTGAATGGTTTCTTTGAGGTGTAATATCATTAATAGTGAGTGTTACTTAAACTGCTTTGAATAGGGTTTAGGAATTTACATGTGAAATGTTATCAGAGAACATTTTAGTTTCCACAAAGTTTCTATTCTCTTTTCCTTTAGAAAAGCATCTTTGTGATTTTAAAGAACCAGATGCAAAAACCCTATAAAACCAAAAATGGTTCAATAAGAAACCTTCTTATTAAGAATGAGGTTGCTGCACAGAACCACTAAAGAAGCTTTATTTTTTATAGTTTTTCTAATAGTTTATTTCTCATATTTGTCATTGATGACTGTGAGCAGCTCATTCTGCTGCATCCCTGTTTTTAATTGGCATTGGATAGTACGTTTATAAGGAAGTGTCTTTATGACGGGTCAGTCATAAACTTCATTTTGTAGCCTCCAGGATATACAGCTGATGAAAAGCACCATTGTTTTATTTCCCAAAATATCTGTTCGTGGAATCAATGTGATGCTTTACAGTGTTTCTCTTTGTCGTAACTAGTCTTGATGAAGTCTTTTAATGTCACATGAACACCTGCAAAAACTGCAGACATTTCCAGTTTTGATTCCTTTAGTGGTTGTTTTAGTAGGTTTGATAAGTCAAGAACCTCTCAGACATTGAGTCGTATGATTTATTTGAGTCTTTTTGATTGATTTATTGAAGAACTGGTTCGTAAGAGTCATTTGTTTGTGAGTCAGACTACCATAGCTTTGCTGTATGTTTGTTTTTTGTGTCTATTTTTGTCATAACTAGTCCTGATAAAGTTGTTATAATGAATTCATAGCTCATTTTGGCCTAGGAAAAGTCACATTGTAGCAGTTTTGAAATAAATTACTGTTTTGATTATTAATTATCCGCAGTAGATTCATAAGTTGTTCCATTTCTAAAAAAAAACTTTTTTGAGTCTAGGCATCTTAAGAATGCTTATGAGTGTACTGTTTCAAAAAGAAATGTATGACAAGAAATAGTCGAATCTAGGTGCCTTAAATTCTTATGAGTGTTAAATTTCAATACAATGTTCATAAATGTCTTCATTCTTTCAACAATTTCATACATTTTTAATTTCTAGCAAGAAATTGTCAAATGTAGGTGTCTTAATTCTTATGATTGTAACATTTCAATACGAATTTCATAAATTCTTTCATTGATTCAGCAATTTCATAAAAAAAATTTTTTAAATCTAAGTGTCCTATTTAAAATTTCAATGCAAGTATTAAAAAAACCGTTAAGGTCCAGAGTCTTATTTTTGTTTTATAATGAATTTTCTTAACTTTGTAGTTTAAAAAGTATATATTCTTGTCCATTGTAAGTCTTTAGCCCTCATTATTTCGTCTCACAGACTTTAATTGTAAATCTTTCCTATATGTTCAGAGCTGCTGTGTGTCTGTGTTTGTGTTGTGAGTGTGTTCACTTCCTCAGACGAGGAGCGTCTCTATCAGAGCATGAGATGATGATCACACTCTTACCAAACACAGGAAGGAAATGAGAACTTACTCTTACTAAAGCAGATTTCAACACAACCTGCTGCATAGATCGTATGAGTAGTTTTTCTGCATGATAGGGATGATGCCATGAATCATGGATTGATAAGATTTGAGTGTGTGGCTCATGTGGAGGCTTGCGGTGGGATTTCATCGTTAAACACAGGCAGGTTTATATAGTGAGCTCACTTTATCATGAATCTACAAGCCCAGAATGAGTTTCTCAATCTGTATAGGCTTGTGATGACATAATGTTTCAGGAAAAGTCTGGCATGACTACCTTGATATCACTGTGTAAAGATTGCTCTAAAGGACTGCAGTTTCTCAGGCTGTTATGCCTAATATTGTCTATTTTTGTCATTGTGCAAACACTAACCGCTGGTTTATTTCAATACTGATGCTTTAGCAATTCTCTTTCTGGTTCAGACTCTTATTAGGAATTCTTTTAAAAGGTTTAATAAGTTAAAAACCTCTCTAAACGATTCATTGAATGAGTCACCTGACTGATTCAAACGGTCAACTCAAGAAGTCCAGACTCATGAACAAATGACTCTTATGAACAAATCATTTAGTGAATCAATCAAAAAGATTCAACGCTGCAAAAAAAGCTGTTCTTCCTCTGTATTTTTTCCCAGTACAAAATATCTAAACATTCTTAAATTAAGATGCATTTACTTGCGATGCAAAAGTTTTGTTTTCTGAAAAAATTATCAAAATGAAGTGTTTATGCTTTAAAAAAAGAAATGTATGCCAATGGAGTAAAAAAAAAAAAACTTAATTCAAAAAGAATTTATTTTTTTGACTCTCTTAGCAGATATTTTTCTTGTTTTAAGCATAAACTCTCACCCTTGTTTGATGAAAAATCGTTAAAAATGAGGTGAGTTTATGCCTAAAACAAGAAAAATAGGCTATCTGCTAAAAAAAATTAATCTGTTTTTCTTTTGAATTAAGTGTTTTACTGGCAGATGTTTTTCTTGTTTAAGGCAAGACATTTTTTAATAATTTTTTCAGACTCTTATTTTGCATCACAAGTAAATGCATCTTGTTTT
This sequence comes from Schizothorax lantsangensis, assembly GCA_027422415.1. Taxonomy (NCBI): domain Eukaryota; kingdom Metazoa; phylum Chordata; class Actinopteri; order Cypriniformes; family Cyprinidae; genus Schizothorax; species Schizothorax lantsangensis. The sequence goes on from CM049858.1 coordinate 30,282,058, forward strand.
AAGATAATTTCGATATTTGTACTGGACAACAAGGCAAATATTGAGCAAGAACATCACTTTTTGCAGTGTTGTGAGTCTTTTTGATTGATTCATTAAAGAACTGGTTCAAAAGAGTCATTTGTTCATAAATCAGACTACATTGGTTTTGTGTTTTTTCATGTATCTGCGGAATCCGTGATGTCTGTTTATTGACTTTTGACATGTTTTTCTAGCATAATAACTCAGTCACATAACTGTATAATAACTTAATAGTATAATAACTTGAGTATGACGTCAACCTGTGACCCTAAAATCCGTCCCTGTCAGACTGTCTCCAATAGATTGTCCTTTATTTCCTGCCTCTCCGGATTTTCGTTTCCAGCCAACATCGTTCCAGAGGATTTTATGTCAGTATGAAGAGCAGGAATCAGGGCATGTCAAAAAGCATTTCAGAAAATGAACTTACAGTAAACCACAACAGCGTACAGGGTTTCTGGGAAGTAAAGTAGCTCCAAGAAGAAGTCAAAGACTGAACATGTCTGGAAGTGGCGTTAGATAACTAACATGCACGATGCGAGTTCTGCTTCAGTCAATCCTGACCATAGTAAAGTGCAAGAACAGCTTAATATCGACTCATTAGTTTAGTAATCAACAGCTTGGCAGAGGCATTGCTACTCATTTCACAGATCATTTCAAATATAGAAGTCTTAATTCCAGTATAGAAATCATGACAGAAATATATTCACTATTTACAGTAGACAGAATGTACTTCTTAAAGTAGTAATAATGATAATACATTTTATTATTAAACAGCATTTTTAAGGAAAATCACAATTTTTCATCCATGTTTTAATTTAAAAAAGCAAACCTTTGTTGTGCAGCACTTGGCCAAAAAAAGATTGTTTTATATGATATTTGAAAAGATTTTTTAGAAATTGATTTGATTACTAATCAAATAATAATTATTATTAGCAACAATAATAATACAATTTATTAAAATTAAGGAATATTGAACCATTCTTGTCCATGTTTTGAGCAGCACTTTTTGCCAAAAATAAAAGGAATGATTAAATTTTCTGTTTATTAAATTAAATTATTAAATTAAATTACATTTCAATTACAGTATTACATACATATTACATTATACATTACATATTCCCCATTCTATTACATTTTTAAAAATGTATTAATTTTTGTTTTATAAATTGATTTGATTACCACCATTTTTATAGTAAATTTGTATTTGACATTATTATAATTATTATTATTATTATTATTATTATTATTAGCCATAGAAGTAATAATATTAATAATAATAGTAATACGATTTATTTACCTTTTTTAAGGAATATCAAACCATTGTTTTGTCCATGTTTTAATTTAAACCATAAACCTTTGTTGTGCAACACTTTGCCAAAAAATAAAAGGATTTATAAAATTTTAATTTAATTACATTTTAAAAAGTTTACTAAATTGTTAGTATTATTAATTTATTTTACCACCGCTTTTGATACAGTTCTAGTCATGCAAAGAAAAACACAGTGAAACCAGCAAAAAATACAATGATACAGACCTTTGGTCATACCGACCAGACCGACCAGCACTAGAAAATTTGGAATTAATTGAAAAAAACTTCATTAGCATTATTATAACGTTATGATAATTCACCCTAAGATGAAAAATAATGCTGTCAGCATGGTAAAATCGTGTTTTGTTTGTCTCCAGCAGAATGTCATCGTCTGTCTACCGGTTCGTCTGTGGGGAGTCTGGATCCACGGGCCGCAGACTGCTGCTCTCTGTCCAGCACTGAGCCTTCAGAGGACGGCCGGCCGGTCAGCACAGTGTCCACCGTCTCGTCTGAGTCGTCCAGCGAGGGCAACAGCGGCTCCGCGACAGCGCCGTCCGCAGGAGCTGATATCGACCTGGAGCTCAGTCCTCCGGAGGCTCCCTCGGGTCCTCCAGATCTGCTCGGGTTCGACTGGCCGGTTGAAGAACCATCGGTCTCGACACCGGACCCTCCGTCGCCGTTCGCCACCGTCACAATGGCGCCAAACCCTCAGCTCACGTACGTGGATCGTGTGGTGATGGAGATTATCGAGACGGAGCGGATGTACGTCAGGGATCTGCGCAGCATCGTAGAGGTGAGAAACATCAGATGTAAAACTGCTGTGGGTTCTGATTCAGAAATGTCCTTGTGTCTCATAGTATTGGCTCACAATTTGAACATTTTCAGAAAATTCAGAAAAGATTTAAATTTAAAAATTTTTGAGATCAGAAAATGACTGTTCAAAAGCAGTTCACCAAGGCTGCAATTTAAAACCATTAACAGTAAAAATTGAAATATTAGTACAATTTAAAATAGCTGTTTTCTATGTGATCTGTTAAAAGTATTTTATTATATTTGATCAAAGCTGTATTCAAATTCGCCAGTGTCGCTGATCTTCAGAAATCAAAAGCAGTCTCAAGAAACACTGATTATTATCAATGTTGAAAAAGGCTGCACAATATTACTTTTATAAAATTATGTTTTTAAAATGAAAAAAAATTCAAAAACACTGAGAAAAAGTTAACTTTAAAAAAGTAAAAGTTCTTTATGAAATTGTACCAATTTATATATTTAAAATTAAATCCATATTATAAAAAAATATTAGTATAAAAATATACAATTTAAAATAGCGGAAAGTATTGTTTTCTTTGTTATATGCCATTTGCTAAAATCATTTAAGATTTTTTTTCCTCATTAATGTACACACAGCACCCCATATTGACAGAAAAACACAGAATTGTTGAATTTTTGTATAAAAAAGAAAAACTGAAATTATGGTCCTTATACCCTTTTTGATCATATATTTAAAGGTGCTGTCCATTTCTTCTGATCATCCTTGAGATGTTCTACACCTTATTTTCAGCTGTGTTTGATTATCATTGGACTTGATTAGGAAAGCCACCAGTCTATATAAGACCTACAGCTCAGTGTCAGAGCATGATCTGAGGTCAAAGGAACTGCCTGAAATCAGAGACATGGCAAGGCACAGATCTGGCCAATACAAAAAAAATTCTGCTGCACTTAATTTGCTGCTCAAGAAACATGAGCTTCTGATTATCATCAATGTTAGAAAGAAAATAGTTGTGCTGCACAATATTACTTTTATCTAAAATAGATATGTTTTGTAAAATTGCAAAAAAAATATCAATTTAATGCATCCTTACTGAGAAAAAGTATAAGTTCTTTAAAAACTCCGTGACTGTTCTTGTAAAAGACTTAAACCCAATTCTTTATAAGAAATCCAACCTGACAGTGGAGAGGACCAAGGAGGAATGGCAGAGGATCCCCAAATAGGTGTGAAAAACTTGTTATTTAAAGGCTGTATTAAAGGGTGCTTCCTAAATATGAGCAAATTATAAATGTGAATTTGTTTTTCTTTTTTAATATCTGCTCAACAATTCTGTGTTTTTCTGTTATGGGGTGCTGTGTGTACATTATGAGGAAAAAAAATGAATATATTTTAGCAAATGGCTGCAATATAACAAAGAGTTTCCGTACCCACTATATATATATATATATATATTTTATTATATTTATATTTTTTTTTTTTTTTTTTCTTTTTTAATATATTTGTATATTTTTATACTAATTAGTATCATTTTTATAATATGGATTTAATTTTAAATATATAAATTGGTACAATTTCTTATAAAGAACTTTTACTTTTCTTATATTTATATTATATTTATATTTACTTTATATATGTATATGTATATGTATATGTATATGTATATGTGTGTGTGTGTGTGTGTGTGACCCTGGACCACAAAACCAGTCATAAGGGTCAATTTTTTAAAATTTTATTTATTGGTGTTTGGTGATGAGTTTTTGTCTCAAGGTCTGCATTTACAGTCACACCAGAGGTGTTAAACTGAGATTAGGACTTGGTTTTATGCAGACCAGTCAAGTTCTTCCACACTGACTCAATCAATCATTTTCTTTTTGAACCTTGTCTTATACACAGAGACATTGTCATGTTAGAATAGAAAAGAGTCCAAGCTGTTGCTATAATATTAGAAGCACACAATTTCCTAGAATATCATTATATGCTTTAACATTAAGATTTGTACTCAAAGAAATTACTAAAGTAGTCAAACCTGTTCATTAGAAGGGGGCGACCCAATACTTCTGGCAATATAGTGTGTGTATATACTGTATATAAATATATATATAAATATTAAATATAAGTATTTTCATATTTAAAAATAAAACAAATGCAGGCGAGCTTGTTGCAATGCATTCTGGTATTGCTTTATCCATAACAGATACAGTGGGGCAAATAAGTATTTGATACACTGCCGATTTTTCAAGTTTTCCCACTTACAAAGAATGGAGAGATCTGTAATTTTCATCGTAGGTACACCTCAACTGTGAGAGACAGAATCTAAAAAAAAAATCCAGAAAATCACATTGTATGATTTTTAAATAATTAACTTCCATTTTATCACCTACCAACCAGCAAGAATTCTGGCTCTCGCAGACCTGTTAGTTTGTCTTTAAGAAGCCCTCCTATCCTCCACTCATTACCTGTATTAATTGCACCTGTTTGAACTTGTTACCTTATATAAAAGACCCCTGTTCACACACTCAATCAATCAGACTCCAACCTCTCCACTATGGGCAAGACCAAAGAGCTGTCTAAGGACACTAGGTACAAAATTGTAGACCTGCACAAGGCTGGGATGGGCTACAGGACAATAGGCAAACAGCTTGGTGAGAAGGCAACAACTGTTGGTGCAATTATTAGAAAATGGAAGAAATTCAAGATGACTATCAATCTCCCTCGGACTGGGGCTCCATGCAAGATCTCGCCTCGTGGAGTATCAATGATCCTGAGAAAGGTGAGGGATCAGCCTAGAACTACACGGGAGGACCTGGTCAATGACCTGAAGAGAGCTGGGACCACAGTCTCAACGGTTACCAATTAGTAACACACTACACCGTCATGGATTAAAATCCTGCAGCGCGCGCAAGGTCCCCCTGCTCAAGCCAGCACATGTCCAGGCCCGTCTGAAGTTTGCCAAAGACCATCTGGATGATCCAGAGGAGGCATGGGAGAAGGTCATGTGGTCAGAAGAGACCAAAATATAGCTTTTTGGTATAAACTCCACTCGCCGTGTTTGGAGGAAGAAGAAGGATGAGTACAATCCCAAGAACACCATCCCAACCGTGAAGCATGGGGGTGGAAACATCATGCTTTGGGGGTGCTTTTCTGCAAAGGGGACAGGACGACTGCACCGTATTAAGGGGAGGATGGATGGGGCCATGTATCGCGAGATTTTGGGCAACAACCTCAGTAAGAGCATTGAAGATGGGTCGTGGCTGGGTCTTCCAGCATGACGATGACCCCAAACACACAGCAAGGGCAACTAAGGAGTGGCTCCGTAAGAAGCATTTCAAGGTCCTGGAGTGTCCTAGCGAGTCTCCAGACCTGAACCCAATAGAAAATCTATGGAGGGAGCTGAAACTCCGTGTTGCCCAGCGACAGCCCCAAAACCTGAAAGATCTGGAGAAGACCTGTATGGAGGAGTGGGCCAAAATCCCTGCTGCAGTGTGTGCAAACCTGGTCAAGAACTACAGGATACGTCTGACCTCTGTAATTGTAAACAAAGGTTTCTGTACCAAATATTAAGTTCTATTTTTCTATTGTATCAAATACTTATTTCTTGCAATAAAATGGAAATTAATTATTTAAAAATCATACAATGTGATTTTCTGGATTTTTTTTTTTACATTCTGTCTCTTACAGTTGAGGTGTACCTACGATGAAAATTACAGATCTCTCCATTCTTTGTAAGTGGGAAAACTTGAAAAATCGGCAGTGTATCAAATACTTATTTGCCCCACTGTACATATGATGCTGCCTTAGAGTTTGTTAGTGTAACTTTGATGCCTAAGAGTGCTGTCTATGTAGGAATTTCACTAGAAAGCGTTCTTCTACATGTCCCATAAACCCTCCACAGAGCCGCTGACAGCTCCCACACCTCCATCATCTTTAACGGCCACTTCCTGTAACGTTACCAGCCTCAAACAGACAGATGGTGATCCTCACACTTCTGCAGAACACCCAGAATGCCATGCTTTAAAACAACAACAATAAACTGCACGACTAGTAAGAGCCGCTGAGGTTTTAAACTTCACTGCACTAACGGCTGTTTTTCTAGTCGTTTCCCACTCAGGGTGGAGTGCTGCGTTAGCAGGATGTCTCGCTGCTGAACACGGGAATTCCTCGGGTTTGTAGGTTTTCACAGGTGTCACTCCTCTTGGAGGAATGTGTTGCACTTTCATATTCCTTATGCACGAATTTCCATCCTCCAAAATTGCATTGCTGACCATCTGCAACACACATAATGCAGTCTTGATAAACAAACTTGAGCTGCATGCGTGTTTCTAAAGTTAGACCTTATTAGATACTTTCTTCTAACTCTTAAGGCAGCATAGCATGCATCTTTTGGGAAATCCCATAATGCATTGTCATCTCAGTGGAAAGAATGCAATGCAGGGAAAAGGCGGCGTAATTTAATTTTTTGGTCCTCAAATTTGAAATCAGAAATCAGCTGTGCCGTGTTAATCCCGAAGTACATACTACATACTACCAGCTGTTTTTTCACAAATGTGACCCTGGAGCACAAAAGCAGTCTTAAGTCGCTGGGGTATATTTGTAGCAATAGCCAAAAATACATTGTATGGGTCAAAATTATTGATTTTTCTTTTATGCCAAAAATCATTAGGATATTAAGTAAAGATCATGTTCCATGAAGATATTTTGTAAATTTCCTACTGTAAAACTTAATTTTTGATTAGTAATATGCATTGCTAAGAACTTAATTTGGACAACTTTAAAGGCGATTTTCTCAATATTTAGATTTTTTTGCACTCTCAGATTCCAGATTTTCACATAGTTGTATCTCAGCCAGATATTGTCCTATCATAACAAACCATACATCAATGGAAAGCTTATTTATTCAGCTTTTAGATGATGTATAAATCTCAATTTCGAAAAATTGACCCTTATGACTGGTTTTGTGGTCCAGGGTCACAAATGTTTCGTCACTGATGCTTTTTAAGAATTGCTTACTTTTGTTTGCTTAGAATAAAACTGACCATTATCTAAGTCACTTAATTACTTCACAAAGCTCAGTCGTGTGCCAGACTTTTGACACACTCTTCATCTGCAACAACCGATTATATGTACATTAATTATTTTTGAGAATCCCTTACTCTTGCTTAGAATAACTGGTCAATATTAAAATATTAAAACAAAACCCACCAAAATATCTCTTAATAAAACAAAAAATAAAACTTAATAGAACAAGACAGCAATATTTAAATAAAATATCTTTTTTTTTTTGTGATTGTTTTTTTTTTTTTTTTTAAAATCTCAAATGTTGGATGACAGCATAATAAAACAGTAAGTGATTAAATTTCAGCTGAAAAGGAAATACAAATAAACACCGGCAGCAAATTAAATTCCATTAATTTAAAATAATTCTTTTAGCTTGGGCTATAACAAGACAGTTTGTATTCTACCATCCTTGCAGTGCTGCGTTCTAAACAAACAATTTGAAAAGACAGCAACCAAATCTTCTAATGTCATGTGAACCATTGCTGTGTATTGTTTTTTTAGCAGCTGAAACCAGACATTAATGAACTAGAACAGAATCATCATTTAACAACATAAACAAGGATCAATACTGCAACTTTGTGGTACGTTTTTACTTGAATCATGTTTCCAAAAATAATTGAACAGTCCCAAAACATATGCAAAAAAACTTTAGAGTTATTGTTAAAACCAATTAGGATTTGATGAAATAAATGTAACTTTAATTAGAACGAACCAATAAATATTTAAATATTTGGAACAAAATTTCTTAAAGGGGTCATATGATGCGATTTCAAGTGTTTCTTTCTCTTTGGAGTGTTACAAGCTGATTGTGCATAGATAAGATCCCTGAAGTTGCAAAGACTAAAGTCTCAAAACCAAAGAGTTATTCTTTATCAAAGTTAAGACTCTGCCACGACCCCCTAAAACAGCTCATTCAAACACGCCCCACATGTCTACGTCACTGTGTGGTAATATTTGCATAAGGCCTGGTTTCAGTAACGCAGTAGTGTTGATGAAGTCATGTCAAGGAGAAGCTGTGTGTTTCTAGGCAAAAGCACTTTATTTGGTCTTCTGAAAGTAGATGCATTTAGGAATCATTAAGATTACTTGCAACAGAACAGCAACGCATTTTATGGACGACCGTTTCGTGAACCTAGGAGAGGAGGTAATTCTGACTTTGCTATGACAATATGGCACTTCTGAATCAGTGACTGTATGTTTTGTTATTATTCTAAGTATTTGATATTGACTGTTTTTGAATGCTGTTATTGAATGCAGAGTTTTGCGCGTCGTGTGTGTGTGTGTGAGAGAGAGAGACAGGGTCACATCACAGCACATCAGCTATCTTAATCGTGGCTTGTGTGTGTGTGTGTGTATGTGTGTGAGAGAGAGAGAGAGAGACAGGGTCACATCACAGCGGAGTGTACAGCCCGTCAGAAATCATCTTAACTGCGGCTTGTGTACAAACACATATGAGCTTCATCACTGTGTCTGTCACGCGACTGCTCCTCTCTCAGGCTTGAACTGATGGTAAAACTAGGACATTATTAAATTTCTTTACTTTAATTTTGAAAGCTGAAGCTCACGATTATGGTAAAGGGCGTTACATTTCTGACGCGGGTTGTGGTGTTCGGCCAATCACAATGCACTGGGTCAGTTGGCCAATCAGAGCAGACTGTGCTTGTCGGAAGGAGGGACTTTGTAGAAAACGAAGCGTTTGAGAGAGGCGGGGCATAGAGGACCTACAATAATGTACAGTATTCGAAAAATAATGTGTTTTTTTAACATTAAAGCATGTCAACGTATTCTGTTACACCAAATACACAAAATAATGATCTTTAAAAAGCATCATATGACCCCTTTAATAGAACAAAGCAGACCTTCTGTTAGATCACTAATGAAAACTAAACAAACTGATATTTAAATCTTTTATTAGAACAAAAACTACTAATTAGAACAAAACCAACCGATATTTAAACCTCTAAACAGAATCTCTTAATTGTCTTTGATTGCTTAGACATGCGCCCGAGTCACTGCTTTGATATATGTGCTAGACAACACTATACATGCAGTATAATTAGATCTAAATCTGGAGGATCACCTGTATCATCGTTACGTATCGTCATATCACCCAGCCCTATAAACTCACTCTATGCTGAAGCACAAAGTCATTTATAGACATAACAGTATGAAATATGACTTGGCTTGTAAGGGTGTTTTTACCTGAAAGGTTTTGAGTCAGTCCTGTTTGAAAGTGCCGTTTTCTCCATTATGAGGTGCGTTATGGGTCTGAGGGAGCATTTTGAAGGGTCTTAAATAAGGCTCATAATTGGGCTCTGGTGAGCCGTGTTTCTCTCACAGCTGCGTTGGATATAGTAAGTCGGAAACTGATGTCATATGTTACCGGGATCGTCTGGGAATTTGAAATCGGAGTCCATTTGGGTTCTTGAATGTGTTGCAGTTCTTAGTTTAGCTCCCTAAATAATCTAAAACACATCCTGTGCACTTTATGAAGACCTTCGTTTTGTGTTTTTAGTGCCTTAGGGTCCTTTTTCTTGTTGTTAGGTTTTACTCTGATGTTATTGTGTATTATATGTGGATTGCTCAGCACTTTGGATTACATTTGTACCTGTAAAGTGCTTAATAAAAAAGATGAATGAATGAGTTTGGCACTGGTCAATGTAAACTACAGGAAAATGCCCAAATATGGTGATTCACACCGGCCTGATCTGACATCTGTTTGGGTGAAACTGGACATTTTGTTGGTCGTTTAACTTTGCAAATGGACTCAGACTCTCACAAAGAGTGTCCACACCCAGACTCAGCTTCTTTTGCATTGATTATCTTCTAAAGCGTCTGTGGTTTGTCACAGAGACGTCATTTGATGTTATGAGCTGAATGTCCATGTGATGCTGTTGCATAATGGAGGCTCTCATGCAGAATATCTGCTCATTATGTTTGCACCTCGGCCCTCGGGTGAAGGATGTTGAACTCCTCCCTGATCTGTGGCGCTCTGATTCACAGCCAAACTTGGCAGTGGAGCAGTTTCCTAATATGAGCATTGGGCGTGTGTGTGTGTGTGTGTGTCATGCTTTCAATGATGTGGCCTGCTAAGCTCCAGCTTGATTTGGCCTGTTTGGAGCAGCACAGAACAGAGTTTTATGAAAAACTTTAAAGAACATGTTCAGATTGGAAATAATTTACTTAAAAGTTTTTGGGGTGTTTTCATTTTGCAGTATCATGCCATTTTTATGCTTAGTATAATGCAGAAAAACTGATTTTCATTGTTGCAAAGTGGAGTTTCATTCATTGTTAGTACTGCTGACTTTGTTGTCTTTAATGAAATACATCAATGCATTGCAATTATTGTGTGTCAGTGTTGTTTTTAGCATTTAGTGCAGAATTTAGTTCCTCAATATCAGTCAGTTGTTAGTCTTAAGATGTACTGGTAATACCATGGTATTTTGATTTGTACCATGGTACTAAATGGGATGGAGCAGCACTGAACAGAGTTTACATGCATGTGTGAGTTTTATAAAAAAAAAAAAAAAAAAAACACTTTCAAGAAAGTGTTCCGTTTAGAAATGATTTACTTAAAAAATTTTTTTATTTTTTTTTTTTTTTTGCATTGACAATTTTCATGCCATTCTCATTACTATGCAAATTAATATATATTTTCATTGTTGTAATGTGGAATTTCATACATTGTTAGTACTGCATTTATGCTGAGTTTAATTAATGAAATAAATCAATGCATTGTAATTGTGTGTCAGTGTTTGTTGTCTTTAGAGTCGGGCAGAATTTAGTACTGTGGTAATACCATGGTACAGTGATGATGATATCCGATGGTAATACTATAGTACTTTGATATATACCATGGTACTGAATGAGATGAAGCAGTGCAGAACAGAGTTTACATTTTTTTTTAAAGATAATGAAGCCTGGCCAGTTTTGACAATTTTCATGCCATTCTCATTAATATAATGCAAAAAAAACTGTCTTTCGTTATTGTGATGTGGAATTTCATACATTGTTTGTACTGCTGACTTTATGCTGTTTAATTAATGATGCATCAATGCATTGAAGTTATTGTGCCAGTGTTTGTTGTCTTTAGTGTCATGCAGAATTTTGCTCCTCAGTTTCATTCAGCTGTTTGCTTTACAAAGAAGTACTGTGGTATTACCATGGTACAGTGATGTTATCAGATGTAGTACCATGGTATTTTGATTTTTCAAAATACATCATGTACTGAATGATTTAACTTATTGATATGCCATGATATTTGCATGGTACGTCAAATAATACCACCATACTATCATTAAATATTTGCATTTCTCAGTGTAGTAAATGCAAAACTGAGACACAGAATAGATGAGAAACCTTATATGACAATATTCTTGTATGATTATTATTAATGTAATATAGAATACCACTTCATTTGCTAGTCAAAATGTCTTTTTTAATCACTAATAGATTGTGCAGTTTTCCTTCAGTTCTCTAGCGCCATCTGCTGGGCAGTTGAAGGCGATGCTGTATGAATCAAGATGCATAATAGTTTGCCATTGGTTGAGTTAGAAATAATATTTATATTCCTTTTCCCATTTTCAGGATTATCTTGTGCACATCATTGACACCAGGGACCTTCCCATCAAACCAGAGCAAGTGTGTTCACTGTTTGGGAATATTGAACACATTTACGAGTTCAACAGGTAAGATTCAACCATAATGACTTACTATGCATTTTACATGCTTTTATGCAATGCACGCATATATATTCACATGTACAGCAGTGTCAAGTTAGTATTGGCTGAAAAAAAATGAGGTTGCACTGCAATAAAAATGTCATGTAATGTCAATTAGAGAGCTGATAACTCAACCACACATGCAAAAGCATATTCAGACACCATCAATGGATTTATTCAGGACTGATCTACTGTTTAAACATTGTATTTATTCATGCAAATGAGGAAGCAGCTGTCAAGTGTCAGATGCTCTCTGGCTTTAGATGTGGGATGTAAATAAACATGGTGGTTTGTTTTTGGTCAAGAGCCAGGCACATCGGTACACATGCTCACCTAATGCTCTTCACCAGTGTGTTTGAACAGTTGCTCTTTAACAGCGCATGAGCTCATGCTGAATAGTGCTGTAGGTCTTTAAAGGAATAGTTCAGCCAAAAATGATGGTTTGCTGAAAATGTGCTCACCCTCAGGCCATCCAAGATTAGGATGAGTTTGTTTCATCATCAGGTTTGGAGAAATGTAGCATTCCATCAGTTGCTCAAAAAATGGATGCTCTGCAGTGAATGGGTGCCGTCAGAATGAGAGTCCAAACAGCTGATAAAAACATCACAATAATCCACAAGTCCATAATCCATAATAACACTTCCTCCAGTGAAAAAGTGTTCTGGTCTGAATCAGGAGAGAAATCTGTAAATGAAGCAGCGTTTACAAGCCAAAACAGCTTGAAATGAATATGTGGCTGGATTTTGATGTGAGAGACAACAGGAGATGGACTTTTTCACTGGAGGAAGCGTTATTATGGATTATGGTATTTTCGCTGGCAATAACAGTTTGAAGTTAAAAAACGTCTCCATGTTGGATTTGTTTCATCTTTTGTCTTCTCGAGATGTTAACTGATGGACTGGAGTGGTGTGGATTGCTTGTGAATTATTGTGATGTTTTTATCAGCTGTTAGGACTCTCATTCTGACGGCACCCATTCACTCCAGAGCATCCATTGCTGAGACACTGAAGGAATGATAATCCAGTATTTATGAAAAATTCTTTAAAAGTTTTTTTTCCGTTTGTATTTAAGTCACTTTGGTGGTCAACTTAAACCAGTTTTAATAGTTTACATCAGTTGTTTAAACAATCAGTCTTCACTTTTTGTCTTTTATCTGCATAAAACACTTATCTTATTATTAACACAAACAAACTTTAATGCACCTCATTTAACCGGCTTCTGTTCTGTAAATGACTTTTACATGCATCAAAGATGAACAATACACAACGAACCGAAGCAAACCATTTATCTGGGCAAGTGTGTTTGTTTGAGATTTGCATTTGCTCTGTTCATTTCCAGACTTCCTCTTTCTGTGTCTGATGTCTGACAGAAGGTCATTGTGTAACTTCACATGTGTTTATCATCACTCAGAACCAAACGCATGTTTGATCATCTGGCTTTATCATTTTCAGTCTTTTTACATCATTAAAAGGAATATTATGTGTTCAACAAGTTAAGCTTTTTGCAATGAATAAATGTTAATGTTGCACATGGATTATTAACCCTATAAAGCCTACTGTATTTCTAAGGCCTCTAAATGATCAAACTTTGCTGTTAAACATGTCACACTAAATCTACTCCACGTCTTCTTTCATCTGATTGATAGTTTAGAGTGTTTTATCCAGTAAAAGCTCTTTTAGTGTAATTGTACAGACGTCCAGCTTCAGCTGCTGCTTCAGTGTCTTGTTGCTGTCAAATCTGGACTGATTTTGATCAAGTAAACGTCAGAATAACTGTAGTCATATCTCCAGATGAACACTTACTGGACTGAAGCAGCTCAGCTTTACTTGATTCTCCATCAATCATGTTTTAGTCTCAAATCTGATCATCAGGATCTTTTGAGGAACGTTTGTTTCCAGAAGCTTTACTTTCACTGTTCCTCAGCGGAGGAATGATCTTCATCTCACATCTTCTGAGGAGCGTTTATTTCTTCATCTCTCAATCATCATTGGATTGCATTGCATTATATGTTTGGATCATTTCAATCTCATCTTACTAAGACATATTATTGGAGATATAGAGTGACCACTGATATTTATATCATTTTATGTCAGTATCTGCTGTACTGTTATAAAGATCTCATTGATTTACATTACAAGCAGCAGAATTTCATAATATAAATATCAGCATCTGCACCAAATTGCATAGTTTTGCTCAGTTTGAGTCTCTGAGCTCTTTTTTCATCCAATAAAATTGAGCTGTTTTTCCTCCATATTATCACTATCAGACTATATGAGCCATAAACGCCTGATGGATCAAATATGATACTCAACAAAAAAACGCATAAGCAAGAGATTGTTTTCTAAATGTTCAATAAATGGTTCAATAAAAAAAAAAAATCTTACTATTAATTAATATGTCAGGCATTACAGGGTTAAATGCATCCTGAAACCTTCATTTATCACTGTCAGCTCATTTTTTTGGATATTTTTTGTATTATTGCATACTTTAGTAAAGTTTGCTTATGCCATATGGTCACCATAATCAAATGCTAATGTTTTATATTGTCTTTGCAGTGAGTTATTACAGTCTTTAGACATGTGTGCCAGTGATCCTGTGGCCATCGCGCGCTGCTTTGTGGACAAGGTACTAAATACAAACTTAAACTAAATGTGACCCTGGAGCACAAAAGCAGTCATAAGTAACACAGGTATATATAGAAATAGCCAACTGTATGGGTCTGTATGCCAAAAATCATTAGGATATTAAGTAAAGATCATGTTCCATGAAGATATTTAGTAAATTTCCTACCGTAAATATATCAAAACTTAATCTTTGATTAGTAATATGCATGGCTAAGAACTTAATTTGGACAACTTTAAAGGTGATTTTCTCAATATTTTAATTTTTTTTTTTTTGCACCCTCAGATTCCAGATATTCAAATAGTTGTATCTCAGCCAAATATTGTCCTATCATAACAAACCATACATCAATGGAAAGCTTTATTCAGCAATAAAAATTGCCCCTTATGACTGGTTTTGTGCTCCAAGGTCACAAATATGCCGTTCAGGATGTTCCTTTATAATACTGAATCATTTTCTCTTCTTTCTATTGCAGAGCGAGTATTTTGAGATCTACACGCAGTACTGTACAAACTACCCAAAGTAAGTAAAGCTCTGTGTTAAATGGAGTGTGTTTGGGCCTCCGGTGCGAGCGAGCGCTGATGCATGTGACAGATTATTCCTCTGAGTCAGTAACGTCCATCATAAACAGCATCAGACGGACAGTTTGACATCAGCCTGCTGAGAGCGTCTGCTTTAGCAATGACGCACATGAGGCCACACGAATCAGTTATATTAATATCATATCATAAAATCAGTTTTATTAAGATTTTTAAGATTTTTATTTTTTATTTTTGCATTTTATGTTCATTTTCCACTTCATTTTCATATGATTTAAAATTAATTATTTTTGTCTTTTTATTAGTTTTTGCTTTTTTAATGTCTAGCCTATATATTTTTGATAATTTTTATTTCAGTTATTAGTTATTTTAGTACATGAAGTTAAACTAAATGAAAATGAGAAATGTTTCTTTTAAAACTAGCTGAAATAAAACAAGTTTTGTTTTTTGTTTTTTTACTTTTTTATTGTATGTATTATGATAGATTCAACATGACTGATAAAATTGGTGATGCATCAATTGCCTCTGAAATTATTATTTTCTTGTTTTGAAATTAAAACAATTTCTAAACTAAAACTAAAAACATAAAAATCATTTTCGTAAAATAAAACAAAATAAACTTTACCTGAAAGTAACTAGTCAGCTAGTTGCCAAGACAGCATTTTTTTTCATTTTTATTTAGTTTAACTTGATGTACTAAATAACTAAAACTGAAATAAAAAATATATCGATACATTAAAAAAAATACTAAAACTAACTAGAAATTTAAAATGAAAACAAAGTACAAAAATAAAAACTAGTAATAAAATATAGTAATATAGTCAAAATAGTAATAAAACTATGATATTATCTCAGAAATAGCAAAAGAGGCTAACTTTCAACAATTTTTGATGCATAAATTATAATACATTACTGGTGTGATTATTTGTCTTATTTGAGTCTCTTCACAGACTAAACTGTGTGTGTGTCTGTGCGTGTCTGTGTGGTGTGTCTGTGTGTGTCTCTGTGTCTCTGTCTCTGTCTCTGTCTCTGTGTGTGTGTGTGTCTCTCTGTGTGTGTGTGTGTCTGTAGTTCGGTGGCGGTGTTGACAGACTGTCTGAGGAATAAAACTCTGGCCAAGTTCTTCCGGGATCAGCAGGCTTCGCTCAAGCGCTCTCTTCCGTTGGGTTCTTACCTGCTCAAACCGGTTCAGAGGATCCTCAAATATCACCTGCTGCTTCAGGTGCGACCACTGAACATCTGACAAAACATGACACCGTTCAGTAACACTTACAAATGTATGCATGTTAATGTGTGGAGACTGTCCAAAGAGAGAGCATAAATTATCTTTAATAATAATAACTTCTGTAATGTGAACATTCAGCAGGAAATGATGTTGGATGGGACTTGTTTTTGTTCATGTTTATTAGTTAATATAATTTCCCTGCTTACACAGTCCTGGGTACCAGGGGTATTATAGTTAACTGAAACTGTAAAGCCAATCAATCAATCAATTTATCAATAAATAATAGTCGTACATGCATACATACACACATTTTGTTACTGACTGAAATTAAATAAAATATAAAACAACATAAATATATTATTTCACCTGTTTTCCAAAGCAGCATTTTCCATTTTTATTTACTTTAACTTAATGTACTAAAATAATTAAGAATAAAACTCAAAACAAAAAAACTATATTGACAATAATATAAAAACAACTGACAAAAATGAGCAACACGCAACAAAATTACCAGAACTTTAATTACATTTAAATTGATAATGAAAAATATAAAAATAAGAACAATTCAAAAGCATCTCCGTGGCACTAAAGTAACACTGCTGGAGATTTTAAGTTAATATTTCAACAATTGAACACCACATTCACATGTTTAATTGGTCTCTGATCACATGACATGCAGCTAAACACATTTCATATTATTAGTGAGTGTTTTATTTTTATTGTTTTAATTTTAAAATTATTTCTGTATTTTAATTTTACATTTTTATGATATAATTCATTATTAGCTTTTTATCAACCCAAAAACCCCAGTTTGGGAAATCCTGCTCTATAGCAACACAGTGATGAATTGTGCAAAATAGATTATGATTGCATGTTCAAATCAGTTTACGTAGTTCAAAAATCTTGGTTATTGCTCATATCATCTACAGATGGAGATGAACAGCAGGGTTTTTTATAAATATAGTGCAGTGTGTTGCTCTGGTGTTGACAGACAGAGTCAGTGACTGTGATTTTGCTTTTCTGAAGGAAATCGCCAAGCACTTCGACCCTGAGGAGGACGGGTTCGATGTGGTGATCGAGGCCATAGACAGCATGACAGGAGTCGCCTGGTACATCAACGACATGAAGAGAAAACACGAGCATGCTGTGAGACTTCAGGTCTGTATTACCATCAAAACACTGGAGGACCAGATACCAGAACTCAAGACTGACGTCAAACAGGGTTATTATAGTTAACTACAATTATTAAAAAAAAATTACTTAAAATTAATGAATTAAATGTATATATTTTTTTTTAACTATATAAACTTTTTTTACTTAATAAAAATGGCTAAAATTAAAATTTAAAATATTAAAATGAAAAACTAATTCAAAATGTTAATTAAAACTAATAATATCTCAATTATAAAAATATCTCAATTATAATAATATCGCAAATAACTTTTTTCTTGTAGTTGCCAAGGCAACATTTATCATTTTCATTTAGTTAAACGTGATTTACTAAAATAACTAAAAGTAAAACTGAAATAAAAATGAATAAAAACTATGTAGGCATAAAAATAGCATTACAAAATAATAATAAAAATAGCAAAAACACAACTAAAAGTTTGACTAAAATTAAAATGAAATCTGAAAAATATCTACTAACTCAAATATATTATTAAAAACTCTAATAGTATCTCAGTGATACTAAAATAACACTATGAAATGAACAAATGTTTTTATTGCTACTCTTGTCAAAGGGTTGTATTCAGGATGTGATTAGTGAGAGTATTAATTCTGTGCAGGTGGAGTAAGAGTATTAATTATGTACAGGTGGAGTAAGAGTATTAATTATGTGCAGGTGGAGTATGTGCAGGTGGAGTATTATTCTGTGCAGGTGGAGTAAGAGGTGCAGGTGGAGTAAGAGTATTAATTCTGTGCAGGTGGAGTGAGAGCATTAATTCTGTACAGGTGGAGTAAGAGTATTAATTCTGTACAGGTGGAGTAAGAGTATTAATTCTGTGCAGGTGGAGTAAGAGTATTAATTCTGTACAGGTGGAGCATTAATTCTGTGCAGGTGGAGTAAGAGCATTAATTCTGTACAGGTGGAGTAAGAGTATTAATTCTGTGCAGGTGGAGTAAGAGATTCTGTGCATGGAGTAATTCTGTACAGGTGGAGTAAGAGTATTAATTCTGTGCAGGTGGATTAATTCTGTACAGGTGGAGTAAGAGTATTAATTCTGTACAGGTGGAGTAAGAGTATTAATTCTGTACAGGTGGAGTAAGAGTATTAATTCTGTGCAGGTGGAGTAAGAGTATTAATTCTGTACAGGTGGAGTAAGAGTGTTAATTCTGTACAGGTGGAGTAAGAGTATTAATTCTGTACAGGTGGAGTAAGAGCATTAATTCTGTGCAGGTGGAGTAAGAGTATTAATTCTGTGCAGGTGGAGTAAGAGTAATATTGTTCTATGACTTACATTACTCCTCTCACAGTGGTATGTTAATGACTGATGTTGTTTATCATGCACTCATATCGCATTAACAGATGGAATATGACTGTATTCAGTTTGTGATGTTAATGAGCGTCATGCAAACACATTATCATACTCTTTGATTAATTCTAATCTGAAGTCCTGACTCATGAGCTGGAGGATCTGTTCATTAATGGATCTGGGGCAGCACATGCTGTACGCATGCTTAGCAATCACTGATTCATGATTCAATTACTGCACACGATCAGCCAACAACTGACACCAACATGTTCTATTCTATTCTATTCTGACCTATCCTATTTCTATTCTATCCTAACCTATTTCTATCCTATCCTATCCTATGCTTTTCTATCCTGTTTCTATTCTATTCTATCCTGTTCCGTTCCGTTCTGTTCTGTTTTATTCTGTTCTGTTCTATTCTGTGCTATCCTATTCTATTCTATGCAATTTTAATCTATTCTAACATACCTATGCTATGCTATTCTATTTTATTCTATTCTATCTATTCTAACATACCTATGCTAATCTATTGTATCCTCTTCTGTTCTGTTTTATGCTATTCTATTCTTACCTGTTCCATTCTGATTTATTTTATGCTATTCTATTCTATCCAATCCTATCCTATGCCATTCTATCCTGTTCCATTCTGTTTTGTTATATTCTATCCTATTCTGTTCTGTCCTATCCTAATTTATTCTATTCTGTTCTATTCTACGCAATTCTATTCTATCCTTTTCTGTTCTATTCTATTCTATTCTGACATACCTATGCTAATCTATTCTATCCTCTTCTGTTCTGTTTATGCTATTCTATTCTATTCTATTCTTACCTGGAAGATGGCGGCGCGTTCCTTCCTTACCTGGAAGGAAGATGGCGGCGCGTTCTGACGCAGCGGCTGCTCCAGGTCCCAAAGACGGTGCTTTTATGTCTTTTAATGTCGTCTGTTCGTCTCCAAATAGTTTAAATTTACCGCTAACTCATAAGGAAAAACACATATATGATCGCCGAAGCCTTGTGGACATCGGCAACGCGTACAAACACCAACTCTCGCAGGCGACTACTGAGAAGCTACGAGGCCTTTGTTTACTGCTGGAGCCGGACCTCGAGACCACGGCCTCGCCTACTGACGCTTTCGCAAGCGGTGTGAGAGAGGACGGAAGCGCGGTAAACGCGGAGGTATACGAGCCAGCTAAGGGCTAATCCCACAAGACCGGCTCTCCCAACACTCATGCTCTCAAACGTTCGCTCTCTGGAAAACAAACTGGACTTAATTCAACTCACTCGGTCTACACAGCATGAGGCAAGGGATTGCTGTGTGTTTGTTTTCACCGAAACATGGCTAAACAACAACATCCCGGACTCCGCCATTCAGTTACACGGATTAAACTGCTACCGAGCAGACAGGGACTCATCACTGTCTGGTAAGACCCGCTGGCTTGTGTGTTTATATCAACAAAGAATGGTGTAACAATGCTGCGGTAATATCAAAACACTGTTCATCGCTGGTGGAGTTTATGTTTGTGAAGTGCCGACCGTTCTATCTGCCGCGGAGTTCACGGCCATTGTTATTGCCGCGGTTTACATTCCACCGTGTGCAAACGCTAAGGACGCGCTTCGTGAACTGTATTGCGCCATCAGTGAACAACAAACAAATAACCCCGACGGCTTTTTCATCATAGCCGGTGACTTTAACCACGCAAACTTAAAGACAGTTTTGCCAAAGTTTACCAACATGTGAACTTTGCGACAAGGGGAAATAATACACTGGATTTTGTTTATACAACAGGGAAAAACGCATACAAAGCTGAAGTACTCGGATCACATCTCTGTTATGCTAATCCCAGCATACAGACCACTTCTCAAGCTTGCCAAACCGGTTCAAAAACTCATTACAATTTGGCCAAATGATGCTACCTCAACACTACAGGACTGCTTTCAGTGCACAGACTGGAACATGTTTAAAGAGGCAGCCACCTACAACAACCACACAGACCTGCATGAGTACACTGAAACTGTGACTGCTTACATTGCATGGATGATGTGACAGTCACCAAGACCATCACCACACGTGCAAACCAGAAACCATGGATGACAGCAGAGGTTCGTGGGCTGCTAGCATTCAGATCAGGAGATTCAAAACAGCAAGAGCCAATCTGTCCTGTGGCATCAAAAATTATGCTCAAAAAATCAACAATCACTTCACATTGTGGCAAGTTCAGACCATCACTGACTAGGCCTGTGATGAGGACACATCCCTCGATGCACTCAACCACTTTTATTCACATGCAGAATGACACACCTGCACAAAAACTGCCCACACCTCTTTGTCTGTCTCCAGCCGACACCCTATCTAGATTAACCCACGCAAGGCTGCGGGTCCTGACAACATACCTGGCCGTGTACTGAAAGACTGTGCTGCACAGCTGACGGATGTCCTAACAGATATCTTCAACACCTCGCTGAGCCAGGCAGTCGTCCCCACATGCATGTATCACCTGTGTCCTGTCTAAATGACTACCGTCCATAGCACTGACTCCAATCATGATGAAGTGCTTTGAGAGGTTAGTCATGCACAACATCAAAAACAGCACTTGACCCGCTGCAGTTTGCATACCGTCCAAACCGCTCTACGGACGATGATACCCACCTAGAAAATAAAGATCGTTAGAATGCTGTTCATCGACTTCAGCTCAGCATTCAACACAATTATCCCACAACAGCTCATAAATAAACTAAACCTGCTGGGCCTTAACAATTCCCTTTGCAATTGGATCCTGGACTTTCTAACCGGAAGACCTCAGTCAGTCCGTGTCGGCCACAACACCTCGAGCACTACCACACTGAGCACAGGTGCCCCACAAGGCTGTGTGCTTGCTCTTCACGCTGCTGACTGCACTTTTCCAACCACATCATCAAGTTTGCTGATGACACAACAGTGGTAGGTCTCATCAGCAACAACGATGAAACGCACTACAGATAGGTGACACAGCTGGCGGAATGGTGTGCACTAACAATCTGTCCCTCAATGTGGAGAAGACAAAGGAGGTTGTGATGGACTTCAGGAGAAACTCCGTGACCACCCCCCACTGACCATCGACAGTTCGACTGTGGAGAGAGTCAGCAGCACTAAAACATCGCAGAGGATCTCACCTGGACCACCAACACCATGTCACTCTCCAAGAAGGCACAACAGCGCCTACACTTTCTTGAAAAGAGCAAGTCTCCCACCACCCATCCTCACCACATTCTACAGGGGCACCATTGAGAGTGTGCTGACCAGCTGTATCACTGTCTGGTACTGCAGTGCTGCTGACCGCAAGACCCTCCAGCGGACAGTGAACACGGCTGCAAAGATCATCGGTGCTACTTGCACGATGCTCCGCAAAACCAACAGCATCGTGAAGGACAGTCTCTTAGCTCCTACCATCAGGAAGATTCAGACTCCGCCAGACTGCTCAACAGCTTTTTTGGCTTTGAACTCAGATCACCCCGTTCTGAAACATGTCCTGAAACATGGCATCCCCCAACCTTCTGTAAACTGTTTTTTTTTTTTTTTTTTTTTTTTTTTTTTTTTTTCTGTGCAATCCAATGTGCTACACACATTCTGACCTGTAGTAACACATCCTCTATGCACTAGACATTTTAACACTGCTATTACACAATATCGGCAATATATATGTTTACCTATGCACCATTCTATCCTGTTCCATTCTGTTTTGTGTACATATTCTATGTCCTATTCGCATAGTTTGTATATGTATTTTTTATCTTTATCTTTAGTTGTATAGGATAAACATTTATAAACAGTTTGTATAGTTTGTATTCTATCTTTTCTTTGTTCTATAGGGTAAACATTTATATATAGTATACCTACAAATCTGTCTATTTATCCTTCTTCTGTATTTATGTAGCACCGTGGTCCTTGAGGCACGACATTTCGTTCCACTGCATGTCCCCACATGCAGCGGAATGACAATTCAACTTGAACTTGAACTTGAATTCTTACCTGTTCCATCCTGATTTATTTTATTCTATTCTATCCAATCCTATCCTATGCCATTCTATCCTGTCCCATTCTGTTTTGTTTTGTTCTATTCTATCCTATTCTGTTTTGTACTATCCTAATTTATTCAATTCTATTCTATTGTATTCTATTCTATTGTGCATGCAGGAGATCCAGTCTCTGCTCATAAACTGGAAGGGTCCGGATCTGACCACATACGGTGAGCTGGTTCTGGAAGGAACGTTCCACGTCCACCGCGCTAAAAACGAGAGAACCCTCTTCCTGTTTGATAAGATGCTGCTCATCACCAAGAAACGAGGGGAACATTACGTCTACAAGACTCACATCTCGGTAATAGGATGTTATTCATTCTGAGACAGCATCTGTTATTTAGACCAGGGATTCCTAAACCTTTTCATCACCCGAAACACTTTGACGTAAGATATTCTCTTGAAGGCCCCTTGAGATTTAAAGTTAATATTTCAATGATGTAATTGCACAGTCATATTCACAGTTCACGGTTGGTTAATGCTCATATGACATGCAGGTAAACAAAATAATTATTTTTTTATTAAGCTTTTTTTTTTGGGGGGGGTATTTTAAATGTATTTATTTGTTTCTATTTTAAATTTTTATTATTTTATTCATTTTTTTAGTAAGTGTTTAATTTATTTATTTTTAAATTATTTATTTCCTTTTTTAAATTTTTACTGTTTTATTAATTTTTAGTTTAGTGTTTTTAACTTTATTTTAATTTATTTATTTATTTTTAATTTTACATTTATATTATTTTATTCAAAAATGTATTTATTTTAATTTATGATGAATTAATTATAAGCTTTTCATCAATTCATGAACCCCCTGCATTTTCTTAACAAACCCCAGTTTGAGAGCCTGATTTTAGACCATTAGCTCCTTTCATTCTCAGATATATCCTCATCTGGACAAAAGCTTTTCCACTATTATCGGTTCTTTTATTGGTTTTTGTAAAAATAATATCTGATTGAGCTTTATACAGAGCCATTCTACAGTCTAGTAAGTTAAACAAGGGAAGATTTGAATTCAGAAAAACATGTTTGTTCTGTTTTGCTTGTGTTCAGTGTTCCACACTGATGCTGATAGAAAGTGCCAAAGATTCTCTGCGCTTCAGCGTGACTCATTACAAGCACCCCAAGCAGCCGCACACTGTTCAGGTGAGTTTGAGATCACGCCACACAAATGACCCATTCAGCCTGTTCTTTGTGTTTGCTTTAATCATGTGTCATTTTCTCACATTCAGGCAGTTTATTGTGTTTGCTTTAATCATACGTCATTGTGTTTCTCAGGCCAGAACGGTGGAAGAGAAGAAACTGTGGGCTCATCACATAAAGAGACTCATTCTGGAGAACCATCACGCCGTTATACCGCAGAAAGTACGTACAGTAACTGGTCCACAAATATCTGTCTGAATCAGTGATACTGTAATAAACATGATCTGTTATTTAGACCAGGGATTCCTAAACGTTTTCATCAGCCAAACCCTGTTTAACTCAGATATTTACTTGAGATTTAAAGTTAATATTTCAGTGATTTAATACCACATTCACAGTTCTGTGACATTTGTTAATACTCCAATGGCATGCAATGAAACAATTAAAATACTTTTTTATTAAGTGTTTTGTTTTGTTTTTATTTAAAAATGTTATTTATTTTCATTTGTTTTATTTTGATTGTTTTTTTTATTATTTATTTTCATTGTAAAATGGAAATAGCTTTAAAATATTTTTTGTACTATTTTATTCATTTTAGTAACTGTTTAATTTAGATTTTTTTTTATTTGAAAATTATTTATTTTCATTTGACTTTTTATTATTTTATTCATTTTTATCAAGTGTTTTGTTTTGGTTGTTTTTATTTGAAAATTGTTTATTATCATTTTACATTTCTATTGTTTTCATTTTTAGTGTTTTATTTTGATTGTGAAATGAAAGTAGGTTTAAAATACAGACATTTTATTATTTTATTAATTATTAGTAAGTGTTTAATTTAGACTTTTTTATTTTAAAATTTAGTGTTTTATTTTGATTGTAAAATCTACTTTTTAATTTTTTTTTAAATAGTTTTTATTATTTTTAGTAAGTGTTTTTTATATAGATTTTTTTTTTTAATGATTTTTTTCCCATTTTCCATTTTTATTATTTTATACATTTTTAGTAAGTGTTTTGTTTTTGTTTTTAAATTATTTATTTTCATTTTACATTTTTATTATTCATTTTATATTTTATTTATTCATTTAATTCATTTTATTATTTTTTATTAATTTCATGTATTATTTTTATACTGCAGAAAATACGGTCTTATTTTGTTTTTAAATACGGTCTAATTTTGTTTTTAAATTATTTATTTTCATTTTACATTTTTATTATTCATTTTTTATTACTTTATTTATTCATTTAATTCATTTTTTTTTTTTTTTTTAATTTCATGTATTATTTTTATACTGCAGAAAATATGGTCTACTTTAAAACATGAATGTTTCTCTCAATCAGGAATTTTGTAATGAACATTTGCCATGTTAATTGCTTTCAGGCCAGAGACGCAATCCTGGACATGGACTCGACATGTAAGTTGTGTTTAGATTGATTTTCAAACAAGGTGCTTCAGTCAATGACTTGTTTTTGTAGTAAGATGACGTTTGAAACACTAGAACTCTTCTGAAACTGTTTCAGAACCCACCGTTCTATTGTTTCTTCTCTGTTCAGGTCCAGTGAAGTACCGCTACAGTCCGGACAGGCTGAAGAAAGCAGCGTCCTGTCAAGATGAAGATTTCTCCGGTGTGTTAAAGGAACGGAGACGCTCTGGTGTGTGAATCTGTCTCTTCACTCATATAAATGAAAGCTCAAACTGAATTTCCACTGTATAATTGTTTATGTTCTGATCTTGTCGTCGGTTTTCTTTGACAGAACCGGCGAAACGAACTGCACGAAGCACTAAAGGTAAAGACTTGTTGCTTTCTAGTTTTTTCAGTGGGACACAAAAGTCTGAGACCGAATCACGTTTAAACCTAGGAAATATGCAGAAAGTTATAATGTTTTCGAAACATTTAAAACACAAAGTTCTGACAAAATTAAGATGAAATATATCATATAATGCGCTATTTCACTACAGCTAAACAAATGCAAGTAAACGAGTGTCACTGATCATGTGATTCTGTATTCAGACAGTCAGATTTTCTTGCTTTCATTGAATTTTAAGATGCTCAAATCATGCTGGAGAACATGTTCATCAGGATTTGTTCATGTTCATGCTGCTGTTATTAAAGCAAAATGAATGCACAAAACAAGCTAAAAAATCAATATAAAATCATTTTCTAATTATTGTAATGATGACTATTATAACAATTTTGTACAGAAATTATATATTTGTAGTTTTGCATATTACTGATTGATTAAAAAAGCACTGTTAAACAAAAGATCAAAGACACAATTAGCAAACAATGAGTTTTCTGACCTTCTTGCTGTATTAGCAAATATGTGCATTTTTTAAATATTCATTTAAATAACATTTGTATGAACTTTAACAAGTTAAAACAACAACAATCAATATAAAATAAATAATAAATAATAAAATAAAATATAAGAATAATATTGCAATAATTATATACATACATACATACATATATATATATATATATATATATATATACAGTATGTATATGTGTATATGTATGTATGTGTGTGTGTTTATTTATAGTTTGGTTACACTTTATTTTAGGGTCTCTTAACTAGTTGCTTATTAGCATGCATATTACTAGAATATTAGCCATTTATTAGTACTAATTAAGCACATGTTAATGCCTTATTCTACATGATCTTATTCTACATCCCTAATCCTACCCAATACCTAAACTAAACAACTACCTTACTAACTATTAATAAGCAGCAAATTAGGAATTTATTGAGGGAAAAGTCGCAGTTAATAGTGAATAAATGTTCCCTATTCTAAAGTGTTACCTATAGAATGCATATGCATTTTGCAGTATACGTACAGTATATGCATTTCATAAAATAAATGCAGAACAAAATAAATGCAAAAAATGTATAGGATTTTGTCTTTGTTCTCTTTATGTAGTTTTGATTGACTGACTGATTAAAGAAGCGCTGTTAAACAAAAGATCAGAGATAGCCCTGATCAAATCACTGTCATCTCGGGCTCACGGCAGGTGCGTGGTGTTTGTTTCCACTCATGTGGGAGACACGTGTCCCGTATGCTCTGCGCTCCCTCGGCCCGCTTTAGCATCAAAGCCACATCGACTCGACTCGTCCCTCCTGTGTCAGATCAAAGGCCGCAGCCCCGATCCTCCGCCCGCACACATAATGATGTTAATTATGGAGCCCATCAGCCACAGGCTTTGTCATGCGCCAGTTCCTTTCAGTCCACAAACCTGTTTTTGGCTCGCCGTCAGCACTAGAGCACTATGCATTCTGATTGGCAGAAAATGAAGAGAAAAGCCAAGCCGTTCCATCTAGTCTCTCTTTCTCTCTCACACACTCTGTCATGCCGTTTTATCACCTTTCAAATTAAGTTGTCATTTCCAACCACGGTTTTTCCTGTTCCTGTCTTGGAAATCAGCAGGGAGTGTCCAAGCTCTCTTAAGTAGCTCCATGCATCCGTATAGCGTGCATTTCATGGCCAGTTGATTTAATTATCTTTGCATAGACCTAGCAGAGCACACACATTTATAATACTGTGTGCATGTGCAACCAGAATATAAAAATGCATCATGTTTGCTAAATGAAATCCAAGTTTCGTGCTAATTTTGGGGTGCTGATTTTAAAAAGTGCTGTTTTGATGTAGCATGTCAGACTTACTCACAAAATATTTTTGACAACCATTTTTGCAGTGAAGACGTCTTGTATTTACCTTTAATCAACAGAAAAACACCACAAACACATGATTCCTATGTTTATCTGAGCCAGATTGCAATGATTTGAGCAAGTCTCAGCCCATTTTCACATTATTTTATGCCTAATCATGATTTTTGCACATTGCTTTTTGTCATTAAAACCGACATTTTTGACATTTGTCTGATTTTGTTATTTAGATAAGTGCATTAAAGCTGATACATTTATATAATTTGATTAATCTGCCTTCTTATTTTGTGGAAAAATAAAAAGATCATTTTGAACTCTGCATCATCAAATTACCAATCACTAGGACTTAAAAATCACATTTGAAATACATCTGTTACTAAATTGTTATATTAATAACATTTAATTTATCTTTGTCTTTGCATCATCTTAATCATCCATGGACGTCACACAGGCACACTTAAGGTAAGATTTCCACATTCACTCTCCAATGCAAGCTTTTCACATTAAGTAAAGTACAAGAAACGGCTTAAACTTACATTAACATTTATGCATTTAGCAGACGCATTTATCCAAAAAGAGGAACAAAAGCAATTAGTCAAATGCATTTACAGTACACTGAATCACATTCATAAGAAAAAATGTTGTGCATTTATTTAATAAATGCTATTCCAAACTAAATGCATGCAAAATCTTTATTGTCTATCCTCATAGGGTAGAAAACTGTCTTTAGACAAAGGCTCAACAAACAATGCAAAACAATTATAAACAAAAATGTTGCATAGAACCAACACAACTCTTGAAAACCTTTACAATTCATGTAAAATTTCTATTTAAAATGCTTGAAAGGGTGCCAGTTTTGCTTTTTCATAAACGTCCATTGACATCCCATGACTTTTCTATGGCGTCCAGCATGCAGACAGTGAAGGTACTCTATTAGTGGATAAAGACCATCTTTCCATACTGCCCACTACCGTGAGCTCAAACCCAGAACTCAAGACTGCGGTACCTGGAATGATTCAGAACGGACAAGAATCCAGCAAAGGCTCGCTGGATGACAGTAGACTGGAAGAGAAAGCAAAGAGCGCAGAGGACAAGATAGGAGGAGATAATGGAGAAGAGGAAGATCTGATGGGAGTCGAGCAGGTAGCAGACTTTGCCAGTTCAGTGTTGGCCGCCATCTCCTGCTGGCGTTATAGGGCCAAGGCTTTGCTTTTCGATCAGATCACCACGGTGAGGGTCACCTATCGCTTTCTGTTTCACATCCATAACCTGGCGGCCGCCTCAGTGCAATCTGTCAATCACATCCCATCTGCTGCATGCTGAGACCGATTTCTACTTTTGCACCCACAGATCTGATGCTCAAATGCTGTTGATGTGCAGTTGCATGAATCATTGCATGGACATAACTGCATGCATGGCCACTAGTCATACATAAACACATTTCTCAACGGACACTTGACAAATTGAATGCCATCTTCAAAATCTGATTTTCAAAACATTTATCACTGATTTCTCTGGGAGTTCGGACAAAACAGGCTGTAGGTCTGATGGAATTTTTCTACCTAAATGCATGTTTCTGCATCACTCAATCTGTCAATTCTGTCTGATACAGAAATGAATGTCAGATTATTATTATTATATTGTCAAATCTTCCATTAAACTTCAAGGATTTGGTCACAGGTACCTAAAATTATGAAAAACTCACCATAAACTCACATCAAGTGAACCACAGGGCTTTAGAGGTTCAAAGTGGAAATGTTATTTTCTAAACTAATGGCTGATTATTTTTTTGTCCCATGTCTCAAGAATCAGTGTTATATTCCATGCCAGATGCATCAATGTGCAAAGATTGTAATGCACATATGATGGGGAATTTACAGCATGTTGTGGTTATTAAGATCCAATGCATAATAATACGGGACGTCGGGTGTCTCAAAGTGTTTTTGCACTTGGAACCACAATGAGATTTTTTGATTGAAGTTTGACTTCAAAGGGAAATTTAACTGTCAAATTTTGGGAGTTGAGGTCGGATGGCTTGCCTTCCGTAATTAAATTAAACAAAGGTTCCTGTTTCGTTGTGTTTTGTTTGATGGCACACAAAAGCAATTTCAGAAGGTCAGTTGTCTGTGGAAAAACATTGAAATGCATGGATGCTTTTAAATGAATTGCAGATGTTTATGAAAGGTTGAAATAACACTAGAGTGATATTTGACAGATGGCGACTGTGAACGCTGTCATTCAGTAGAACATTTACATCTGTTAAATTAATGTAATTTTCTGTAATATGTCCTTAGGACAGAGAAGGTTCTTGGGAAAATTGGCCAATGAACAAAAGCAGCCAAACACCCACTAAAGAAAAGCCTGATGATACGAGTGAAAGTTTGACTCTCTTTGAACAGGTAACGTCATGTATTGAACCTCAAAATGGATCTTTCTGTCTAGTAAACCAACAAAAGTGCTGATAATATTCAAACTATACTCTGCTTTCATCGTCAATGACTAATGTTTGAATTAAAATGAACATTTGAATGTGTCTATGAGGCCCAAAAACCTGTCTGGGTAGGCATTGTGTATAGCCACTATGTATATTCATATTGAAATATCTAGAGTCATATAGAAACTCTACAGATATTTTCATTTCTAATCTCTTCTAATTGCTATAATATGTTGTATATGACTGATGTTGGATTCCAAAAATACAAGGCAGATAAACTCTTGTCAAATGGCTAAACCTTCACTTTTATGCATATTGTTGCACACATACACGTTGTCTTAGTAAATTCTGAGTCTACGGTTGCTACTGGAAATATTTTGTGAGTTTTCTCAGCATTCACTATTGATAATTAGCTAATGATAAAAAAGGTGAGGGGGGGGAGTATAAATTGCAGCTGTATCCAGTGGCGGACTGGCCATCTGGAGCACAGGGAGTTTTTCCGGTGGGCCGCTGTACAATGTGGGCCGGCCCGTTGCGTAAATATATATAAAAAATGAATTGTAGTAAATGTACGTATAGGCTATACTTCCATCGGCCCAGACGAATGGCCCGCGTGGCCCACTTGATTCAAAAATTCTAATTAATATAGCGTGCTCCGGCTCAGTGCAGCAGCTCAAAAGCTCTCGTCAATGTCAAAATGTTTGAAATAGCCAATCAAATCGAAGAAGGCGGGATTTACTGTTCACGGAGCTGAGCTGCGCGCGACTTGAATGCAAGCTGAGCAATATTTCAGCAATATTTGCCAACCGTTTACTATTAATTTTTTTTTTTTAAATTAAACGAAAGACATTAATTTTCAGGAATGCAAACTACTACTGGCCTTTTCAAATTTCTCAGATTTTAATGCCATTTACGTTATTCGTCACAATGTAGCCTACATAATATAGCAGTTTTCAGCAGACATGAGATATATAGGCTTTCTTCTGTGATTTCACATGTCTAAGAAAATGTTTAAAAATCTATAAAAATCATTCTCAGTCTTAGCCTACTCTAGAACATTGTAAATCTAAAGACTTTTGCTTTCGAGTGCTGTGCATTGGAAAGTGATTTATATTATAGGCCTAATAAAAATATAATTTGCTTATTAATTCACACATGCATTATTTTAGGTGGTTAAAAGTATGAAATAATTAAGGCTTTTTATTTATTTATTTGAAAGATTTCATTTATTTGATCAAAAATACAGTAAAAACAATAATATTATGAAATATTACACTTAAAATAGTGGTTTTCTATTTAGGATATTTTAAAATGTAATTTATTTCTGTGATCAAAGCTGACTTTTCAGCATCATTACTCCAATCTTCAGTGTCCCTTCAGAAATAATTTTAATGCTGCTTAATTTGCTGCTTAATTATTATCAGTTATTATTTGTGATCAATTATTAATAATGGTTTTATTATTGGTATAATGGTTCTCAGTTAAAGAACAGCATTTATTTGAAATATAAGTACTTCATAATAAGTGTAAATATCTATACTGTCACTTAAATCAATTTAATGCAACCTTGAAGAAAAATATATATTTATATTTTTTAATCTTACCCAAGACTGAATGGTATCACATTTTCCACAAAAATATGAAGCAGCACAACAGTTTTCAACATTCATAATAATCATAAATGTTTCTTGAATGCAGCAAATCAGAAATGCAGCAAATCAGAATATTAGAATGATTTCTGAAGATCATGTGACACTGAAGACTGGAGTAATGATGCTGAAAATTCAGCTTTGATCACAGCAATAAATTATTTTACTATATATT
The DNA here is from genome assembly GCA_027422415.1 of Schizothorax lantsangensis. Lineage (NCBI taxonomy): Eukaryota > Metazoa > Chordata > Actinopteri > Cypriniformes > Cyprinidae > Schizothorax > Schizothorax lantsangensis. The sequence continues at coordinate 30,313,904 of CM049858.1, forward strand.
CACATAAAAGACAGCTATTTTAAATTGTAACATTATATATTTCACAGTACTGTTTACTGTATTTTTCATTATCAAAATAATTTGTATACTCTTCCACAATTGGAGCTCTATTCCTTAAAATGTCAAGCTCCTGCAAAAGGACAAATACTGTAGGCCAGTGGTTCTCAAACCTGTCCTGGGGACCCCCAGCCACAGCATATTTTGTATGTCTCCCTCATTTAACACACCTGATTCAACTCATCAGCTCATTAGTAGAGTCTGCAAGACTTGAAATGGGTGTGGCCTATGAGAGAGACTTACAAAATGTGTGGTGGCTGGGGGTCCCCAGGACAGGTTTGAGAACCACTGCTGTAGGCTATATGATGACCAATAGAAAGGCACCATAAAAACAGTCCGCATTCTGCACTATTCAAGTCTTTAGATGATACCAGAGCATTGTGTCATATGAACTGATAATATAGGTATTTAACTTTAGTGATATTAAACTGTCCCTCGTAAAAAATCTTTAAAATTATTTACTATTTGCCATATACACCGACAAATTATAATGTAAAGAAATATGCCTGTCATTTATTCACTTTTTGGCCCCAGTCCGCCCCTGGCTGTATCTCAAAGCTAGATAAATTGCACTTGTTTCATGGGGGTCATAATGGAGATGTTGGAGATTGAATTAAGTTATCTTCACATCCTCTTTTCTTATCCTCTTCATAGCTTCCTGTAGCAAAAACTAACTTCATTCTGTCCACTTTCTAGAGCTCAACTGGGGAACGCAGTTCACAGAAGGTCTTTGCTCCTCTCAGAGAGTCAGAGGAGACAGGGATGAACCAATCAGATAATTATCCCAAAATGTGTGGGACAATAATGGCAGGATGCCACACTGATCCAGAGATAGTAGACTTCAATAATGGAGGACGAGAAATCAGAGATAATGTTGAGGACAGTGTGTATTTCTCATCTCCTGCTGGACTAGAAGAGAACCAAAAGGAAGGGACTCCATCCAGCAGGAACCTCTCAGAAGATGTGCAGAGCATGGAGGTAGATGTGAACGTTGAAGCAGCTGGTGGCCTCTTGTCTTCATCCATACTGGACAAGGCAAGCGATATCTCGGAGCGATGTGCCAGTAGCCTCTCTCGAAGAAGTAGTCTAGGAGTCGAAGGGTCTTTTGACTTGGGCTGCCCGTCTTCTCGGTCGGAAAGTAGAAGAAGCAGTTTGCTCAGCAGTGGTGCTGAGCCCCATGAGAAAGACAAAGGCCAAGAGTTTAGACGGTCCACTCCAGAACCATTAACAGAGTCTGTTCCCGACAGCCTGTTTATACCAGACCAAAGATCTCAAATGAAACGGGAAACCCTTTCCAAAAAGGACCTATTGCTCATACATAAGATTCGACGGTACTACGAACATGCTGAGCACCAGGATGTCAGCTTTGCCGTCAAACGCAGAGAGAGCCTTTCATACATCCCTGCAGGCCTAGTCCGTAATCTAAGCCAACAACTCAATGACCTTGCAGATGAGGATTTGGCATTGCATAAGAGGGCGTCTTCCATCACAAGGCCAACTTTATGGTCTGTCTTTAATCTATCAGGCTTGGTGGTTGACAAGAAAGCAAATGATAGCTCTTCTGCAAATGCCAAAGAATCCAAGCTTAGAGATCAAAGTGGGAATGAGGAATTCCAGCCCGCATCTGACATGGTTAAAGTGTGGCAAGACATGGAAATGGAGATAACTGGGACTTCTGAACAACATCAGGACTCAGAGAATTCCCAAATGACTACACCTGGTGAAGAAAAGAAAGAAGAAACCAGTAAGGTGAGCTTGGATAGTGGACTTGGGGAACCTCTGGTAATAGTGGAAGAATCGGATGAAAGCTCTACCTCATCCCCAATCAACAACGCCTTGGAAAAGGACAAGATGCAAGAGTTCCAGAGGCATCTAAATGAGGAACACAAGTTACAAGAGCGGCACAATGTCCATCACCCTCCTCTACCGAAGATCATCTCCTTAAGGTCCGCCAGTGAGGATGAACTCATCCTTCAAGATATGGAGAAAATGAAAAATAAGGTATTCCAGTTGGCCAGGAAGTACAGTCAGCGTATCAAAAACAACAGACCGGTAGTAAGGCAGAGGCCCAAGATCTCGGAGAACCATTTTGTGCCCAAGAACCTGTCTTCGGTCATGGAGGAGAGACCTCCAGAAAAAGAGAAAGGTGGGTGTCGTGTCTGAGTAGACACTTGCCAAGTTTAAGTGGTGTTCCTTCTGTAATTGTTTTGTTTTGCAGACATTTTCTTATCCAAACTGACTGTTCACTTTTAGTTGAGGGACAATCCCCCAACTTGCAGTGTCTTGCCCGATGGCGTAGCTCAATAGTTCCCAACCCTGGTTCTGGAAAAACCCCATCACTGCACATTTTTTATGTCTCTTTTATCTGAGACATACATTTGAGGTCTTGAAGTCTTATTAGCTGATGAGTTGAATCAGGTGTGTTTGATTAGGGAGACATCTAAAATGTGCAGTGTTGAGAGTTCTCCAGGACCAGGATTGGGAACCACTGGCATATCTTATTGGTGATGGTCTACAACTTTTTGGTTACCAATATAGACCATTGTATCCAACTTATTTGCTTAAAGGCTTGACACTAGAGATGGATCTTGTACATTTCTATCAATCAAATGCTCCATCAGAGCCATTTTTAGGTTGTGGATAGAGGTGGGCCAGATTGAAATCAAGCGGGAATACAAATAATTCCCAAAGCACAAGTACACTTGCCTGTCTCAAGTTCTCATTGGTTAATGGATTCTTATATCAGAGTGTCTTGCTGTTAAAGTTGTGGTTGCATGATCATCATTTAGACAAATCCTTGGGTAATTCCTCTACCCCTGATGGTCCAAACATGTTCCTGGTGGGCCACTATGCTACAGAGTTTAGCTCCAACCCTACTTAAATGAAAGAATGAATGAAGTCCTGGGAAGACCAAGTATGGTAACCCATACTCGGAATTTGTTCTCTGCATTTAAACCATCCAAGTTATTAGGAGCAGTGAGTAGTGAACACACACATACCTTGAACACACACCTGGAGCAGTGGGCAGCAATTTTTGCTGTGGCACCCAAGGAGCAATTGGGGGTTTGGTGCCTTGTTCAAGGGCAACTCAGTCATGGGTATTGAAGGTGGAAGAGAGAACTGGTCATTCACTCCCCCCACCTACATTTCCTATCGGTCTTGAGAATCGAACCTCGAAATCGAGCCTGTATTGAGTAGGGTTGGGAATCGAAAATCAATTCCAATTCCAGAATTGGATACTTATGGTCAGGAATCGGATACATGTTGTAAAATTTCAATTTCAATTCCACCCATCAATTCCTGTTTGTGCATCTTTTTTTTTTTTAGGTGGTGAAAAGGGGCTGTTAAAAATGTCTTTGTCTTTGAGTCATTCGTTCATTCAAAAGATTTGTTCAAAAACACTGATTCATCCAGTAATGAAACAAGTAAATCTTGAGTGAGTCATTGAATCATTCCATTAATAAATTCCATGAGATTTTTAGTTGTCTAATATTTTTTATTCAGAATCATAAGATTCAACCTCCATTTAAAAAAAAAAAAAAAAAAAAAAAAAAAAAAGTCTAAATTTATCCAGAAACATGCAGCTCTATTTTGCACACAAACGGCTTTTAATCGAGTCCAGTTTTTATGTAGCCGGCTGATTTTTGTTCATGGTATTCAGCAGCAATTAAATGTTTTGCAAAAAGAGACAGAATAAATATGTTTGATATCTAAATGTTTGACTTGGAATCGGAATTGGAATTGATCAAATTCAAACGATACCCATCTCTAGTATTGAGAATCAAACCTGCAACCTTCGGGTTACAAGTCAGACTCTCTAATCATTAGGACACAACTGCCCCCCCAGCCCTGAACCTGAATCAAGGTCTTCAGGCTCACTAGAAAGTTCCAGGCACGCGTGTTGAAGCTAGTTGGAGCGAAACTCTACTGACCCTCCAGGACCAGGATTGGACACCCTTGCTCAACATCCTTGCAGTTGCATCCCACCATCCCCTTTAGAAATCAGTGGGTTTGCAGTGTTCTCTGGTCAACTCTATTGTGAAAGCACTTTTATTTGTCAAAAGCAGACTTTTAACCACAGCTCTTTTGTGCATAGGCATTCCTGACAAGCCACTATTGCTGAACTTGAACGAGCAGGACCTTATCCCGGACTCTACGACTACTAGTCCTCCTTCCAGCCTCTGTTCTCCTGGAAGTCCTCAGTTCCTCAATTGCAGATTATATGCTCAGAGACCACAGAGTCCCGTACAAACTGAGACCTTCCACTGGCCGGACGTCAAAGAGTTGCGTTCCAAATATAACAACCAAAGGCAAGATGATGCATCTGCTTCCCCTTGTCCGTTCCCAGTGTGTCGCAGTACTTCTTTTCCAGAAAGAGCTCTGGAGACCGGATCGGAGAGATCTGGAGCATCACGTTCATTGTCTTGTTCATCCCCTTTCTTCAATATCACAGTGCAGAGAACTACATCCATAGATTCTACATTTTCCAGCAAGACCCTTGAAGGTGAAGGTTTGCCTTCGCTGTGTAGAGTTAATGCATTTGATTTCGGCTTGGGATCCACTAATGCACACGAGCAACTGGAGAGAGGTTGTGACGCTGGTCAAGATGAGAACAACCTCATTGTAGTTGAGAGGATCTGCAAGGCCAAGCATGAAGAGGATGATTTAGCAACGGTTTCACAATCTGAACTTGCTATGGCAAACAGTAAAGAGCACAACTTTAGTGCATGGATGGAAAAAGCAGAGAACAGTCAACATAGTTTGGTTAAAAACCTGCAGGATAAATTTCAGAACCGGAGTTCTTATACGTGAGACTTATAATGCAATATTTTTTACTCCTAACACTCAGAACCTTAAAATATCTTACAGCTAGCATTCCTCTCTCCAAAATATATCATTTGGCCACTGTTTGAGAGGCTTAGTAAGTCTTACACAGGTTTGGTGTTCTGTGTTTTTGGAAAGAAAGCATGACTCTTAACCTCCAGTTATGAATTATCAGCAGATGTCGTCCAAACCAACTGGAAAAGGGATGCCTATGGACCTCAGAGAATATATTTATGAAATTTGCATTTGTAAATATATGTATATTAGAATAATTTTCCTGTGTATATTTCATTGAGATGTAAACATTTGTTAAAGGAGCTGACTATGGTACTGTAATTTTTTGTAATGTTTGGAAAAGTGGTTAAATACATATTTTTTCTTGCAGACATTTTGAAATAAAAAGCAATAAGGAAGAATATATAACAGGTCAGTGCATACTAAGTTACCAATGTGCCTATTTGTGTTAGAAATGTACTTAGTACACACATTTTCACGTTTCCGGAAAAGCACTGCAATATTAAATGCAATCCATTAGTTCTTTTGATAGGCACTGCCTGATGTCTCTTCACTGTTTGTGTTTGAGCACTGACCAGATGATAGAGGGTAATCTCGTAAAGACGTCATTCCCCACTAATGAGGAGAAAACTGGAAATCATAATCAGATTAGGCCGATGAATGATAAACCGTGACAAAGACTGATGTCATTTTCAATCTGGAAGGTTTTTGGTTGGGTGTGTACGGTTTAAAATTGTCAAAGAGTGCTCAGTTTGACTGAATGTTTGGTGTAAAATTAAAATGCTGCTCTTTTTTGACAACGTATAATGCTGTGTCTGTCTTACTTTTGCTGATTTTTCATTGTTTAAAGGTCAGATGGTGATTCAACTCATCTGAGAATTTGCTTTTTGAGCATTATGAGGTAATTAAAGATAATGGATAAGTAATTTGAGCAACATATAATGCACAGTCACAAAATGTGTTTTGGGTTACGTTTAATGGGATATATTATAAGAGAGTTTGTTTTTTGGTTGTATTTTTCTGCTCATTGGTGGGGTTTATCTCCGGGCTTGATGTCACTGTTATCTTTTATATTTAATCTTTTTATTTATTTATTTGAATTGGTGTAAATATGATGCACAATACCTGTGTAAAAATGTTCAGTTCATATCCTATTTTTCTGATATACTACATTAAAAGAAACTTTCCATACTTTAAACATTATTTCCTTTGTCCTGCTTGCAGTGCTTCTGTATTTGGTTTTTGTTTCTCTTTTTCTTTTAAGAAACCTGTATCAAAATGATTGCGCATGACTTGGGGGCGTATTAGAGTTTAATTAGTTTCTGCACTTTTTAATCAGTCTTCAGGACGTGGATATGATTAATGACTTGCATGGAAGGAGATGAAAAGCAGCCTTAATCTCATCCTGAATTGCAGATCACCTTTTGAATGGATATATGGAGTCATATACCTTTTTGAAAACAAGTAATGATTTAGCAGATGCTTTTATATACTTCCAGGCATTTATTATATTGACAATCCTCCTGGACCAACACCCTAGTGGTCAAAATTTTGGAATAATTACCTTTTTTGTTGTTTTTGAAGTCTCTTCTGCTCACCAAGGCTGCATTAATTTGATTGAAATGCAGTAAAAATTTGGAAATACGATCTTCTATATGTTAAAATGTAATTTATTCCCTTGATCAAAGCTGAATTTTCAGCATCATTACTCCAGTCTTTAGTGTCACATGATCGAGATCCAGTGCTAGAATAGATTAGATAGAAACTACAATATGAATACCTTTGCATATTTTCATAAATGTGACCCTGGACCACAAAACCAGTAATAAGGGTCAGTTTTTCGAAATTGAGATTTATACATCATCTGAAAGCTGAATAAATAAGCCATTGATATATGGTTTGTTAGGATAGGACAATATTTGGCCGAGATGCAACTATTTGAGGGTGCAAAAAAAATCTAAATACTAAGAAAATCACCTTTAAAGTTGTCCAAATGAAGTTCTTAGCAATGCATATTACTAATCAAAAATTAAGTTTTGATATATTTACAGTAGGAAATTTACAAAATATCTTCATGGAACATGATCTTTACTTAATATCCTATGATTTTTGGCATAAAAGAAAAATCAATAATTTTGACCCATACAGTGTATTTTTGGCTATTGCTATAAAAATACCCCAGCGATTTAAGACTGGTTTTGTGGTCCAGGGTCACAAATAATCGTAAAATTGTATAATTCATTATTATGCATCTATTATTCAATATTTATAGGAATACATTTTTGCACAACCATCATAGAAAGTGTTACAGAGTGATTTGACATTAAGCAATTAATTGAAAATATGTATATGATTTTTCATTAATACTGTAGGCCTAGTTAAAGACTAAAAAGAGTCTACAAAGGATCTTTTCCATGTTGTTGTTGTTGATTGATGATGATGATGATGATGATGATGAAGACGGACTCCTCCCCTCCCGCGGAGCAGGTCTCAGGTTCTCAGTCTCTCGCTGAAGGTCTGACTCTGGACAGTCATGGAGAAGCAGAGCGACTCAGACAGCTAGAGACACACTGACTGACAGCTAACCAGCATCGGTCAGGATGGGCTGCGCGATCTCTGGATCCGGAGTGACTCCGAGAACAGCAGAGAGCAGAAACACTGAGGATGAAGCTCCAGCGAGACTCACTCCGGATCACATCCAGCTCATCAAAGAGTCCTGGAAAGTCATCCAGGAGGACATCGCCAAAGTGGGAATAATCATGTTTGTCCGGTGAGAATTATCTTGTGAATTATTGCATTTTACTCGACTCTTTTTTTACTTGTAGAGCGCCTTTCCTAATATACAAGCATTTAAAATGAAGATGCATGTTTCAGCTTGTGTATTAACGTGAAAACAAATCATTGTGTTGCACGTTGAATGTTTATAAGTGGTAGTGATATTTGATACCTGTTGATGTTTTGCATCAGCTAATTGACTAATATTTAACAACATATCGATATATTACGTCATGTCTCGTCCAAACCGAACTGGAGTAGCACGCGCTTTTTACTTCATAGACTTAGCTATAGGCTATTTTTTATTTTTATTTTAATTAATATCGTATAGTATCTTGACAGTGTAAAGCTATTATATATATATATGCATACATCCATTGTGTGTATTTTAGTATCATTTGTAAACTATTATTGTTTTATTATACTTGAAATTAATTTTTATTTTTGCATTTTCTGTTTTCTTTTTAACTTATGTAAAATATGTCTAGTTTTTATTATTTCACTTTTAGAACTTCGTTAAACTAAAAAAAAATGCTGAAATAAAATAAGTTAGTTTTTAAATATCTTATTTCAGTTAATGTTTTATATGGTTGTAGTTGTGTGTGTGTGTGTGTGTGTGTGTGTGTGTGTGTGTGTGTGTGTGTGTGTGTGTGTGTGTGTGTGTGTGTGTGTGTGTGTGTGTGTGTGTGTGTGTGTGTGTGTGTGAGTGTGTGAGTGTGTGTGTGTGTGTGTGAGTGAGTGAGTGAGTGAGTGAGTGAGAGACCTTGCCTGGACCACAAAACCAGTCATAAGGGTGATTGTTTTTTATTAAGATTTATACATCATCTAAAAGCTGAATAAATAATCTTTCCATTGATGTATTTGTTGATCCATTGTTAGGATATAGGACAATATTTGACTGAGATACAACTATTTGAAAATCTGGGGCCTCATTTATAAAATGTTGCGCAGAAACCATCCTAAATTTGATCTTACGATCATTTCTAAGATATGCGTATGTGCGATTCATAGAATGAACGTACGAACAGAAATCACGCGTACGCGTCTCTTTCAGATGTGAAATCTATTAATCACAAATGATCTTGAACTTGCGCGCAATTGACTGGTTTGAGCTCTCTACATTGTAAACGACTCCTAATTAATATCATTAACATATAAAAGATCACCAATCATCATAATTTAGAACAGCGAGCTGCAAGAACAGCTTATATTTAAAAAAACTGCAATACTCCGACAATAAAAAGTGCGTATGTCTGCTCAGACCCTGACGTGACGCTAAGCACTTTTCCACTGACCGTGAACGCGTGGATTTTACGCACACTCACGTCAAATCTGAGCGTAGCGTCTTTACGATCAAATCTGAGCGACTCTACGATCAAATCTGAGCGTGCGATCAAATCTGGCGATCAAATCTGAGCGTACGCACACTCTACGATCAAATCTGAGCGTACGCACACTCTACGATCAAATCTGAGCGTACGCACGCTTTATAAATGAGGCCCCTGGAATCTGAGGGTGCAAAAAAATCTAAATATTGAGAAAATCGTCTTTAAAGTTGTTCAAATGAAGTTCTTAGCAATGCATATTACTAATCAAAAATTAAGTTTTGATATATTTACAGTAGGAAATTTACAAAATATCTTCATGGAACATGATCTTTACTTAATATCCTAATGATTTTTGGCATAAAAGAAAAATTGATAATTTTGACCCATACAATGTATTGTTGGCTATTGCTACAAATATACCTGTGTTACTTATGACTGCTTTTGTGCTCCAGGGACACATACAATATATTTATATATATAATTTGTTTCATTTAACATGTTGATCCTATAGTGGAGCAAATTGTCACAATGTATTGACAACTTGAAATATGATATACTTACTGAAATATGATATACATTCTAGTCATCTCCCATAACATGTTGTAATGTATTACAGTCTATTTAATGGCTAGATTTATCAGACTAATTCAGATTAATGTTGATAAATAACATCTGAAAGATTGACTTCAGAATATCATCTGTCTAAAACACCAGAGCTCAGATGATCTGTAAAGGAATATAATGAGTTCTTCCTCTTGGTTACGTCTCATACATCATGAAAAAGTACAATGTGTAAAGCTGAATAGTGAAAAAAGTGCCGGGACAAGCTGAATCAGACTGAATCTGGTGAAAATAATGATTCAGAAGCAGCTGATGATCTATTAATATCCACATGAACATCAGGTGCATCACGGCTCTTTTGTGCTAAAATACACAATTATAGACTTTCTAGATGTATATGAGCATCTTTAGAAAGAGTTTGAATTCTGTTTGGTTTAAAGTGAAATGCTTTTCATTCAGACAGTGACTTGAATGCATCATATTTCCAGAGATTGAGAAAGGTTGAAGATTTAAACTCTCATTGAGTTTGTCTTATATTTCATTGATTGTTTTATTGATCTGCATCTGAGCGGCTCTCATTATTGTGTTGTTATTGTTTCTTAATGTATTGATTCAATCTCCTTTCTGACTCTTAAACACTTTTAAACATGACTGAAAACGAGCATCTCTTGTCAGCTTATTTTAGCATTTTGTCAGTAAATTGAGTCTTTTCTGGGCATATTACGGACCATAGTCATTTTTTCCCGGTATTATATTAATGGATAAGCAAAAGCAGTTATTTATCCATCAGACAAGCCTGCTATAGAAGTATATCAATCTTTCCGAACACATTAGGACACATTCATTTGTCAGGAAACAGGACATTTGCTGCTAATGTAAGAGATTGATTTGTGAAACGCTGCTGTTTGTGTGTGAAACAGCTGTTATTATGAAGATAAATCTGCATAACACAATCTCATTTATACCTTTGAAAAGTTTCAAACTACTATATATGTGTGAGTGTACTTTATAGAATTTCAATATATCAGTATTTTTGTATTGGTGTATATATATACAGTATATATACAGTGCCCTCCACTAATATTGGCACCCTTGGTAAATATGAGCAAAGGCGGCTGTGAAAATAAATCTGCATTGTTTATCCTTTTTATCTTTCATTCAAAAAATTCACAAAATTCCAACCTATCATTGAAGTAAAACAATAGAAAGTGGTGGGAAATCTCATTATGAAATCAATGCTTTCTCTAGTTCATGTTGGCCACAATTATTGCAACGTTCTTTTCCCAGCTACAACAGCTCTGAGTTTTCTCCTATAATGCCTGATGAGGTTAGAGAACACCTGACAAGAGATCAGAGACCATTCCTTCATCCAGAACCTCTCCAGATCCTTCAGATTCACAGCTTCTTCTCTTCAGTTCACCTCACTCATTTTCTACAGGGTTCAGGTCAGAGGACTGGAATGACCAGCAGAAGATTGGTTTTGTGCTCAGTGACACATTCTTGTGTTGTTTTTGAGGTTTGTGTTTGGATTATTGTACAGTTGGAAGATCCAAACACGGCCCATTATAAGATTTCTAACAGAGTCAGTCAGGTTTTGATTTTTTATCTGTTGGTATTTGATAGAATCCATGATGCCATGCATCTGAACAAGATGTTCAGGACCTCCAGCAGAAAAACAGGCCCACAACATTAAAGATCCAGCAGTATATTTAACCGTGGACATGGGGTACTTTTTTATCCCTGTTTGTACTAAACTCATCTGGTGGGTTTGCTGCCAAAAAGCTCTTTTTTCAGTTTCATCTGACCATAGAAGCCAGTGCCATTTGAAGTTCCAGTCGTGTCTGACAACTGAATTTGCTGGAGTTTGTTTTTGGATGAGTGAGGAGAATTTTTCTTGAAACCCTCCCGAACAACATGTGGTGATTTAGGGGATGTTTGATTTTTTTTTTTTTTTTAGGTTTCTGACCCCAAGACTCAACTAATCTCTGCAATTCTCCAGCTGTGATCCTTGGAGAGTCTTTGTCCACTCAAACTCTCCTCCTCACCGTGCATTAGGACGATATAGACACACGTCCTCTTTCAGGCAGATTTTTAACATCTTTAGTTGATTGGAACCTCTTAATTATTACCCTGATGGTGGAAATGGGGATTTTCAATGTTTTAACTCTTTTCTTACAACCACTTTCTATTTTGTGATGCTCAACAATCTTGTTCTTCACATCAGAAATATATTTTTTGGTTTTTCTCATTGTGATGGATGATTAAGGGAATTTGACCTTTGTGTTCCTCATATTTATAATCCTGTGGAACAGAAAGTCATGGCTGGACAATTTCATGCTCCTAGTCACCCTGGTGTGCTAAAAAATGTAAATATGAATGGGAATATACTTCAGAGATATTTTACTCATAAGAATTTCTAGGGGTGCCAATAATTGTGGCCAACATTCATTGGAGAAAAACATTTATTTCATCATGAGATTTTCTCCCCACTCTCAATTGTTTTACTTCAATGATAGGTTAGAATTTTGTGAATTTATTGAGTGAAAGATCAAAAGGATAAACAATGCAGATTTATTTTCACAGCCGCCTTTGCTCATATTTATCAAGGGTGCCAATATTAGTGGAGGGCACTGTATATATATATATTTTTTTTTTTATTATTATTATTATTATTAATATTTATTTGTATATTTTCTGTTTTCATTTCAATTTAGGTTAAAAGTTTTGTCATTTTGTTGTGTGTTTTTCATATTTATTAGTTTTTGCTTTTTTATAAATGAATAGTTTTCATTCATTTTTATTTTAGTTTGAGTTATTTTAGTAAGTTAAACTAAACAAAAATGAGAAAAATAATGGGCTGAAATTAAAAAGTGCAAGTTTTAAATATTTTATTTCAGTTAACTTTTTTTATTTCAAGTAACAAAACCTTAGTTTAGTTAACAATAATACTCCTAAAATATATTTATTGATCTCATTTAACATGATCATCGTATAATGGGGCAAGTTGTCTCAATATATCAATCAACAGTGTGTTTATGAAAATATACTTTGTAAAAAGTCATCTTCCTTTAAATATATGTATTGTATATTATTACACCCTAAAAATATATACTATGCAACAACATGATGTATATGAGCATCTTTAGGAAGAGTTTTAATTCTGTTCGGTTTAAAGTGAAATGCTTTTCATTCAGACAGTGACTTCAATACAGATGTTTTATCATATCAAAATGTGTTTCTGCATCTGTGATGTTTTGTTTCTAATGCAATGACATTCTGATGTTTTTATGTTTGATTTACAATAAGTGTCCAGATACTGTAAATATCAGACTAATATTCTGTAAATCCATGAAGGCATAACAGCTCATGATTAAGTGTTTTGTTTGGTTTTTCCATGGTGAATCATTGAGGAATGTGGATATGACACAAATTTGTATAATAACTCAGAGGTATTACTGTAACCTATGGTAATTGAATAAATGGTGTTTTTTGAAAATCTATAAATGAACTGTGAGGGCAGGTGTAGGGTGTGAGCAAAGCACACACAGTTTGTTCAGTATAAAAACCATTACGCCTGGAGAGGTAAACCACAAAAACCAACATCATTTTGTGTGTATGTGTGTGTCTGTGTGTAATTGTGTGTGCTAAAGTGATTTTTTTTTTTACTCTGTGTGTTTTGTGTGTGTGTACAGTGTAGAAGTGTGGAGAGTGTAAATGTGTCTGTGTGTGTGTGTGTGTGTGTGTGTGTGTGTGTGCGTGTGTGTGTGTGTGTGTGTGTGTGTGTGTGTGCGTGCGTGTGTGTGTGTGTCTGTGTGTCTCTGTGTGAGTGTGTGTGTGTGTGTGTGTTTCTCCGAGGAGCTTCTATTCCAGGTTTCAGATCCTGCTGTGGCAAACGCTGCTGTCTGAACCTCCAGAGAAACTCATTATCGTTCCACAGGAGACCAGAAGAAACCAGCACTGATGTCATTCTCTGCTCTTCCTCCTCACTGTAGACTGTGGCGTGTTGTGTTGTTGTTTTTGGATTCTTAAACTAAATTCACAAAAAATTACATGAGAAAAACAACAACAGGTAAAATAGTAATCTTTATCACTGAAGAAATTCCTCTGCAGTGAATGGGTGCCGTCAGAATGAGAGTCCAAACGTCTTAATGCTGGATTTGTTTCAGCTTTTGTCTTCTCAAGATGTTAACTGATGGACTGGAGTGGTGTGGATTACTTGTGGATTATTGTGATGTTTTTATCAGCTGTTTGGACTCTCATTCTGACGGCACCCATTCACTGCAGAGCATCCATTGCTGAGACACTGATGCAGTGACACATTTCTCCAAATCTGATGAAGAAACAAACTTTTTTTATTTTTGGTGAACTAAGGGTGTATTCACACCTGTCTTGTTTGTTAGATTGAATCGAACTCAAGTTCGTTTCCCCTCTTGGTGCGGATCTTTTGGGCAGGTGTGAATACAGTAATCGCACAATTTGGTCCAGACCAAAGCAAGTGAACTAGCAGACTTTCCTGGTGTGAATACACCCTAAGAGTTCTATATAAGCAATTTTTGAAATGGTATTGAACTATTTTTTAGACTTTTTTTTTTTAAGATGTACAAACACTTTACATGTGAAAACGGTAAAGACAAGTTCAATTTAGTGAAGAGAAGACCTCTGATGAAGGACATTGAGTGCTCTTTAGGTTTTTCCTTCAGGTTTGAATGATAATCCTCCTCTTCATTTGCAGCGTTTTATGATGCATCTTCATCATAACAGCTGTTTTCACAGACAAAAACTGCAGCGTCTTCCTTTCTTTCGTAAACACCATTCCTCACAAATAAATCTGTTACTTCAGCAGCAGATGTTCTCGCTGCTGATAAATGAATGTCCTGAACTCCTTATGAACATCAGATTCTCCTCAAACTCACAGTGCGCTGATGTTCCTCAGTCAGTTTGTGTGATGTAGGTCACTCAGTCATGCCCTTTAGTGTGAAAAAAGCATGAAAGTTTCCTGGACAACCAGTAGAGCTTCAGTGATTAGACAGAATCAGTCGGATGAGTGGATCACGAAAACCAGGAACATCCCTCAATGAAACTCTCCAGTGTATATTATGAGAAGTCTAAGTAGATCATTATAAAGCAGCACATGTGCCATGACATATATTCACACAGTTATTCTGTATTAAGTCTTGTACCGGCGAACAGGGAACGTTCTCTCAATGTTACGAACAAACGTTCTTCCAGAAACCAACAAAATGTTTGTTCAAAGTTTTTGGTCTGTAGTAATGTTCTCAAAACTTTAGTGCAAAAACATTATTTATACATCATTCATGGAACTTTTTTCCCTTAAACGTAGTTAGATATTTGTCTAATGTTTTTTAAATGTTACTTGTTTCGGAAAGTTCAGAGAACATTCAAAAGTAACATTCCCTATAATCTTTGCTAAATGATACAATAGAATGTTCCATTAATATTGAACCAAGAAAACATTCATTTCTGACAATTCTGACTTTAAACTCTGAATAACGAGATATTATTCTGGCTTTTTTCTTACAATTTCTCTCTCTCTCTCTTTTTTTTCCTTTTTTTTTGTTTCTGCCATGAAATAAAACTTAAATAAATGGTAATTGCAATAAAAAGTGGTAAAAAATTTAAAGGTAATATTTCACAATTCTGACATTTTTCTCGCAATTCTGAGAAAAGAAATCCACAATGTGAGATATAAACTCAAATTCAAAGTCAGAATTGTGAGATAAAAAGTTGCAAATACCTTTTGAGACGGCTGATTGTCTGTTGTCTTGGTGAAACATTTTATTTGAGACGGCTGATTGTCTGTTGTCTTGGTAACGGGTTATTTGAGACGGCTGATTGTCTGTTGTCTTGGTAACTGGTTGTTTGAGACGGCTGATTGTCTGTTGTCTTGGTAACGGGTTATTTGAGACGGCTGATTGTCTGTTGTCTTGGGATTGTCTGTTGTCTTGGTAACGGGTTATTTGAGACGGCTGATTGTCTGTTGTCTTGGTAACAGGTTGTTTGCTGATTGTCTGTTGTCTTGGTAACAGGTTGTTTGAGACGGCTGATTGTCTGTTGTCTTGGTAACAGGTTGTTTGAGACGGCTGATTGTCTGTTGTCTTGGTAACAGGTTGTTTGAGACGGCTGATTGTCTGTTGTCTTGGTAACAGGTTGTTTGAGACGGCTGATTGTCTGTTGTCTTGGTAACAGGTTGTTTGAGACGGCTGATTGTCTGTTGTCTTGGTAACAGGTTGTTTGAGACGGCTGATTGTCTGTTGTCTTGGTAACAGGTTGTTTGAGACAGCTGATTGTCTGTTGTCTTGGTAACAGGTTGTTTGAGACGGCTGATTGTCTGTTGTCTTGGTAACAGGTTGTTTGAGACGGCTGATTGTCTGTTGTCTTGGTAACAGGTTGTTTGCTGATTGTCTGTTGTCTTGGTAACAGGTTGTTTGAGACGCTGATGATCTGTTGTCTTGGTAACAGTTTGTTTGCTGATTGTCTGTTGTCTTGGTAACAGGTTGTTTGAGACGGCTGATTGTCTGTTGTCTTGGTAACAGGTTGTTTGAGACGCATCCCGAGTGTAAAGACGTCTTCTTCCTGTTTCGGGATGTGGAGGATCTGGAGAGGTTACGCACCAGCAGGGAGCTTCGCGCCCACGGCCTGCGGTCAGTATCCAGCCGCACACACACTTACTAGTGCTCGAGGGCTCGTTCAGAGTCACAAACACTCATCCTGACTGCTGTGTGTGTGTGTGTGCCCTCAGATGATAGGCTGTCAATAAAATTTAAAATTAAAATCATGTTTTGTTATTAATCGCAAGCTTTTTCTTGTGGCAAAGAACCCAAGTAATCTTATAAAATGATAAATGTGTGAGTGTGTATATATGTTCAGTGGTGGCCAAAACTATTAGAACACTTGGCATATTTAAGAGGTTTCAGTTGTTTTTGTTGAATTGGCCATTATAATAGCCATAAACCCAGGAACTATGGAAGGAATCTGCTGGAACATTGAAAATGATGGACTGACCCCCTCAAAGTAAATTTGAGGCGAGTTGGAAAATAAACTGGACAGATCTATTGTACATTCAAAGGACGCAGAAGGCATGGGATCACATTAGTGTTGAAGTTCTCAGGAAATATACTGACACTATGTCAGGGGGATGTGCTGCTGTAATCGCTGCAAAAGGTGGACACACCAAATATTAAAGTTAAAAGTGGATAAAAACAGTACAACTCCATCTGGTATTTGTTGTGCTCAAAGCAACCATCTGCATGTTTCATGAACATTATGAAATGTAATCATGTTTTAGAGACAAAAAAGGTCAATATTTTGGCCATCGCTACACACACGCACACGCACACGCACACGCACACGCACACACACACACACACACACACACACACACACACACACACACACAATGTGTTTCCATGGTTTATGGGGACTCTCCATAGGCGTAATGGTTTTTCTACTGTACAAACTGTATTTTCTATCACCCTACACCAACCCTACACCTAAACCTACCCCTTACACAAAACTTTCTGCATTTTTAGATTTTCAAAAAAACTTATTGATTTTTATTGATTGAGCTTGTTTCCTCATGGGGACCTAAAAAATGTCCCCACGATGTCAAAATTTACTGGTATACTTTACTTCTAATATAATTAATAATATTACAATTATTTATTCATACAGAAATATAATACATTTCATATATTATTGTTAAAATATAGTACATGTATTTAAGTGTTTATTTATTTATTTATTTATACTACAATATAATAAATGTATGTATCGGCAAATAACTTGAAATATGTTTAAAAATACCACAAATGCTTATTTACTTATATTCATTCAGAGACTTTTATCCAAAGCAACTACAATTGAGGAACATCACAAGAACATTTTTCAATAGCATTTATAATATGCGCAAACAAAAACCTAGAAGTGAAATGCAGAACAGACTGAAAGATTTTTTGATTATTATTATTAAATAAATAAATAACTAGGAGTTGTTGCAGTAAGTGCTTGGGTTTGTGGTCGTGCTTCATGAAATCAATGCAGGCTTTTATGAACATCTGTATAAAGACATTAGAAGGGCGATTCATGTCTGGTGTTCATCAGGGAGCAGAAATAACGAGCCATTACAGACCGGATCATGATAGAAAGAGCTTTGGTTTCTTTACACAGCAGGACGAGAGAAAAACAAACGTTCTGCTTTATTAGTGCGAGACGTGACACTTTCCATTAGCTTTGACTGACACACACATCCACATGTGTTTATCCAAGAGTCTGGAAAGGGTGTGGTTTTACCGCGGTACCACCATAGTACTTTACTGTAAGGGGTGCACTACAAGTACAATGACATCAAACGCTTTAATAATGCAAGGATTATAACAAACAAAAATACATCATATCATGTGACTGTAGAGCACTAACTCACACTGCCAGTAGTCAAATAAGAATTCATTTCTGTCTAAATGAATCCATTCTTATGTAAACTGTCACATATACTAATATATTTTGTAATATTTATTTTATTATTTTTAAATTATTTTTATTACTATTTTATTTATTAATTTATTTCAAAATATGGTGCATTTATTTGCTTTTGTTTATATTTATTTACATATACAGCAATCATCGTAATCTGACAATTATTTATATGATAAATGTGTGTGCATATATAATACACACATATATATATATATATATAT
Source organism: Schizothorax lantsangensis (assembly GCA_027422415.1). Taxonomy (NCBI): domain Eukaryota; kingdom Metazoa; phylum Chordata; class Actinopteri; order Cypriniformes; family Cyprinidae; genus Schizothorax; species Schizothorax lantsangensis. The sequence continues at coordinate 30,332,178 of CM049858.1, forward strand.
ATATATAGTGTATTTATTAGTTTGTGTGTGTGTAAATAATCATCATAATCTTTTTTATTTAATTTTTAACAAATATGTTTAAAACACAAATAATTAAAATGTCTAACTAATATAGACTACACTAACTAATATAGCTAGTTCATTAGTCTAACTGTATCTCTTTATAGCTGTCAAGCAACTAAAACACCAGTGTGCATTAATATCAAATGTGTTTATGTGAGTCTGGAATAAAACATGTTTCCAGTGTTTGGAATGTTAAGAGACACTTGAGTCTGTAAAATGATGTTTACTATTATTATCGGATCCACTCACGGAGCACCAATTACCGGAAACACCGGAGCGGATCCGCGAGGCTTTAAAGGCCGAGTGGCTGTTGAGCGGCGGACTGTGAGGAAGAGGAGGAGGAGGATGATGATAACAGTGTGTGTTTATAACGAGGTCATGCTGCTCGCTCTTCACAGCATGCAAACACACGGATGCGCGGTCTGATTGGTCTGATTGTCAGAGGCATGCTGGGATTCACACAACTCTATCAGCTCAGGGAAACATTAGTGACCCTGGTGTAGTATGGAGTCAATTCAGGGCTGAACATATTTGCAAAAGAATTGAAGTCTATTGCAAAAGAAATTAAAGTTTTGCAAAGGAAAACGAAAGCATTGAGAAAAAAAGAAATGTGCTTTTTGCAAACAAAAATAAAGAATTGCAAAATATAAATGAAACAGAGCAAAAGCAATGATTTTGCAACACATATTTTCCATGGCCGCTTTTATTTTGCGTTTCAGTCAAGTGTGAGCTCACGATAGAGATGCGCAGAAACGTGAAGCACAAAAGGAAACAATTGTATTGTGAGCTCATACTTGACTGAAACGCAAAATAAATCAGCCTTGCAAATAAATTAGGAGCTATGGCCATGAAAAATATGTGTTGCAAAATCATTGCTTTTGCTCTGTTTCATTTATATTTTGCAATTCTTTATTTTTGTTTGCAAAAAGCACATTTATTAATTTTCCTTTGCAAAACTTTTTTCTTTTGCAATAGACTTCAATTCTTTTGCCAATATGTTCGGCCCTGAATTGACTCCATAGTGTTTGCTAACACTGTTAAACATGTTTTGTAACGCAGAACATCTGATGACATCTGTGTTTAGTAGTGAACCGAGCTCTTTTGTGCTGTTTTCACAGCGTGATGTCGTTCATCGAGAAGAGCGTGGCCAGACTCGATCAGCTCGAGCGCTTAGAGACTCTGGCGCTGGAACTCGGCAAGAGCCACTTCCGCTACAACGCACCGCCCAAGTACTACGGGGTAAAAATCCTTTTAAACATTATTTCTGTGCATGGATTTATTCAAATAAAAGAAAATACATTTGAATTATTTTTAAAAAGATTAAATTATTAAATAAAATTGAATTCAATAACATTTTGACATCAAAACATCACATTTTCACATGTATAAAAAATGTAAACATTTAATTATTTAATAATTATAATATTTATTTTATGGAACAATAGTTAACAGTTCTTTTTTACCAAAGGATGTTTTTCGGTGCAGCTTGTCTTTGTCTTTTTCACATGTATATTTTATGGTGAAAAATATGATGAAATTATTCTGATCATGGATCTTCTGTGGAAAAAAATAAATAAATGTAAATAATCTTTTTTTTCTATAGAGCAATAGTCCTTTGTAATGTTTGTTTATAAGCTTGTTTTTGGTTGTGAACTTTTGTGATTTTAATGCAGTTTGTACCCTTTGTCCTTTTTTATATGTATATTTTATGTAACTGGTGAAATGTTTCGTAGTATTGTTGTCCCTGCTCACAGTCTTTTGTATTTATTTATAGTTACTGTATTTATTGGTCATTTTGGCAGCTAGTGGTCGCTGTGAATTTATATAGATATTAATTATGTTTTATTAGCTTTTTTCCTGATGGAAGCTTCATGATCAGATCAATTTTAACAAACAAATATACAGCTGATACAAAAATAAATCAGAAATGATGCACTTCAGCTCTGATGAAGCAAATGAGACAGAAATCTGGGTTTGATCACTTCATTGAAATGCCAAATTCTACATGAATATAACTCATTTCTGAAGTCCTGATTTTTTTTATTTATTTTTAATTAAATTTTATTTTTTTCTGTTTTCACTTTTAATTTTAAAGCTTTGGTCATTTGACTTGTCATAAATACAATAAATAAAATACCTATATATATAAAGTAATTGTTTTATTGTCTGTTAACTGTAAGCGTGGCTGTGTTTCAGTATGTGGGAGCAGAGTTCATCTGTGCTGTTCGGCCGGTTTTGAAGGACAGATGGACACCGGAGCTGGAGCAGGCCTGGAAGGTAATGAAAGACTAACTCTAGTCCCTCCAGAGGTTTGAGGTTTTCCTCAGTATCTGATGATGATTGTACTCATTTCTGTCAGCTCGAGTGTTTGGTTTGTCTTCTGCATCACGTGGAAGTGACGTCTGGATGATTGATGTTTAGTTCTCACCGCAGCTTCATCTTGAGTTCAGGTTCACCACAAAAGATCTTAAGAAAGTTTGATTCAATTCATTTAGAAGAATGGGGCTAAATTCATAGCTTCTCTTAATGTTAACATTAAATTTTTCTTAAGAATGAAAATGATTTTTTTTGCTGTTGTCCGATTATTATTTTAGTATCATTACTATTATATTTATTGTAAATAATGAATTAAATTTCATTTTTATATTTTTGTTTTCAATTTTTTTGTTGTTTTTGTAAATTTTATTAGCTTTTTCTGAATGTCTATATGGTTATTATTTAGTTTAGTTTTTACTTACCGTTTTAGTTATTTTGTACTTCAAGTTAAGCTAAAGTAAAGTAAGAAATATTGCCTTGGCATATAAAGTAAATAAAAAAATATATATATGTATGTATATATAATATTTTACATTTTGTTTTATTAATTTGTTTTAGTTTTAGTGAACTATAGTAACCCTATTCTGTCCCTTGTCTAATGCAAATCTTAATATATTTCCATCTATTAACTTTTAAAAAAAATAGTAAGTACTTTATAATCATTCTCTGAATGTAAGTTCATGAACCAAGAAATTAAGATTTTTAAAAACACACAAAGTTCCCTAAGTTTTGTCTTAAGAAATATAAGGGGGAAAAAAAGACTACTCAAGTAATATTTGGTTATATAAAAGATGTTTAACATGCTGTTTGTGTGTGTTTCTCTTTAAATGCTGGTCAACTACATACTATTAGACTATCATAATTTGTGAAATGCTTTAGGCTTTTGTAATAAAAAAATGACAACGTTGGCATTGAATAATTTCTGAGTGCTTATAGTAGTGCTATGAACAATCTTTGCATTTGTAGATTGATGTTTAAAGGAATGTTCCAAGTTAAATACAAGTTATGCTGTCATTATCAATACAATAAATAGTATTAAGTCTTTCATTTTTTTATTATTTTCATTCATAATTTTCTGTGGTATTTGACTCCATTGAATGTGTTTAACCAAGAATATTTTGGTCATTTTTCTCAAGTCCTGAAATACTTATTTTGCTGTTATTTTAACATCTTTGATATACTATTGTACTTTCTAATATTTTCACTTAATTTTTTTTTTTTTTCAGGTTTTAAATGTTTAAATTGTGTTTTTGTCTGTCCGTTTCAGTTTATATGTCTAGATCATTTTTTATGAGTTTTAGTTATTGGTACTTTGTTGAACTTTTGTTTATGGTCATGAAATATGAAATTCCTCACAACAGCAGGATAAAACCTGAGTATTTACACATTTTGTGGATGTGCTGCACATGTGGTTTATATCATAAACATCTGAACTCCAGTAAGTGGTTTTGTTTCTCCTCTCCAGACACTGTTCCAGTACGTGACGGGCATCATGAAGGACGGTTATCTGGAAGAAGAGCGGAGCGCAAACAACCAAACGCTGACGTCCAGCAAAGAGCGACCGGACAAGAGAAACACGGCCATTTAATTTCACAGACCTGACGTGTACATACTGTATTTATTTCAATGTTTCATTTTTTACAGTACACAAGCTTCATGTCTCTTCTGAAGATGTTATCTGTACTAGATCGTGATCTTTGGGTTTTTCTCATGATCAAACCAGTGAATAAATGTTCTTTTATTTGCAAATCTACAAGATTGGTTTTGTTAAGGTCAAATTAGAAACGCTTTATAAAAACTCCACTGTTAGACCTCAAAAACTTTCAACAATCAAGGGCGTCTTTCAAACTTAATATCAGCTCATTCAATAAAATGAGAAAAATATTCAAAATAAAAACAAACAGTGGAGAACTGAAATAATATTACAACAGGAGGAGAAAGTTACTGACCGTAATGTTCACTCACCATATAAAACACTGTTTTCTAAATGAAAATATGGCTTGAAATATAAACTGATGGATTCCAGAGCAAACACATCTTCACCTAAAGAAGTCAGAAACGCTCATTAAACCTAGTATTCAGCAGTAAACGTAGCTCTGCGTCATCAGGCCGCTTGGTTTGGTTGGTTGTGGATGAGCAGAAGTGGAAGGTTGGCAGGTTTTCAGACGTGACTTCAGAGCCGCCCGCCGCAGGGGCTGATGGGAAGGTGGCGTGGCACTGGTGAGTGTCAGATCAGACGTATACACCTCTCCTTTACTGTCCATCACTATGTGGCTTTAGTTTTCTTGCTTTTATTCTTTTTGTCTTTCTTTTTCAAGCCGTCTATGTGCGCTCGCAACAAGTTTGAATACGCCTGCAAAACAAACACGTCCGCTTCATATGAAACACTGTTGACCGCTACAGAAGCAACATGTTATATAATCAATATCATGACATGATAAAAATATAAGGGACGATAGATACAGAATATTGTAAACAATTCAATATTCAGTGATCTGATTTAATATATAAAGGCCCGGTTTCACAGACGGGGCTTAGCTCAAGCCAGGACTAGGCCTTAGTTAAATTAAGATATTTAAGCAGCTTTTAGAAAAATGCCTTTGAAGAAACGTTACATGTGTGCATCTTGAGACAGAACAATGACACTGACATATTTTAAGATACGTCAGAGCCAAGATATTTTCAGTTGAGAGCTCAAACATGCATTTTAGTCTGGACTAGATTAAGCCTTGTCTGTGAAACCGGAGGAAAATGATATAAATAAAGCTGTGTGAACAAAATATTAACTCACCATTTGAAACTTTATTACTTCTTTGGTGCTGACCTGAAAGACATTAAAACAGATGTTAAATAATATACAGCTTCTTCTGAAACAAACATCACTTATGAGTGACAACAATAAAACACAAAAACAGAATAAATTAAAACTAAAAAAATCTAACAATTTAACATTTTTATAAAAAATAAAAATAAAATGAAAGAATCAAAACCAAAGTGAAGAGCATACAAAATAGCTCAAAATTAATATAGAAAACAAAGGGGAGAGACAAATATAAATAAGCAGCACCGACTCAACCAATGGTATTATAAGAATAAAAAAATAATAAACAATTGTTGAAATACCATACATGTGGCAATATTTATGGAGATAAACATGTGGAAATAAATATAATTAAAAACAATCTAAAATAGTAAACGAGAATAAAAATGAAAAAATAACAAATAAATGGGAGAGAAAAATATGAGTAAGAATATAAGAATAAATACAAAAATAAACAACTGTTGAAATAAATGTGGTAATATTTAAATATGGAAATAAATACATGAGGAAAAATAAATATAAAAAAATAAATGAAAAGGACAAAAATAATGTTATTACAAATAAATAGAGAAAATAATAAATAATAAAAAAATTATTTCAATAAATAAATGGGAACAAGTAATCCAGAAAGAATTAATGAAAAATAAAATAAATTTATATTTTCTTTTATTTATTACATTTATTTATAAATTGATCAGGCTTGGTCCTGTTAGGAAATTTCTGAAATGGAGATATTACACACTTCAGGGGTCTGTTCTTCATACGTCACTAACTCAGTTAGCTGGATTTGATTGTTGATGATTTGACCTGATCTTGGATTGGTTGGTTCTTCAAAGCTGATCCCGGAGTTGTTGTCATAGCAACAGGTCCTTAGGCTTAAACCTGCTCAACAGCAGCTTATTTCATGTAAACAGAATTAGATCGCATCTTTTTAAGCAGAATTGATACTTAATATCTGCCCAGCCACCGCTGCTTTATTATAAGAGTACCCTACTGATCCAGGGACAATCATTTAAAATAATTATAATTTGAAAAATAATATAATAATGTTGTGTAGTCTATAATACTATAGACAGTTTTACTCACTGAAAGATTTATTCGTCATAAAATAATTACTTCATAATTGTATAAGACTCTTACACACATGCTATACAGTTAATCTGAGCTGTGCATTAATTTGAGTGATGACAGATATTATGGGAGGGGCTTGATGGAGCGCAGGAGATGCAGATAACTCTAAGAAACTTTAATGCTGTCACGTAACAAATCTGCTTCAAAGATAAAATTTAATTAATTGCTAATTACTGCATTGAAATAAAAATGCAAAGCCTGTACAAATATTAGAAATCGTGAATATAAATAATTGGGAATCATGTAAAAAAGAATCAAATAAAAACAGTGCACATTTAATTTATCTATTATAACATTTCTGTAGTTTTGTTCGCCTTGCTGTTTTCTTATAAAGGTCCAGAAATTTCATCAGGTGTCTTTAATGATATGATGTCAATATGTTGCTGTCTTGCCACCAGCCAATCGCTGCAGTGCTGATCGTGGTTTGAGTATCGATACATCTGCCCTTTTAAGGGAACACGAGAGTGTGCAGTAATCTTAGACAACTTAATCCAGATATTTTTATCAAATACGCAAATTTGTTCAAAGAACCAAATTAGCCAGAGATCAGTTATCAGGATTAGAAGATCTGGCATCTTTCAGATCATCTCAGATGTATTAAGTGACGTATGAAGAACGGAGCCCTGTTTAACAGTATGTTATAGCACCAGTACGAGTCAATCAGTCTTCAGGTTAACACACACACACACACACACACACACACACACACACACACACACGTGTGACTGAATGCTATTTTCTCACCACTGTGCTGATTTTGGTCTTGCCTTCAGACGCTCTGATGAGACATTTGTTGTCGGCCGGTTCAAACGTCTCTGGATGGCCTTTTCTGGGGACCGGCTTCGTTCTGCCATCATCTGCAGATGAAAATCATCATTTAATATATCAACAAAACAGTGACGAGCTCAACATGTCAATGCATTAGCCAGAGTTTTATCATTAAAACTATAAACAATGTTGTTAATTGAAATAAATAGAAATATTAGATGAAAAACTTGAATGAAAAGTTACCAATTACCAATGGGGGGGGGGGGACTAAAATATTTTTAATATTTTAATTATTAAAAATAATTTAAACCTAAATAGCAAGATTACAACAAATAATTAAAACATTGCTAAAAATAATATATAAATATTTTATTCAAACAAACATTTAAAAATTTCAATTTAAGCTTAATTTGTTTTTCAGTATAAAATAAAAATCCAAAATACTGAAAAAAATATTTTTTATATATTTAAAAATATTAAATAAGTAAATATTTAACAAAAAAATATAATTAAAAATAATTAACTTTTATTTTACTATATGAATATTTTAATTATTTTAAAATATGAACATTTTTAAATATTATTATAAAATATAAATATAAAAAAAAAATTATACACAGTACTAAAATAGCACTGGCATTATCTCAGATCTGATGCATTCAAACTTAGTGGGAAACATTTATTGCACACTGAATAAGATGAATCTAATAACTGAGATGAATGTACATTTCTTTAAAGTGATGACGACGCTGCCGGTGGTCCTGCACTTCTGGAACAGCCGAGTGAGTTCAGTCAGAAACTACAGAGAGAGACAGAGAGAGAGAGAGAGAGAGAGAGAGAGAGAGAGTTATACTTCAGTATTTATTAGATGAAAAACAAGCCTGTATCTTAATAGCAGGGAGACAAGCCTCTCACAAAAAGAGGGAGGAGTCAACAAATCAGTGATGCACACACACACACAATTTTAAATTGTTCATAGAATTCTATAATTCACAGAATTGATTTGTTCTATTTTATTTAATTATATATACACATGCATGCTTTTTTTTAAAATAATACATATCTGTTTCTGTTTTTTTTTCTAAACATCTGTTTCTGATTCTGTTCTAGATTCGATGTAAACACTATGCTTTGGCAATACATTGTAACAACTGTCATGCCAATAAAGCACATTATAAATTACACTGAATTGAACAGAGAGAGAGAGAGAGAGAGAGAGAGAGAGAGAGAGAGAGAGAGAGAGAGAGAGAGAGAGAGACCACATTAATCAATACTGACATCAATCACTTCTGTGCATCTGCAATACGCATCTTAATGCTGATGATACTAGAAAACACGAACATATTTTACATTGTCCACATTATTATATTAATAAATGACAGTGTAACTGTAAGCTGCTGCTCAAAACAAACACAATTAGTGCATGTAGTTCATTAGTATTTCACATGTTGAGCTCCTCTACAGCTGTAGTTCAACTTTACTAAGTACTGATTCATTTTAATATCACTTTTAAAGGTTATTAATAACATTCATACTTTATTGTGATCATAAAATAAACGAATTACTGAGATTTGTCCTATCAGAAAGAAGCAGAAATATCTGTGAAGAGTGTCTCAAGATTAGAAGACACTCGTTAACCTACAGCTGTAACCTGAACATTATTGACAGTAATAATAACATGAATAGTTTGATATGAGCTGAGAATCAATAGAAAGAGTTTGTTTGTCAGAAATCAGTGTGGAGTGTGTGTGCTTTAGCTTGCTAACATGTTTGAACTCGACGCCGCTCGATTAAACACGGACACTCAGAATCTGTCGCACAGCACGTGGATATTATCGACTGATAAACGCTGAAAGTGAGATAGAAAGTGATCTTACCGCGTCGTTTTCTAATAACACCATGTCTCGAGCGATGAATGAACTGCTAACAGTGTGATTAGAACACGTCGCTCAGCTGCACTGAAGCCCCGCCCCTTCCTGCGCGGCGCCCAGCGTCACGTGACGTCACTACCGCCCTCTAGCGGCGCCAGATCGGTATGTTCTTTTTTTTTATAAAGAAAACAATTGCTGCGTCCCAATTCGCCTACTTATACTATGCCCTAAAAGTATGTACTCTTTTTGTGAAGAAAAAGTACATACTTTTGAGTATGTAGCAGAATAGTAGGCAAGCTTTGGGACATACTACTTCGTCATAGCTGCTTCTTTAACGGACGCTCTGTTGCTTAGTTACGTGCATCCTGTAACTGTTTAAACTGTCTTGTCAATCATCTTGTCACAGTTAACATCATCCATATTTAGTTTAATTTGATTTCCTACCGTATTGGAGAGAAATAAAGAGCACATCGCAGGTCTTTCATGCTGAGAACTCTGCTCATGCGTTGCATAATGATGCATTTCAAAGTTAATGACCAAACGTATCATTATAAAAGTTCACAGTGTTGCTGCAGATGAAATATAACGTGGATAACATTAAATAAATATTTTTTAACAGGTTAGACATTGATTATTTATCACTCAAATCCCTTTCTCTACCTGTCCGTTGGTCGCACATATCCGCCATGTTTGTAGTTTTTAAACACTTTTTATGCGTGTTTGTAGTTCTAATCGAATCCTCGTCCACCGCGCAATGTGTTGTGGGTAATATTAGCCGTTAGAGTGTGCATCGATCTGTACTTCGAATTCTAACCGGAAGTAGTAGACCATCCGGGAATCTTTGGCATACTTTTTTAAACATACTATGATTTGGGACACACTAATTCTATTTTCGAATACTATTTAGGACGGATAGTATGCGAATTGGGACGCAGCAAAGCTGTTAGTAAAGGAATAGAGTGCAAGTCTAAAAGGGACAAGTTTTTTATTTTTATTTATTTGATTTTTTTTAAAGAATAGAATTAGAATAGAGAGTGCTAGAGTTCGAGGGTCAGATAGAGATGGAAGAGATGTGTTTTGATGGTTAAGGACTCAGCTGCTGGATTGAGTCGGTCAGGAGGAACAGTTCATGTAAAAGTCCTGAAAGTGATGTTGTGATGAACAATAAAGCATCGTTCACTTCCAGAACACGAGCTTCTAGAGGCACATAAGTCTGAAGTACTGAATTCAGGTAAAGAGCTGCTTTTGAAGACAAACATTAATGTCTTGAGTTTTATGCGAGCAGTTATTGGTAACCAGAGCAAATTATTAAACAGAGGTGTGAAGTGCACTCTTTTTGGCTCATTAAAAATGAATCTTGCTGCTGCATTCTGGATTAATTGTAAAGGTTTGCTAGAACTATTTAGTATTTTTTTCACAGTAATTTGTTTTATATGAACCAGTTACATTAATGTGATGGAAAATGAGTCGTGGTTTTACCTGTGGTTACTGTGGTAAACTGTAATCTTGTTAGACTTAAGAAACTGATCAAAACTCACTGAAATCACATGGTAACCAGTATATAAATATATAGAATTCTAACAAATGAAGATGCTAATACTGCTAAAATGTGTATTTTATAAGATTATAACTATCATATTACAATACTATAAATACAACACTATAAAAATGTGTATTATATAATGTAAATATTATCAATACAATTCTTCACTTTTTTACTTAACATCCAGAGCCGATCCTCCCTATACACAGAATACACACGCTGCGTAGGGCCCCGAAACACCAGGGGCCCCTTGCTCTCAAAGATGTTTTAATCTTAGTTTCGTTTTTGAATTTGGCCAGTGGTTATGAAAACATGAATGATCATTTCTTTTAATCCGGTGCGCTGTCACCATCTCTACGTAAAAATCAGTCAAATCATGTAAGGTGAATGTCAGACAGTCTCTTGCTCCAGACTAAAATAATAAAAACGAGCCGCAGAAGAGATATTGTTTCTGAGCTCTTTCTGTGAGCGTGATTCCAGACGGAGTGAAACACGGACAAATGCGTTTCATTCATTCTTTCATCCCCGCCAAGCCAAGCCGTATAATTTATTTTATATTGATATTTAAATTATATTTTATATTGGCCTGTTTTACATTGTTATATAATACACATTTTTATATTATAATTTTTAAATATATAATATTTATAATATAAATTACACACATACACACAAGTAAAAATGAAAAAAAATTGTATATATATTTTTATTTTCATGTAACTTTTAACTTTTTTTTAACTATTTGAATAGAAAAATACTGACAAAAAAGATTGTGTAAAAAAATATTAAAATGGTAATATATATATATATATATATATAAACCTTTGAAGTCAGATTTGCATTTGTTTATACATTCTAAAGCAGAATTTATAGAATATTTCATCTCTGAAATGCCATATACAGTATGTTCAGGGAAATCTGCCATAAAAACTTTGATTACTTTGATATATATTCAAGCTAAAACACTACTATGAAAAACACTGAAATGCCACATCTATTCTATTATTACATTCTATTCAGGTCAATTTATGACAGTTATTACAAGTTAATTATTTGTCAAATGAAATGTGCCACTAAAAAGCTTTAGAAACACAGAGCTTCCCTTATTTCGAGACTTTGATGCATAGCTGTTTAAAGCACACATGTGCTATATGAGCTATTAATATTTGCTGTGAGGTGTCTATGGAGCAGATGTGGTGAAAGCACAGTCGTGGACTCGGTGGAGATCAGCGAGTGGATGAGAGTATCTAGAGCTCCAGTCTCTGTCAAACACAGCTCTCAGCTGCTGATGGAACGAGTTTCCCCGAGCATCCTGGGAAAGCACTAAACCCACGCCGGCCGTCGTGTTGAAGTAGTCCGCTGACCAGTTAGACGTGCCTGGACACACACAGGTTTGCTTTCACTTCACTTCATTCATATGTTTGAGTCTTCGGTCTGTAACTCACCCACATACGCCACTGTATCTGTCAGCATGTATTTGTTGTGGTTGATTCTGGAATAAGGGATGTGTGACTGGTTTCCCGCTGGAATAACAAACACTCTCTGTGCAATCAAACGACAAAAAAACACATCTTTACTGATGACATCCTCTTAGTAGAATTAAATAAAACCTAGAAAACAAAGAAAAAACTAAAGTAGAATTAAATAAAACCTAGAAAATAAAGAAAAAACTAAACAAGTAGAATTAAATACAAACATAACGTAACGTACATCTATACTAGAAAATAAAGAAAAAACTAAAGTAGAATTAAATAAAACCTAGAAAATAAAGAAAAAACTAAACAAGTAGAATTAAATAAAACCTAGAAAATAAATAAAGAAAAAACTAAACAAGTAGAATTAAATAAAACCTAGAAAATAAAGAAAAAACTAAACAAGTAGAATTAAATACAAACATAACGTAACGTACATCTATACTAGAAAATAAAGAAAAAACTAAACAAGTAGAATTAAATACAAACATAACGTAACGTACATCTATACTAGAAAATAAAGAAAAAACTAAACAAGTAGAATTAAATACAAACATAACGTAACGTACATCTATACTAGAAAATAAAGAAAAAACTAAAGTAGAATTAAATACAAACATAACGTAACGTACATCTATACTAGAAAATAAAGAAAAAACTAAAGTAGAATTAAATACAAACATAACGTAACGTACATCTATACTAGAAAATAAATAAAAAACTAAACAAGTAGAATTAAATAAAACCTAGAAAATAAAGAAAAAACTAAACAAGTAGAATTAAATAAAACCTAGAAAATAAAGAAAAAACTAAACAAGTAGAATTAAATAAAACCTAGAAAATAAAGAAAAAACTAAACAAGTAGAATTAAATACAAACATAACGTAACGTACATCTATACTAGAAAATAAAGAAAAAACTAAAGTAGAATTAAATAAAACCTAGAAAATAAAGAAAAAACTAAACAAGTAGAATTAAATAAAACCTAGAAAATAAATAAAAAACTAAACAAGTAGAATTAAATAAAACCTAGAAAATAAAGAAAAAACTAAACAAGTAGAATTAAATACAAACATAACGTAACGTACATCTATACTAGAAAATAAAGAAAAAACTAAACAAGTAGAATTAAATACAAACATAACGTAACGTACATCTATACTAGAAAATAAAGAAAAAACTAAAGTAGAATTAAATAAAACCTAGAAAATAAAGAAAAAACTAAACAAGTAGAATTAAATAAAACCTAGAAAATAAAGAAAAAACTAAAGTAGAATTAAATAAAACCTAGAAAATAAAGAAAAAACTAAACAAGTAGAATTAAATACAAAATAACGAAAAAACTAAAGTAGACTAGAAAATAAAGAAAAAACTAAACAAGTAGAATTAAATACAAACATAACGTAACGTACATCTATACTAGAAAATAAAGAAAAAACTAAAGTAGAATTAAATAAAACCTAGAAAATAAAGAAAAAACTAAACAAGTAGAATTAAATAAAACCTAGAAAATAAATAAAAAACTAAACAAGTAGAATTAAATAAAACCTAGAAAATAAAGAAAAAACTAAACAAGTAGAATTAAATACAAACATAACGTAACGTACATCTATACTAGAAAATAAAGAAAAAACTAAAGTAGAATTAAATACAAACATAACGTAACGTACATCTATACTAGAAAATAAAGAAAAAACTAAAGTAGAATTAAATAAAACCTAGAAAATAAAGAAAAAACTAAACAAGTAGAATTAAATAAAACCTAGAAAATAAAGAAAAAACTAAAGTAGAATTAAATAAAACCTAGAAAATAAAGAAAAAACTAAACAAGTAGAATTAAATAAAACCTAGAAAATAAATAAAAAACTAAACAAGTAGAATTAAATAAAACCTAGAAAATAAATAAAAAACTAAACAAGTAGAATTAAATAAAACCTAGAAAATAAAGAAAAAACTAAACAAGTAGAATTAAATAAAACCTAGAAAATAAATAAAAAACTAAACAAGTAGAATTAAATAAAACCTAGAAAATAAAGAAAAAACTAAACAAGTAGAATTAAATAAAACCTAGAAAATAAAGAAAAAACTAAACAAGTAGAATTAAATAAAACCTAGAAAATAAATAAAAAACTAAACAAGTAGAATTAAATACAAACATAACGTAACGTACATCTATACTAGAAAATAAATAAAAAACTAAAGTAGAATTAAATAAAAACATAACCTAACATACATCTAAAAAAATTAAATAATTAGAGGTAAATTAAAACTTATCGTAATATACATCTACATCTGGAAAAAATAAATAAGCAGAATTAAAAATTAATATATATATAGAAAAATTAAATAAGGAGAATTAAATAAAAACCTAATGTAATGCATTTGTAGAAAATTTAAGTAGAATTAAATAAAAACTTTGCATAATGTAGATCTAGAAAAGTAAATAAACATAGCATTAAATAAAAACTTATCATATACATCTAGAAAAATTAATTAGAATTAAATAAAAACTTCATGTAATATACATCTAGAAAAATTAAATAATTAGAAGTAAATTAAAACTTAACGAAATATACATCTAGAGAAATTACATAAGCAGAATTAAACATTAATATCTATCTAGAAATAAAAAATAAGGAGAATTAAACAAAAACTTAATGTAATGTATGTGTAGAAAAAAATAAATAAGTAGAAGTAGAACTAAATAAAAACATTGTAATATACATCTATAAAAAATAAATAAGTAGATTTAAATGAAAACTTTACATAATGTACATGTAGAAAAAATGAATAAAAGTAGAATTAAATAAAAACAGCATAATATGCATCTAGAAAATGTAAGTAGAATTAAATAATATCTTAACATAATATAGATCTAGAACATTTTTGTAGACTTAAAAACTTCACGTAATATACATCTAGAAAAATTAAATAAGGAGAATTAAATTAAAACAACGTAATTCAGTATACATCTAAAAATATGAAATGAGTTGTAAAACAAATCAAAGTAGATGAGTAAACAGATGTTCACATTATACTTCTGTTATTGCTCTGGATCTTCACCCGTGACTCACCACTGCGATGTTGATGTTGTCTGACGGTGAATGAAGAGCATCTAATGAGCGGATGAAGGGCCACACGGCCGGATCTGATTCTCGTCCACAGCTGACCAGCAGACAGACGGACACGTTCCTGTCGACGGCCGAGCGCTTCAGAGCGTCTTCAATCACGGGCCAGTATCTGCAGAACCAAACAAACACCAGCATCACAGCTCATCAAGATCAGGGAGTCAAATCAAACACACTGAAGTGTCCTGTTCACCCGTGATGATGAAAGAACTTGGACGCGGGATAAAACTCCATGACCGCCACATGAATGAAGTGCTGAGCTCCTCTGATGGCCGACAGGATCGCGTCCAGATCTCGTGTGCGAGAGTCCGGACAGAAGACCGGCGGAGACGCCTGAGGAAGAGCAGAGAGGAAGCTTAGTCTCTTCTGCTCACCAAAGCTGTGTTTATTTGATCAAAAATACAGGAAAAATTCATCAATATGTTTACAATTTAAAACAGCTGTTTTCTATGTGAATATCTGTTAACGTGTAATTTATTTCTGTGATCAAAGCTGAATTTTCAGCATCATTACTCCAGTCTTCAGAGTCACATGATCTTCAGAAATCATAATAATATGCTGATTTGCTGCTCAAGAAACATTTCTGATTATTATCAATGTTGAAAACAGTTGTGCTGCACAATATTTCTGTGGAAACTGTGATACATTTTATTTTTCAGGATTCACAGATGAATAGAAAGTTCAAAACAACAGCATTTATTTGAAACAGAAATCTTTGTAACATTATAAATGTCTTTATTCTCACTTTTCATCAACTTAATGCATCCTTCATGAATAAACTATTAATGTCTTTTCACCAGCTATTTTTATTTTTTATTTTGTTTTCATTTCAGTTTTCAAGTTTAACTAAATTAAAATTAGATTTGTTGCCTTGGCATTTCGTTTTTATTTTAATTTTATTTTATTTTTGGTTTTATTTCAGTTAATGTTAATGTTATTAATTTTATTTCAAGTAACGAAAATGTTTTTAAAGGTTCTAATCTTAGTTTCAGTTTTCATTTTAGTTAACTATAATCACCCTGTTTCATATAATATTAGTTATTAATATAATAAACTAGTGATGGTAAAGTGTTATTTTAGTATTTAATATCAGTGTTATTTTTGTATAATTGAGACACTATTATGTTTTTATTAATATTTTCAATCGTTTTTTATTTTTAAAGTTTCTGTTTTCTAATTTTAGTTAAAATGTTATTAATTTTGTTGTGCATTGTTTGTCATTTTTAATGTTTTTTATGTCTATATATATTTTTTTTAAGTTTAAATATTTTAGTACATCAAGTTAAATTAAAATGATTTATGTTGCCTTGGAAACTAGCTGAAATAAAATAAGTTCTAATTTTTTATATTTAATTTCAGTTAATGTTTATTTTATTAAGTAATAATTTTTTTTATGTTTCAGTTTTAGTTTTAGTTAACTACAATAACCCTGTTTTATATACTATTGTAGGATTTATTAAAATACTCAATTAGCTTTTATTTTTATATCTTCAGTTTTCAATTTAATTTTAGTAGTTTTGTTATTTTTATTATTCTGTTTATTTCCATTTAACTTTATTTATTTTACTTCAGTTTTACTTTTAGTAATTGTAGTGTTTCAACTTAAATTTGATTTGAAATAGTTTAGCCAAGCAACATTTTATTTACCAGTTTTATATTTATAATTTATGTTATCTTTAGTGAGCAACAGCACCTTATCACATGAACATAGTGTTTGAGTCTTCAATCAGAACCATCAGTTTATAATACTTTGAAGGATTATTTCCAGAGTCTGTGTGTGTGATGTACCGTGATGTAAGCTTTACTCTCCACTCCGCTCAGGTTGAGCAGCAGCGGACGCTCCTCGTTGATGTCTGTGTCGTAGTCGGAGGGCCACGGATGCGGGACGGAGGTGTTGGAGCGACCCATGACCCAGTAGGACTGGAAGATCTTCTGCAGATCTGCAGCCAGAGCGCTGGAGTTATAGATGACCACACCGAGCTCTTTCACCTGCAGACGGTCAGCAGACTCGTTCAGTTTAAGTTTCTCTTTTATTATCTCCCTTAGGAGAAATCTGTACCAGTGTTACTAGTGTGGGGGAAAGTTACTTTTAAAAGTAATGCATTGCAATATTGTGGTACTCCCTAAAAAAGTATCTGATTACATAACTGGCGTTACTTGTAATGCGTTACCCCCCAGCACTGCTCGTTACATTAATCGTCTGACACCTCTGACCTGTGTTAAAGCTCTCCAGTCCATGTTGGCGCTGCCGATGTAAACGTGTTTGCCGTCCACAATCCAGAACTTGCTGTGAAGGATTCCTTTCGTCAAACGGCCGAAGTTCACACGCCGTATCTGCACTCCTGCATCAAAACACATATCCTGAACTATTCAAACGTAAAGCTGAGCTAAAATACATAAAAACATCAAGATTTCATGAAAACTTCCACTAAAAATAAATGAGAAATGTTGCTTTGGCAAAAAACTGAAGTGAGTTTAAGATGAAGCAATAAAATTACTAACTGGAAGAAAAATAAAAATAAAACAGAGTGAAATGAAAATAAATTAAATCTAAATAGTAATATTAAAGAAATATAACAATAATAAAAATGGCAAAAAAATACTAAAAAATTAAACTAACAATTAAAATGAAAACTAAAAATAGAAAATAAATAAAATGGCATCTAACAAAAGCACTAAATGGAATAAAAACTAAAAATGAAAGTTAAAAAATTATTGAATCTAAATGATAATATAAAAAATAATAATAAAAATGACAAAAACATCAAAATTACTAAAATAAATTAAATTAATAATTAAAACAAAATCTAAAAAAAATAAAAATAAAAATAAAATGGTAGCTAACAAAAGCACTAAATGGAAATAAATAAAAACTAAAACTCAAAGTGAAATAAAAATCCTTTGAAAATCCATTAAATCTAAATAATAACATTAAAAAAGATAAAAAAAAACAACAAAATTACTAATAAATTGAACTAATTAATTAAACTAAGTAAAATGAAACTAAAAATATGAAAATAAAAAAACATAACTAAAACTGAAAAAAATAAACCTCAACAAAAAAAAGACTAAAACTACAACTGAGCAACAAAAATAAATATATAAGTAATTAAAAATATTTTTAAAATAAATTTATAAATAAAAGACTAATAAAATTGAAATGGAAACTAAAATTCTAAAAAAAAATACAATATAAAAAATTAAATAAAAAGCCTAAACTAAACAAAAATTTGAAATGTTGCCATAGCAACTAACTGAAATAAGTTTAAACTGAAGCACTAACATTACTAAATGGAAATAAATAAAAACTAAAACTGAAGTAAAATTAAAATGAAAACTGAAATAAAAATAAAATAAACCTAAACAGTAATATTAAAAAACGTATACAAATTACAAAAGCACATAACAAAATGACTAAAAATGAAACTAATAATCAAAATAAAATCTAAAAATATTAATAAAAGCTACAATGGTATACAAATGGTTAGTACTTGAGGAAAATGTCTTGAATAATTTCAAGAGATAATCAACAGTAGATATATTCTTTCTTGCAGCTAATTGTTTGAGGTAAATAATGCATGTCAGTAAATGGAAAGAAACCAGTCTGAAGTCTGTAAATGAAATGCTAATAATTGCTGACCGTGTTCTCGGAGGGTTTCGAGGTCAGTTGAATTGGGAGCTAATGTAGGGATGCTGGTGACGACGCGCACCGACACGTTTCTGGACGGTAAAGCCTTGAGCTCTTCTAAAATCTCTCTGCCCTGAGGAGCAAAATCATACAGTTCATCAGAAGAACACTTTCACATGCATCACACTGCAAGTGTCTCTCTCTGTACCGCTGCGTCGCTGGAGGAGTTAACACTGATGTCTTCTCCGGTCAGACACCAGTAGAAGGACGCCACCTCGATCCGATCCGAGGCCAGAGACAGAAGATCCTTCCAGGCTTCATACAGATCCACTCCAGCGCTCACGTTTGTCCCGTAATCCACACCCAGAGGAAAACTCTCAACCAGAACAATACTGAGAGAAATCACACAATCATAATGATACGCTTTATTACATTATTCTCCACAGATTCACTCCAAGCATCACATCACATCCTCACTGTCATTACTCACCCAAAATACTGACAAAATCATGCCATTGTTCATAAAGAGACACGTAATATCATCTGTGTGCTGTTAGTGAAAGAATACAAGCACAACTCCACCACAGCAGTCAACTAAAATAACTGTAACTAATGCTAAAGAGCTATAGAGTTATTTTATTCAGCTAGTTGCCCAGGCAACATTGTTTTATTTTGCTACTAAAAAACTAAAACTAAATAAACATTTTAAAAACTTGTATAGAAAAAAAAATTAATAATAAAAAAATAAATAACAAAACAACAAAATTATTAAAACTTTAAAATTGAAATAAAAACTGAAAATATAAAAACTGAAATCTAATTAAGAATATTAACACATTTTTAATTAGATATTAAATAAATATGTTAAAAATAAACAAATAAATGAATAAACAAATAGTGGCCAAAAAGATTGCTATTATAATATTAATAGTTCTATTCTATTCTATTCTATTCTATTGGGGGGAAATATTTCAGTCTGTTATATTTCATCTGAAAAACAAATTCCCATGAAACTGAACTCATGTATATTATGCATTCAGAATACATGAGAAGTATTTAAATAATTTAAAAGTATAAAAACTAAATTCATAATTGTATTTATTATTTCAGCTATCACTGTAAAAACTAAAAGTTGGGCTACCTTAAAAGTTTAAGTCAACCAGCTTCAGCAGATTTTTGAGTTTATACAACAAAAAGTTGAGAAATTTCCTAAAACATAAGTTGAGAAAACTCAAAAATCTGCTGAAGCTGGTTGACTTAAACTTTTAAGGTAGCCCAACTTTTTGTTTTTTACAGTGTAGTTACCAAGCAACACTTCTCTTTTTTTTTGTTTAAGTACAAAGTACAAAAAAAATTAAAATTAAAATTACACAACAAAAACACAACAACATGACAACTCAAAACTCAACAAAAAACACAGAATTTGTCAAACAAACAAACAAACAAACAAACAAATAAATAAATAAGGTCCAAAAAATGTTCAATTCCATTGTGTGGCAGTAAAAAATATTTACGTCTGTAATAAAATTGACCTGAACTAAACTGAACTCTGTAATGTTCAACATATTATGAAATTTGAAACAAAATTGAAGTATTTAAATACAATAATTCAAAAGTATGACATTTTAAAACTAAATTCACTTCTGTAAATATCAAAGCAGTTGCATTTGCTTTGGTTTTAATTTGAACTGATTTTATACTTTCAGCAAATATAAATGAATCTAAATTAAATCATTAGTTGTGTGTCATCTGAGTTTATGTTCAATAGTTCACTAAGAAATGTGATGAGCTCAACTTTTAAAAGAGAACGTTTCTGGCGGGAGAATTTGATGGGAAATTCAGAGCAAGTCACTTTTATTTCTAAAGAAAATGAAATTGAATGTAAACTAAAGGTCAGCTCTCAATGAGCCCTTGTGTTCAGCAAAATCACAATCCAAACAGAAGCTGCTCTCAGACTCAAACTGAAGGTGACAGGAAGTGAAAGCATGGAAACAGGAAGTGACCTCACCTGCTCTGCTGGTCGGGGGCGGGGCCGGTCTGATTGCAGCATGATGGAGTGTGATGAGGATTCAGAGCCTCGTTGATTCGATCCTCGTACTTCAATCTCTCGATTACTGCGATGGCCAATAAAATCCCCAAAACCAGCAGAGCTGCAGCGGCCAGCAGAGCCGAGACGGGACACTTCGAGTCCTGCCAGAAACACACAAACATCATGAAGTTCAAGAGAAAACATCAGATCACGAGACGCTCTGGAGCCCAGACTCACCCTGTGACTGGACACATAGCTGTCGTGTAAACTCTTGTACGGAGACGCCAGTAACCGTGAAGATCTGGAAGCACAGCATGAATCTGATTGAGAATGATCTGGTTATGAATCGATAGAAAGCACATAATGTGTAAAACAGCAGTGAACTCACGCAGGCATGCTGAAGCAGGTGCTGATGTTTTCTGGTGTGACACACAAAGGGAAATATTCTTAAATAGTCACGTTAGTTCCTCATTCACTTTTCATTTCTGTTTTTAATGCCACAGAAACACTCGTCTAATGTTCAAAGGGGCTTTCAGACAGCTACAGATCACATCTTATGTCATCTACTTACAAAATAAATAAATAGGAAAATAAGTACATAGTAGAAATAAAATGAAGAAAAAATAATAATAAATAAACAAAAATAAAGATGAAAATAATAAAAAATAAAATAAAAGTAAATAAATCAAAGATTAATAAATACAAATAATAAATAAATAGAAAACAAAAAATAAAACAAAAATAAATAAATATATAGAAACAGTAATAAATATTAAATAAAAATAAAAAAGTAAAAAGTAAAAATAAATAAAAATGTAAAAAATAAAGATGGAAATATAAAAATAAAAAAACAAGAAAAAACTAAAATAAAAAGTAAATAAATAAAAAATAATAAATGCAAACAAACAAACAATAAATTATTAATAAAAATAAATAAACAATAAATAATATATAAATAATTAATTTAATCTGTCAAACTAATAAATAAATGACATTTACAACATTAGTCTCTATTTGCTAGGATCTCAACTCAAATTTAAAACAATTAGGCATCAAAAATCAGTTTTAAAATATGAATGTTTGTGAAATGTGAAAACAAATGATAAAAATGCATCAAGAGGATTACAAACTTTTATAATTAAAATGACAGACTTGTATCTTCTGTGAGCTGAATACAGAGATTTTAAGAAAAAAGGTGTAGGATCCACTTTAAATCAATGAACTCAGAAATGATTTACAAATAATTAAAGAGAAACAACAACACATTCAATTAAACATAATTCTGAAATAGAAAGGCTTAAATAGTATTTTCTAAAATGTATTCCAAATATTTATAAATAAATGCCTTAATGTAAAATGAAGGTTTACGAAGTCTTTTTGTGCACATCATCATAAAAGATTGATATTCATCTTCACACTGAAAGAGGAACTGAGAGCCGTCACATCTCAGCGCTCAGACATGTTATGAAATTATAATATACTGTTTACACGCTTTACAATATTAATATTACATACCTCATTCATCCAAACACGTCACACAGGCATTAATGAGCAAGAAAGAGCTGTTTTTCAGAAACTCTCGACTGCTCTGAGTAACAGTATAACATCAGTTTCATTTCAGCAGAAACACGACTGATCACAGCTTCACTGCATTATGATTACATAAGCATTTATTATCAGCTTCACAAGCTTTATATGAACGTCCAGAAGCGTTTAACTCCAGTAAAAGAACTAAATTCATCTGATTTATGCTCAAAAAGACAAAAAATGAGTGTCTTACTCAGCATTATTGCTTGTTTTTCAGTACAAATATCAAATCATCCAGAAACCAAGATTCATTTATTCAAGATGCATAAGATATGAAGTCTTGTTTTCTAAAGAAATAAAGAAAGTGAGTTCGGACTTCGGAGCTTAAAACAAGAAAAATATCTCAAATCTCAAAATAATCTTTTGCTCTTGAATGAAGTTTATTTTTCTGACCCAGCTGTTATATATTTTTTCTTGTTTGTAAGCTTAGATTCACTTCATTTTGATACATTTTTCAGAAAACAAGCTAATATGTCATTTTGCTTGTATCTTCAGTTAAGAATGTTTAGATATTTGTATCTGAAATTTTTTTGCAGTGTGCATTTTCACATCAGTGATGTTTTATTAAAATAATACTGATGTGAATATGTACACGCTAGAAACATTATTTACTGTAGTATTTGTCTCTTGATTTCAGTACACACATTTGTAAAATAATTAATATAATAGTATAATTGAGATACTGTTATAGTTTTTATTAATATTTTGTTTTCATCTTATTTTGTTATCAAGTTTTAATAATCATACTTTTTATTCATTTTATAGTTTTTTTATTATTTTAATAAATGATTTAAATACATCAGATTAAACCAAATGAAAATAAGCAAATAACTAAGTTTCTTTTTATATTGTATGTCAGTTGGATTGTGTATTTCATTTTAATTTATTTCAGTTTATATTTTGTTTCAGTTTCTGTTCATTTTCATTTTATATAAAGTAACTATAAGTAATAAGTTGTTTTTTTGATGTTTTGGTTGTAGTTTTAGTTAACTATTATAACCCTTCACATCATGAGTTTATGATAGTAGACTGAAATCGGAAAAAAACTAAAAAAAAATCAAAATATAACCTAAATGTGCATCTCAACATGGACTTTCACGTTGTTCACAGTAAAAATAAGACAAAACAACAAAACTCATACATTTGAATTCTTTAATGATCTTTAACATACAAATACCCTGTCCAACAGAGACATAAAGTGATTTAAATAATCATGCAAATTATTTGACCATAACAACCATCACAAATAACAAAGATAAAGAAAAATCAATAAGTGCATTTACATTTAATGCCAAACTCTGCAGTTTCTCAAAGCCACAAGCTGCTGAAATCACCATCCAGGAATAGAAATGTGCAAATATTGATCTCTGAGAAGGTCATGAGGAACATGAGCTCGTGACGGAGCCAGCAATCGCTCCAGATCATCTCAAAGTGACTTGTGATGATGTCTGGACAGACTGGTCACACCAGTGAACTCTCTCGGTCTGTGCTCCTGAACGTCCGCCGGCTGTTCGGTGTCGCTCCGCCGCCTCGATGCGCCGCTCTCACGTCCCGGGACGCCGCTCTGGAAGCACGAACCCCGGCAGAAGAAACCGTGCGGCTGAGATCCGGGTTTCCTCGATGATCCATGATGGCGTTGATGACTGAGAGACACGAGAGAGGACGGCGTTCATCAGCGGCTCGTCTCAGGGTTAATATCAGATAAAGAGAAGAGGAACGTTTCTACTGACCTTCCAGCTGCTTCTGGACTCTCTGCAGCTCTTTCAGAATTGATGCAATCTCCTACAAGACGAGCAAGAACACAAAAGGAAGACAAAACCGTTTAATTGATTTAAAACCAGTCAGTAATAAAAACATTACATATGAACCAGGGTTATTATTGCTAACTAAAACCTTAAAAAAAAAAGTTTAAGTTACTTAAAATTAACTAGAGAAGCTAGTGTTAGTTTTTTTTTTTAGAAAACAAGCAGTTAGTAAACGAGTAAATGCATATGAATTCAAACTTATTGATTTGTTAATTATGTGAGTTTTTAATGATTTAAGGTTAATGATTGAACACAAATAGCCTAGGTTAACCATGGAAAACCAAATTGTATTGCATTAAACATAACCTCGCATAACAACATCGATTAAACTACAAAGCTGTCACAGAAGCATGTGTAATTACAGACTAAATTTACTATGACTTATTTATTTCTAAAGTAACCTTCACGTAGGATAAAAGTATGGGGAAAAGTCATTTCTGCGACAACTCCAGCTATCTGACGCATGCATGCACGGCCCGTTTCAAACAGCCACGAATCATAGCGCACTCAAACACGTCTTATGTGAAAGAACAATGAGCCCGTGGTGCTGCACCGCTCACGGACTGCACTGTAAACGGATCCTCACTTCATTTAGTTCACTCTTTGCTGATATACTGCACTCAATTGCCAGACACTATACAGAGATGTGAGAATCAGTGAAGACATCCGTGATTTCAGAGTCGACTCGACAACGAGAGTCGCGGAATCAACTCCCCATCCCCAAGACAAAACACAAACTAATACAACTACAAAAAACTAGAACACAAACAGAAAATATTAAAATAAATACTACATAGTACATTCATGATACTAAAATAACACTGATATGAACAATTTACTGCATCCCAGGTCTAATATACTCCCTGAATTAATAAACAATCAAAAACAAAATGACAAACACACAACAAAATAAGTACAATTAACTAAAACGAGAACAGAAAATAAAAATCAATTCAAAATATTAATAAAAACTATAATAGTATATTAATGATAACCTTGATATGAACATTATTCACTGCTGGTCTAATATACTCTGAATTAAAAAAAACATGAAAAAGCTTTATTACTTAATTCAACATTACAATTGGTTCAATGAAGCTCAAATAAAAAAATAAATAAAATACAGAGCACTTAGTAACATTTTATTCAGGGAAGAAAACGAGAGACGCACCTTGTTTGATGTTTTTGGTGATGGAGAATCATCAGCCTCATTGATTTTTGCTTCAATTTCTCCCAAAACATCCATTTTATTATGAAACAAAACCCTGAAAAAAATATATGTGAGGATGAAACCTGTACAGTAACATACATACATACAGGTACGTACGTACACGCACACACACACACGGGTACGTACATACATACACGCACACACGGGTACGTACATACATACACGCACACACGGGTACGTACATACATACACGCACACACACACACGGGTACGTACATACATACACGCACACGGGTACATACATACACGCACGCACACACACGGGTACATACACGCACGCACGCACGCACGCACGCACGCACACAATATGGTGTATGGAGTGTAGAATGATGTGGAGAAAAGCAAACGAGTCTCACTTGATTTTCTCCGTCAGTTGCTCTGTGTTTTCACGGATGGCGAGAGACAGTTGAGACACTGGATTCAGCATCACATTGTTCAGTGTGACCTGACAGGAGGAGGAGATTTACAGCTCAAACACACAGTTAAAACTCCTGACGTTAAACTGAAGAGAAGCTCTGCTACCTCATCTGCTCTCATGCTCTGTCGATTACTAACGATCTGCTCAGACTCGTCAGCCGGCGCCGCAGCAGGACATTCTTTCTGTAAATTCAGACTGGCTTCAGGAATCTGGTGCCGCAACTGAAGTATAAAACAACAGCGTACTTAATATTGAGCAGCACAACTGTTTTCAACATTGATAATCAGAAATGTTTCTTAAGCAGCAAATCATCATATTAGAATGATTTCTGGAGAATCATGTGACACTGAAGACTGGAGTAATGCTGAAAATTCAGCTTTGATCACAGAAATAAATTACAATTTAAGAGATATTCACATAGAAAACAGCCGTTTTTAATTGCAATATTATTTCACTATTTTACTGTATTTTTGATCAAATAAATGCAGCCTTGTTGAACAGTGGAAACTTTATGAACAGTACCTCTTTGTGGGTAGATATGGCTGGTCCCATCTTGTCTGTTGAAGCACTCTGAGCTTCTGAGTCTCCAGCAACATCATGAATCTCTTGGGCCAGAATAGCCAAATCTTTGGCCAAGTCTTGACTCAATCTAGTAAAGAATATGCATTTAAAAAAAAAAAAATTCTCTGTGAAGCATTTTGACAAAAACAAACATTTTAAAAACAGTTAAAACCAAATTTTGGGGGGCAATGCATTACAAGTAACAAGTATTCATTTTTGGAATTGAGTACAGTAACGATATCCTGTTTGAACTAAAACCATAAGAACCATACGTAGTAGTTACTTTTGCTACTATGTAACTTATTTACTGACAAATAGAATACTGGAAGCTTCCCCTGTCTGCATGAAGAATATACCTAGGTCTACACCTATGATGATTCCCATTATAATCAATGACAGCATCTACACCAGATACAATCAATGCATGTCTATGTCGGAGAAAAACACTTGACCCAAACAAAAAAACCTTGAAGCTCAATCTAGTGCTATAACTCTGGAAGAGAGTCTGAGCCAGCTGAACGAGATTAAGTCAATCGAAATATGGTTAAAAGTAACATTTAAATAAAATGAGAATAAAATGGATTGCTGATATTATATGTCATTCTTTTATAGGGCTGAAATTATTAGCCATTATTGACATCGACAACAAAAATTGGCTGCAAATTTTTGTTGCTGAACAACCCTTTTAAATGACCTAATGTACAGACCTACAATATCGCGGTTTGAACCGTGTGGCGCTGTAGCACAAGACTACAATTCAGCTCTACCAGATGCAATTCAAGAGAAGACGAAAAACACAGGGCACTTATGAAAATACATCAGTGTAAACACAGCCAAACCAGTAGTGTGTGTGGAAAGTTTTACAAAACTTACGTTTTAAAATACCCGAGCTGTGGTTTACTGTTAGCGAACATCCCGACGCTGCTGAGAGCAATGATTAGATGAATGTGTAAATGTATGCTGCAAGCTTTCCACTCAATAACAAAATAAACAACAAAAATGACAGAGGTGAGAAAACAGCAGTTAAGAAAGCATCTGATAATAGCGATGTGGACGTTTGCACCAACTCTGCAATTCTCATCACATCACGTCTATATACATGGCACTTTATACAGTAGATCGCTACTTTCAGCTTTATAGTATTAAAAAAAAAAAACGTATCAGTGTCACTTTCAATTACAACTTGATTTCCTGCTATAAAGCAGCTCTCCAATGTGTTTTATTAGTGAATGCAAAAAACTCCAAAACATTATAGTGATAGTTTGGTTTGCACAGATTACAGATTGATCTAGCTCAAGACTGTTTTTGAGTATCGTGACACTATAAGGTATTTAAGAGAGATAATGCTATTGAATAAAAAAATTATATTTAATAAAACGTCTTATTACTTACCTTAATTTTGTTCAATATCCATATGACGATGCAGAAATCAGTTACTTTTTAATACAGTTAATTCAATGGTGAATGAGAAAGTCTGTCTTCTCATTTTGTGTGCCAAATTATTTATTGTAAAAAAAAAAAATAAAAAATTGCATAATTGTACTATAGCAATATAATTGTAATAGTAATATAATCTTTTGACTACAGCTGAAGTGATTGCCTTGTTTTATGTAGTAGTTCAAATATGTATATTTCAGTATATATTGTAATCGCCAAAATAATCAACGATTAGTCAATTTATTGTCCTTATAATAATTAAATTAATTGATTGATTATTAAAGGGGTCATCGGATGCAAAATTCACTTTTACATGTTGTTTGAAGAAATGCGTGTTGGCAGTGTTTGTGCACATCCAACCTATAATGATAAAAATCCACCCAGTGGTGTTTTTTAATCCCTATAAATAATATCCCCTTTCTCAAATCAATCTTGCACCTCCCGATCTGCTCACACATAAATCGGGGCCGCCCCAATCATATCAAACATGTTTGATATTTAGGATTTAAATTGGGATGATGACGGCTATATGATTACGTCAGTACTTTAACAATAGTCAATGCGAGACCACAAAACAGCTGCTGTATGGCTCCGTTGGATAGTGAAGATGGAGGAAACTGCTTCATGACGTTTTGTAGTAACACGACTGTCTGTATGTGTCGAAAACATATCACAACCGTAAGGAGAAAGAGAAGTGCTGGAGTGAAATCGCCTCAGTTTTGAACGTACAGGGTGAGTGAACAAAGCTGCTAGCATGCTGGCTAACATATGTAAACATCACTGAAATATCAGGTGCTCCTTCTGGCATGATAATCTTAATATCTTGTAGTGTGTGATGTGCCACGATTTTCAAATCTTGTAGAGTGTGCGCGTTTAAGATTTGAGGGAAGATAATCTGCAAAGATTCTCCTTATGTGTGTGCTGCAACCAGATTTCATAATCGGTTAGGATTTTAAAACTCCTGTAAAAATTTAAAGCCTGGCTTTAAAGAGACATGCACTAAATCGACTTGCTGTGTGCAAAGCTGTTTTTGGCAAAGTAAAAAGGGTGTTGTTTTACACTACCATTGAGAAATTTTAACCACAGTATGTATGCTCCAGGTGTGCGTGTGTGTGTGTGTGTGTGTGTGTGTGTGTGTTTGTTCACTACTCACTGCTGTGTGTGTGCACTTGGAAGGGTTAAATGCAGAGCACAAATTCCGAGTATGGGTCACCATACTTTGCCTCCTTTCCTTTCCTTATAGACTTTTCATTAAGACCCTAAAGAATCATTAACTTGTGGAAAATGGGCATCCGATGACCCCTTTAAAATAATCAGTTTTTGCAGCCCTATTTTGATGTTTCCCCACCTGGCGATCTCAGCGCTATGAGATGTCCAGTTCTGGAAGGCGTCGCTCTCGTGTCCTTCCCCCTCGGAGTCTCTCGAGCGGGGCATGGCTCGCACCGGACCAGCCGGATGGATTCTGGAGTTCTGCTGGGATCCTGAATGATGGGAGCGTTTGTGTTTAGGGGTGCTACGGTTAGACTCGTACTCGTCCTCCGAGGTGGAGGCGTAGTCTGAACCCTTCTGACGTATCCTGGAGCCTTGGCCCAGGAAATTGGGAATGAGGAGCGTTTGGTACACCAAGTCATCAGAGGATGGGAGAGAAACCAAAATAAAAAAGCAAGAGGAGAAAGAGACGGAGAGATGTGAGAAGACACCCGAAAAACCAACAACCACTTTCCATTCATCAATGGGGTTCAAAAGAGCTCAATAAGATTGTTAATACCATTAGGGCTGGACAATTTTTCCAATTTTGATTCATTCCAATGTAATGTTTTGCCACGATTTTGTTTGTTTTTTTAAAATCGGAAAAATCACGGTTTGAATAAAAATATTAGCAAATGTTACAATTAGTCACATTGACAATACGCCAATGATAACAGTTAAGAGAGAAAAAAACAAAAATACTCTAACTTAACCGCTCATGCGTGATGGGCTCTATCACATAAGTTAGAACATATAGCTAGTCCTCAGCGGCCGTTCACTCAGAATGTGTTTTTGGGTGAAAAAATTAAAAATAAAGATGCGGCAGGGGAATGGGAAAAAACACAAGGTTATAAGATGCGAGTTGAACTATTTTAACTTGAGCATCGTGGTCTTAGAATGGCGTTTCATGTGCAAAAGACACAAGTGCAACGTTCAATGCCCATCAAGCGCAAGTTTACTTGAACAATGGAAAAGCAGCGCAGCAATGCAAAGACCTTTAAAGAACTTCTACTGTATGTTTGATAAATCATGTAAATAAAATTTAATTTTCAAATAAAAGCAATCATGAATGAGAGTTGAAAACTTGAAATGGCGTTACATGTGAAACTCGTCAAAAGATGCGATATTTATTTGAAAATTTTCAAATAAAAGCAATCAAAATAAAATGCTCACCAAAAAAATGAATGAACGCAAATTGAACTTAACTTGAGTGCCACCTTTTTAGAATGGCGTTTCATGCACGAGTTGCTGCAAAAGTTGCAAGATACAAGCGCTATGGTCAAACATGTCCAGCAAGCGCATGTTTGCAAAACAATCATTTTGAATTGGAATTGCATTGACTTTGCCGGTTAATAAAGAGAATGTTACTTAAATCGTGTTGTGGTTACATTTTTAAGTTGAGTTAAAAAAACGTTTTGCCATATCATCCAGCCCTAAATCCCATTAGGAAAAAATGTATCCCATTACAATAAATTACTTTACTTTTCGCAATATACCTGTTAAGTTTTTTTAGTATGTAATCTGGTTATCTGGAACTTCAAATTTTAGTAAAATTGGAGACTAATTACATGGTCTTGTTAGTTGAAGTTGGTCATTGGCCCAGTTGTGTGAAACAAACAAATGCACACAAATCAAGTCAATGACTGCAAGAGGAATCATTCAGAGACAGTGAAAGAACTGTATTTGATATCAGAAACATACTTTTGTTGTTTTAGAAGCTCATCACTCTGATAAATGGATGCAAAGCCAAAATAATCATCTTGGAATGTTTACCTAACCTCTGACCAAACTTCTGCAAATCTTACAAGCAAACTCAGAATCCATGATACTCACTGGCAGTGCTACTGGCGTATTTGGCACTGCTTGAGCGTCCGCGGATGATCGGCTGTCTGTTCATGGCATTCGAAACCTTCCGCAGAAGAGCCTTGGGATCCGGGACTGAAGCTTTCCGCACGGAGCTGCTCGACTCGGTGCTACGGTTTGAAAATCCCGTCCTGCTCGTGGAAGACTCGGTATCACTGGGCGTGTTGAAGGAGCCTGTCCTTTTCCTGGGAAGAGCCAAAACGTCCAATCGAGAAAGCTTCTTGCTTTCCTGAGCACCTCGAATGTTTGCCGAGGGGTTGACGTCGGAGTTTTGAGACGTCCGATCGGTTTCAGTGCCTTCGTTGTCGGAGGCTTCACCCAAACGTGCCCGGCGAAGCATCGAAGCCCTTGTTGGTTTCGGAGCAGAGAGGCTACTGGAGCGAGCTAAAGCATTGTGTACTTTGGATTTGCTCGTACCTTCCTTCTGAAGAGGAACAGTGTACTTTTTGTAAGGTAGGGAACTTGATTCTTGGTCGGAGATGGCGTCTGGCCAGTGCCGTGTGGTGGGACTTTGAAGATCAGGCCCAAAGTCTTGAGAACTAAGGTTACGACGGAGTTGAAAATGTTTGCTTGGATCTACCTTGCCATTACTGTCCTTTATCCCGGATTGGCACGATGGATCACCAGAAGTCTTAGGTTCTCTGGAACCTCTAAAGAGTCCTCTGAGGACCACTGGCTTCTTGGGCATGGAAACTAAAGCATTTTTCCCGCTGATTGTACTAGAAGTGTCCGATTCTCCCGAGAAGGAGTCCTCCATATGGGAGCGACCGTTGTTGTCTTTCTGCTGCTGTTGCTCCAGAAGCTTTGCTTCCAGAGATGCTAGAACATCCTCAGTGTCTTTGAGGTAAGATTGAGTGTCTTGTTTGCTTATACCTTTAAAGGCATCTTTGCTAGAGGGTTGACTACATATCTGAGGCAATCTGGACAAGTGGATGTTGTCGCTGTCCCTTTCTTTGGTATAACTTTCTTGTCTAACAATGGACACTAAATTGTCTCCACCAACAGAGTCATCTGGTTGATCGATGTTGGGTGGTGAACAGTCGCTCTTGCTAAATTTGCCTTGAAATCGTGTTAAAGTTGCTGTGGAGAACGTAGGAGTTGAATCCTGGTCTTTGGCATCTTCTTGATTGGTCTTCATAGACCGGTTCCACATTTTCTGGGTCAAATCAGGAGTCTTCCTGCATTGCTCAACTACAGAGCCATCATCAGATTTGCTGGCATCGCTCAGGCTGTCCGGATCCAGATCATCTTGGACGCTCAGTTTCTGCGGATCCCACTTTTGCTTCTGAACTTGCGAACTCTTCTCCACACCGGACAGGTAAGAATCCGTTTGGATGTGTATTGCTGGCGGTGGTGTCTCGATTTTCTCCTTCGAAGGAACCCGAGGCAGAACTCGTCTTGATCTGCTGCTTTGGCCTGTTTCTGAGTAGTCAGCACTTCGGTTAAGCATAACCTGGTGGATGATCCTTTCACCAGCTTAAAAAAAACAAATAGGATAAATGAAATGTGCTAGCAAAGACAAAAGCCAAGAAAACTACTGAACCAAGCAAAGTTTCCATACCTCCGGTGGAAAGATCAACCTGTGTTGGGATTTCAAAGAGTCCTGAAGCAGGACCAGAGTCTGAATAGGTGTCAGCCAAACTGGCCCAGCGAGAAACCCACCTAGTGCCTCCGGGCGTTAATGTCGTCATCGACTGTATCTGTAGAAAAGAGGAAACTAATTAAATACAAACTCTTACTACATCATAGCTCTTTAAAGTGGTCATGTTTTTTGAAGTGGAGATATTTTCACTTTATCTGTAAAGTAAGTTTATCTTTTAAGTCTTTTCAAATTTGTCTTGAATAATCCTTCTAGTGCCCAGAACTGCTAAGAACAAATCTTGCAAATATTTGTGAAAATACTGATTAAAATCATTGTAGATACATTCAATCTAATAATTAAATAAATATTTTTTAATATTTTAAATTTCTTTGATTTGTTTTATTTAAAATAATTTATTACTTTTTTTTTTCTTTAACTTATTTTCTTAACTTATGCGAAAAATTCTTAACTTATGTAAAAAACGGTGTATGAAATTTACTATATAAAATTTTAAAGTAAAGATCTTCTAGATCTAACCAGAACCGTTAAAAATAAACAAAAACATCTGTAAATATCTGAATTAATATCAAAATATTTAATAGTCTTAGAAAGTTTTTTTTTTTTTTTTTGCAAATTAGTGACCTCTACATCTACGTGAAATAATAAGCACATAGTAAAATTTAATATTTACATTTTTTTATTATATTTAAATTATTTCTATTCCTCATTTTTAATACATTTTTCTTGTAAACTTGTTAGGCTTGATTGTGTGCTAATAATAATTTTAAATACATTTTTTATTGGTCCTTGACATTATTTACTGTCTGAATGTTCCAGAAACCTTATTAAATATTAAATATATTATTAAACACTGATTACATAGATACTCAAACTGTAAATTCAAAGAAAATCTCTTTATATACCAAATGAAAATATCTCAACCATAAAGAGAGATCAGGCCCTTTAATGATTCAAATCACCAATCCATAATCATCCAAAAGCAGGAAAGAGCCAAAAGACATCAAGCCATCAAAACAGCTTTGAGAAGATCCCCAAGAAAGATCCAAATCACACTGAAAAATGCGTGGATTGCTGTGATTGAGTGATTGACAGATAGATCAACCGATGCCCATGATCCGGAGTGAGTTTACCTGTACAGGACCCTTGGCTGTGTCACTAAGGTCTGTTGAGTATTGACCCAATTTTGGGCCTGAGCTATTCTCACTGAGTAGAAGACTATCGTGACCCTCAGTGTCACCAACTATAGGCTTAACTGTTGCTGCTGCTGAGATTTGGCTGTTGTCGCCAACACCAAACACCTGTTAATGATAAAGCATGCATGAATATATGTCTGTTCCCAACTGACTGGAACTCCTCGACTCTTGACTGGTTAAATTATTCAAAAGTAGTGGTCGACCGATATTAATTTTTTTTAAAGCGATACCGATATTTAGCAAGTGGTCGATGGGGATATCAAGCTGATTTATATGATATCACAACACTTAAGATAGCAAAAAACACATGCACAACAATTGCTGAAATTAAATCTATATTTATTTTTATATAATAATCTACTAAATTATATAATTTGAAAATGAATTAATATGAAAAAAATAATCTTGATAAAAAAATAAATCTGTAAAATAAAGAGATTTACATGGCATAACAACTCTCCTGTCAGCATACAATAAGTTTAAATAAAAGTCCCCTGCCCCGTCAAAATATAAATTCTGTTTCTAACATATCAGCCAAACAGAAAAAAAAGGCAGATGCAGATATAAAAAAATAGCCAAATATCGGCCAATATTTCAGTCGACCACTATTCAAAACACACTTGAAATGTGATAAAATACTAACGTTAGGATTTACACCGCATATCAGGCAAACAGAAAAACAATTAATGGCAGATGCCAATAATTAAAAAAAAATGCCAAATATCGGCCGATATATTGGTCGATCACTATTCTAAATGCACTTGAAATGTGACAAAATTCTAGCATTAGGGTTTATAGTGTACATCAGCTAAGCTGAACAAAAATTAATGGCCAATGCAAATGTAAAAATGCCAAATATTGGTTGATATATCAGTCGACCACTATTCAAAGAGAACTTGAATTGTGATAAAGTACTAGGGAAGCGACTGAAATAATCTGAATAACAGAACTGAAACAATGCTTGCTAATAACAATGTGTTTGTGGTCTCTTTAGCTGTTTGAATCTGATGTCAAGTACCTGATCGATCACGCTCCGTGCCTCCACAACCTCTTTGTCTGGACTTTCAGCTTCAACGGTGTAGGTACCTGCATCACTTAAACTGTCCTCCTCTTCCTGCTGCTTGGGAACCAAAGGTTTGGCCTCCGTACTGTCGTCTTCCTTGGGTGCAGAGGGAGATTTGATTGTCTGATTCACTGTATGAGATGTAGTAGGAAAACTCTGATGTGTCACCGAGGATCCAGCATTAGAAGCCGAGGTCTTCACCCAAGTCGAGTTAACGTCCCATGTGGGAGCAGGACTGGGTTTCGACACCCTAAGCAACTCTGCAGCAAAGTCCTGCGACAGTTTGGATCTCCGGCCGACACTGCCGTAAGTTTTAGATGAAGAGCGGGAGCTGAAGTCAGACGTGCTCATACGGACTTCGCTCGTCTCCCGTCTGAGGGATCCGGCCCGCTGAGGACCATCTGAACCTTTGAGGGGAATCTTGAACTGCTGTGTGGGTGGATTATGTCCGGATGATGTTGACCGTTCTCCACCTTTCCGTTTGT
This sequence comes from Schizothorax lantsangensis, assembly GCA_027422415.1. Taxonomy (NCBI): domain Eukaryota; kingdom Metazoa; phylum Chordata; class Actinopteri; order Cypriniformes; family Cyprinidae; genus Schizothorax; species Schizothorax lantsangensis. The sequence goes on from CM049858.1 coordinate 30,367,442, forward strand.
CTAATTTGCTTTTTAGAGCAGACTGGAAGTCTGGAGAAGACATGTTATTGGTGAATGACTGAGAGCGCTTTTTCCGTTGTGTATCGTCAAAGAACTCAATCACAAAAGCTTGCTGGGGATCCGGTTTGCCTTGGCTTTTTGAAGTGTAGTTAGTTGGGTAATCTTCTCCCTCTGGTTGTTGATTGATCTTTTGTGACTGAATCATTTGCGTTTCATCCGGTTCTTTAAAATCAGGGTCTTCATGAGGGTGCGCATCTAGAAAAAAAAAAAGTTACAGGTCAACATTTAACCTCCAGATATATTTGAAAACCTTTCGTCTCACTGAGTTGAAACTGTCAGACCAGAAATAATGATTATATTAGTAAAACATCCCACCAGGGTTATTATTGTTAATTAAAACATTTTAATTTTATTTCAGCTATAGTTGCCAAGGCATCGTTTCTCATTTTCGTTTAGTTTAATCTGAAGCACTAAAATAACTAAAACTGAACTAAAAATTAATAAAAACGATATCAATTTATTTTAAAATATATTTGAAAAGACATAAAAATGCACAACAAATCACTAACTTAACAAATTAATATATATATATATATAAAAAAAAAAGGATATTAGTTTTCCATGTTCATTTTGATTTGAAAGTTTTAGTAATTAAATTTAGTTTGTCATTTTTTTTAAATGAAAAACACAAAATTACTAAATCTTTACATTTTAAATAAAAACAGAAAATGTTAAATTACAAATTTATACATTTAAAATATAAGTATATTAATAAAACTAAAATAACACTGTATCCCACCACTTAATTTTGTCTATTTTCCCATTTTCATTTTAAAGTTTTAGTAATTTTGTTTTGTCATTCTTATTAATGAAAAATCACAACAAAATTATTAAAACTTTACATTTAAAATGAGAATGTAAAAGTAAAAATGAATTAAATTATTAATTAATAGTTTTAAATATTAATAAAATATTATTATTAAAACTATAATAGTATATTAATGATACAAGAATAACACTGTATCCCATCACTTAATTTAATTTATGTTTTAATACGCAACTATCATGTTGTGCTGCAAATTTTGTCTCAAATTTGCAGGAATACACTTTACAAAATTAAGTAATATTTATCTTTAACAACACTATAGAGGTGAATATCAGGAACAATAAAGCCGGTTCAACTATAGATATCCAAGCAAAATGCTTAGATTTAAAGAAAAACGTCTTCAAAAAGCTAAATTTCCGTTGTGCACAGAAGGCTTAAATGAAGAGAAAAAGATGCATTTAACTATTTTTTTTTTTCAGATAGCCTTTCCAGCTATATAAAAATTGTTCTCTGTTGTCTTTTACCTTTGAAGGTCTTGTTCAAGAGCTCGTCTGACCCAGACTGCTCTTCTAGCCTCTTCATCATAGTGGCGTCACTCTGAACCAACCAATCAGCCACTTTGTTCTCCACCGACATCACCTCTGTGAACCTGGCTATCGACTCCTTGCTGGGGTTTCGTTGGCGGATGGAGAGCTTGGCGACATGGTCCTTGATCTTCATCTTTCCAGGGGTTTGGTCGTCAAACTCGATGGTGAAGGAGGCGTGGCCCTGAACCACCGGAGGAGTGGCAGGGGGTTTGTGGTCCGTGTCTTTTGTGGGAATCTCTTGGACTTCCTGGGAAGCAGTTTTGGTCTTTGAATGGATCTCCTTTGTGGGGATCTCAAAGTAACTTGGTTCCTTGCGGTAAGAGTAACCGGATTTGCCCTGGCCATCGTGAAGTTCATCTGGAGAAACGCTGAGCTCACGTTTGGTACCATCCGTGTGGTTTTCTGTGAAAAGACATCAGCAGTAATGACTGTTAATATAAACTAACAGTAATGGGAGAAACTGTGCATTTCAACACTCTGAATCAACTGAATCAATTTCTTCACAAAATGATTCACTGTTTGAATCGCTTGAAACACTGCATGTGTTGTGATTTAAAAAAACTATTTAAAATTGCATGAATAAAAATCATACAATTAATAATAATCATAATTTTTATTATGAAAGTACCATCACTACTAACTATTTCCATTAAGATGCGTCTTGAGGCAGGTGAGCGTGTGACATACAGAAGAAGAGATAATTAACTTATTACTTAAGATTACTTACCGCACACCTGCTGTGAGAAAACCTTAGTAAGGTCAAGTATTTCAGGTCGATCTTACACCTCATCCTAACCAGGTGTAACGTGTACAGTTTCACTGGTGCATAAAGCAGCTTTCACTATAGGTGGCGTTATTCAGCACGACGCAACAGAAATAAAAACCAATAAATCTTTCAATCTGAGTTTGGGTACAAAAATGAGATTACCATGGATGAGATTTATCGATTATCACATCATGGCCGATTAGTAAACGCCAAAGAGGAGACGAAGATGAGAAGTGAAAACATCAGTGTATAATAATATCCAGTATTAAAAACATCAACATCTAGTCTAGATATTAAACCTAATGTCAGCTAATGCTAAACCAAAGGTGACTCCTGCTTGTGCTTAACAACGAAACAAAGAGCTAAACTAAGATTTCAAAACATCTGAAATGGTACAGAAGTTTCTATGGTCACCCGTTAATCTGAAGAAAACTCTGAGAAGTACTTAAGACTGGAGGAGAAACACAATGACCTTCTCATTGGACTAAGACGGCCGCTAATCCATCACGAGGCTGAACTCGCTAGTCTGACGTGTTTTAAAGCTCACGCCAGCGAGGAGTTTAGTACTGAATTCCTCAGGATCACAGAACAAAAGGATTTTTCTCTTCTTAGTTCACACCGCAGTTGCATTCCTATCCACACATCTAATACACTTCAACAAGCATCTGGAAACTCATTTTTGGTACTCAATCTCTGTAAAGCTTGGGTTTGATGGTTCAGGAGTCTCTGTTTCTGACCTGTGTGATGTTCATGGACACTCGGATCACAGCGCTGACCTTTATGTTCATCATCCTCACCCCACCAGGACGGCTGACCATACAGAGGAGTGGGTCTGGACACGGACGGATCTGTAATGAAACGAGGGAAAAGGAGTTTGATGAAACCAACAACTTCTGTTATTAATGCTGCTGCTGCTCAAAATCACAAAAGACACTTTCCATTAATACAATACAACTAATGACATTATTTCGAAGTATAATAATAATAATAGTAGTAGTAATAATAAAACTATTTAAAAAAAATAAAAATCACTGTAATGCTAAATAAATAAAAATCATAAAAATAAATGAACTGATGAGATTACTTATTTTACAAAAAAAAGAAAAGAAAAAATAATTAAATTACAAATAAAATAAACTATACAAAATTATAAAATAAAAAAAATCAATGTATAACTAGATAAATAAAAATAATAAAAAAAACATAAAAATGAAACCCGATCATCATAAACCTAACATTACTTTAAAAAAAAAAACGACAACAATTATAAAAAATAAATAATTGGAAAAGAAATGTATACAAAATAATTAAAAAAAACTATTTAATATTGCATGAATAAAAATCATACAATTAATAATAATCATAAAAATGATTTATTATAGATTATAACCATAACAAAATACATGAATAATAAAAACTAGATTAGAGGAATCATAAAATAAATCATAAAAATACATTAATAAAATTAACTGGTGATATTTTAGAAATAAGGTAAAAAAAATGAAAGAATAAATTACTATTAAAATAAAAATCAAACAAAAGAAATAAAAAAAATCATTAAACTAGATGAATAAAAATAATAAAATAAAATTTGACTGCTTATTTGAGAAGAAAAAATAAAAAAAATAAAAAATAAAAAAAATAAACAAATCATACAAATAATAAGAAAAACTAAGAAATAAATAAAAATCAAACAAAGCTCCATTTACTGGCTGTTGAAAAAGAACCAAACAATTTTTAAACCCTACTCATGTCAGTGCCAGCAAGCACAACAGCTTCATTTAAAACCAGATGAAATGGTTGGCAAAACTTTCATGCACATTATGCACGTCTGGCCTGAAGCCCTTAGAAAAGCAACAGTAATTTAACAAATAGCAGCCTGGCAGCGGCACAGAGGCGCTACAGCGTCGACTCCACCCAATCACAGCGATCTGCTGTAATCTACAGCTACTGTCTGTCAGAGATAACCAGTCACGCTGGTTAAAGCAAGCCGCAGCACGGACACTGTTGTCACAGCGACACGGTTTAATATCAACAAAGAGAACAATGGAACACAAGTTCACGTGTTGCACTCTTGTGTCATTTGTGTGTCATTTAGCAGCACAGACACAAACAGGAGGGTCAAAGACAAGTTTCTGACTACAGTGTAAAGAAACTTCAGTATTAAAACTGGGGTAAGAGCCTTACTGACAACAGAAGTAGGAAAACAGTGCTAAAACATGATTCAATCCCATGAGTCAGTTGGGCAGGACCAGGTCAGAAACCACAGAAACTTTCTCATCAAGTCGTTCAGAGAGTTTTTACTGTTAGGCTTTTAGCTCCATCTAAAAACACATGCATTTTAAAGCTTAATTTATTTTGAGTAAACTATATACTATTTTTTTTTTTAAAACATGTTTATGTACTACGCTGGTATTTCCAAACTTTTGATAGCTGAAATATTATTCTTGAGATTTTAAGTTTTTAACCTTAATTTAAAGATTTTAGCTTAAATTAATCAAATTTAACTGGTGACTTATTTTAGAAAAAAAGAGAAAAAAAATTAAATAGAAAATAAACAAATAGAAAAACTATACAAAAAAAAAAAAATCAATTTAATAATAGATGAATACAAATCATACAAATAAAAATCCAAAATGCATGAGTTTTAAAGCTTCAAAAGATGTATTTTTAAGAGTAAACTACATTTATTTATTTTATCTAGTAGTTTATCTACTACGCCAAGGATTTCCAAACTTTTGTCAACTGAAATATTATTTTAGGTTAATGTTGCAATAATTTAACAACATATGTTAAATATATTTATATATTTTAGTTAAATCGGTACTTGAAATATATATATAAAAAAAGTTAACTGAAATGAAATAAAATATTTGATTTCAGCTAGTTGCCAAGGCAACGTTTCTCATATTAATTTAGTTTAACTCAAATAAAAATTATATAGACATAAAAACGACAAATGTAGAACAAAATTACTAAGACTTTTAAATAATTAATGAAAACAGAAAATACACAAATAAAGTCCAATTAAAAATAATAGCTAAAATATTAACTAAAATAACACTGCAACTCTCTTGATGTACTAAAATAACTAAAATTAAAATAAAAATGTATTAAAACTATATAGACAAACTACTAGAAATTACATAGAAAATAAAATAAAATAACTCAATATTACCAATAACACTGCAAAACAACTAAAATAACACTGCAACCCATGAACAACCTGCATTTTCCTCGAACAAGAGTTTGGAAAGTATTCTTTTAGAAAAAAATTCACATCTACAAACAGGTTCAGAGTCCGTTTTCACCGGATGATTCAGGCCTTCCAGTTCATTTAACCGTGAATCACTTCATTTTCCCATGAGCAACACTATCCCTCTTTAAGAGCACCAAACACATGTCTCTCTGTGAGTCGCTGTTCACTGACGATCTGGGGTTTTTAGAGGTTTGATCACCTCACTAGCCCTCAGTACGAGCACTAGTAATGGTGCTGATTGACTTCACAAGCTCTTGAGCACATGAAGAGACACATGTGAAGTAAACAAGTCCAAACAGATCAGCAGGGAGAGTCTGACGCTCGTTTAACAGTAATCCCATCACAGCACCTGCAGCAGAGCAGTGCCAACCTCAACCCATTAATCGCCTCCAAATCAAACACAGTCCCTGGGTCTTAAAGGGACAGTTCTCCAAAAAACTAAACTGTGCTGTTCATTTACTCATCCTCAGGCCAATCTAAGATGTAGATAACCTTTTTCTTCAGCAGAGCAGTAAAGATTTTTAGCTGAAACTGTAGTCCTTGGTGATTCATACAATGCAAGTCAACTTTGAGAGTCAAAAAAGCACATACAGGTGAGACAAAATTAATCCCCATGGCTCCTGATGATATATTCAGGTCTTTTGAAGCGAAATGACTGGTCGGTGCAAGAAACTGAATATTATTTCCTACACTATTAGCTGTAATCCAGAGCCTCAGGCAAACAGTCCAGAGTGATGTCCGGATCACGAACGAATCATTCTTTTGAACGGATTATTTTTAGTAAACCAGTCCGCCAAATTGGACTGAATCAGTCTGTGGCTCGAGCAGCACAGATCTACAAGTTACTCAATCAAAACTCACTTTCAGACTTTTTCAAAAAAAAAAAAAAAAAAGTCAAAAGTTCTCAACTTTTGATTTTTTACAGTGCAGACTGGAAATGAGGAACTGAGGAAACAGTTCGGACTCTTGAATTAAAGGGTTAGTTCACTTTGAAATTAAAATTTGGTATCTATCAGCTTACCCCAAGGGCATCCAAGATGTAGGTGTCTTTTTTTTTCAGTAGATCCTATTTTGATGTTTCTAGGTCAAACCGTTCTAGTCTGTCAGTCATATAATGGCAGGTATAGGTCACTGTCTCTATAAGAGGGAAAAAGAACATGCACAGAGAAATCCAAATTAAACAATTCCCCATCGTAACTACACATTGATGGCCTAAGACACGAAACGAGCGGTTTGTGTGAGAAAACGAACAGTATTTATATTGTTTTTTACCTCTTGTACACAACCATGTCCAAGTGATCTGAGTGCGCACACGCATCCGGTGTGTGACGTGTGTGCGCGCGCTCTGGCTCACGCTGCATTCACACGGGGCGTCGGCGTCAACGCTTGACGGAGGGCGTGTCTGAAGCGTGGTGCTGACGCGCCGTCATAGTTACAACAACCAATCACATACTTCTCTGGTGTTGCATGAACGGGATTGGGTATTTGCATGAGGCGATCTGATTGGCTGACGCCTCCGTTGGTGCTTGAAAAGTTGCGTCAGCACCATGCTTCAGACACGCCCTCCGTCAAGCGTTGACGCCGACGCCCCGTGTGAATGCAGCGTGAGCCAGAGCGCGCGCACACACGTCACACACCGGATGCGTGTGCGCACTCAGATCACTTGGACATGGTTGTGTACAAGAGGTAAAAAACGATATAAATACTGTTCGTTTTCTCACACAAACCGCTCGTTTCGTGTCTTAGGCCATCAATGTGCGGTTACGATGGGGAATTGTTTAATTTGGATTTCTCTGTGCATGTTCTTTTTCCCTCTTATAGAGACAGTGACCTATACCTGCCATTATATGACTGACAGACTAGAACGGTTTGACCAAGAAACATCAAAATTGGATCTACTGAAAAAAAAAAGACACCTACATCTTGGATGCCCTTGGGGTAAGCTGATAGATACCAAATTTTAATTTCAAAGTGAACTATCCCTTTAAGGGACGAAATTAAAGATTTTATGGTTTCTCATGGTTATGTAAAACGCTGAATTGATTAAGACTAGTTTATTCAAACATCCGAGTTTTACATCATTATTGGGTGCTTTAATAAAATGGTTGCTTATATATGACATAATTGCATAAACTGGTGAATCGGTTATTTGAACCAGTTCATTGAATCAAACCCAAAGAACCAGTTTCCTCTTTTGTCTGAAGCTCTGGATTACAGGTAATAATGTCATAAATAATGTTCAGTTTCTTGCACAGATGGATCGATTCGCTTCATAAGACCTCTATATATTGTCAGGAGTCATAGGTATTAATTTTGTGTTCCTTGATTTGCTTTTTTGACGCTCAAAGACGTGCAGCTGCTGACTTGCATTTTATGAATCACCAAGAACCACGGATTCAGCTAAAAATCTTCTTTACTGTTCTACTGAAGAATAAAGTCACCTACAGCTTGGATGGCCTGAGGATGAGTAAATTAACAGCACATTTTCATTTTTGGGTGAACTGTCCCTTTAACACTACACTGATGGACAGAACCGTCATTCAAATGTCAGCAATATTCAAACTAGACTCACACTTCCTGAAAGAAACAACAGCACTTGTAAAGCAAATCAGCAAATATGCAAATATTACAATGACATTATCACTGTTGGTCAGATTCTGCATGCTGAACATTGAACAAATGTTAATTTCTGAAGTATAAAGCTTACAGAAAAAACAAGAAGGGATGGCACAGCTAAGGCTGAAAGGATCTAAAACTCTGAATAGAGTCAGTACATAAAGTATTTCATAAGTCCAGGATCTTCATGTTACCTGTGATGATTTTCCGCTCTGTTTTATCTGATTTGACATGTAATGCGTCTGAGTTTCGGTGTTTCTCATCTGTCTGACTGTTTCTCTTGGTTTCCGGCGTCTCTTGACCCAGCTGAAGTTGACTGGTGTATTTTTCATGCTGGAATTAAGAGAACATAATTAATATTTAATAATAATAATTATTAAATTGCCTAAATTTGTAAATTTAGACTATTATTAATATAAAACTTATCTAGATAATTTAACAACAACATAATGTGTCTAAATTTATAATTTGGACAACTTAATATAGTAACAACAACAACAACAACAACAACAACAACAACAACAACAAATTGTTTAAATTATTTTTTTATTATTACTAAACTACAGGTGAAATACTTTATCGGAAAAAAATCATGCAAGTACTTTGACAAAAATACAAGCAACACATTTGTGTTTTTGGAAACACTTAATTATGTTAACTAGTTAAATAAATAATTAAAATACTTCTAAAGCATTTATTAATCTGTTAGTTATTTCAACATTTAATAATACATTAATTAAAACACATTTTTTTTTAGATTTTAATATTTAACTGGCCTGAGCTGAAATAATATTTTGTTAACTAACAATAACAAATGGCATGTAGACATTTCATTGAAAATAAGACAGAATATTTTTTATGAAAGGGCAGGAAAACAGAGATGAGACTCAAATCTACCTTGAGGGCTTCCTCAGGCACTTTGTGTTGGCTTCTCTCCAGGATGTATATGTGTGAATGTGTGAACGGTCAAGGACAAACACACAAACTATCCCATAATGATCAGACAGAGAAAACAACAGCAGGACAAAACCTCAAGATCAACAATGAGCTGCATTCAAATCGCTTGTAGCATCGTTTCTATCGAGCTGAGCACAACACTGTCCTAAAGCACACTTCTGGGCAAATCTGTCTCATAAACAAGAAAGCTGCTTTTCTGCTCTTTATCAAGCAGTATTTCTGCAAGGTTACTCATTTTCACGGCAGGGTTAGAGGATTTCACTCTCAGCATTGAGCAAAGGCCTGAGTCAAACCACACCGGACGTACACGCTTGTTTTATTCGGTTTTGAGTTTGAGGAAGGATATCATATCCGAAGCGAATGACATCTGATAAATTCAGGGTGATGTATGTCTGATCAGGGATGCGAAGGTCATTCACGAAGGTCTGGCAATGAAAAAAAGGGTTTGTCAATGTTAAACGCTTGATATTTCAATAAATACAATAGCAACTTTTAACAACACATTCTTCAGTATACATTTTTATAATAAAGATTTCAGCATGTTAGTTAGATGTGTTATTTCACTTATATCACTTGCAAGGGACTCATTTTCTCACACTTTGTTAATTTTGTTTAATGCAAATTGCTCAAAGCTCACTTTATTTGCACGTTTACATTAAATGCAGCAGCTAACCAAGGACAAAACTATTTAATTAGAAGACAAAAGGCATTGCTTGCAAGTCTGAAGTGTTCACACATGGGGTTTTACACTTTTGTTCTTGCAAACAATGTGAGAAAATGTTTATTATATTGGTAGTTTGCCATCACTATTTATCAAAACTGCAATAATAACTTTAACCAAATCAAGAAACTCTATAATCAACTCCATTTGTTTGTGCAGAAACTGCAGTGCCTTTAAAACATACAGAGGACGCATGAGAGCTTCTGTTACCATGTGATTTTACAAAGTTGTTCTTATGCAGCAGCAATGCATGATGTTTTTCAAATTGTAGTTCAAATCACACTGTCAAAATCACATTAATAATTTTAACCAAATCAACCAGCCATACATAAAATCCATATTTGCATTTGTGGATACATAAACTAAAGCTCTTGTAAAACATGCAGATGATGCACATCAGAGCTGCTATTGTAATTTTACACTTCTTTTCTCACACAGCAGCAATGCGAGAGACGTTTTTCAATTTATAGTTTGTAAATCATACTAGTTGACAAAATTGCATTCATGAATTTACTCAAACTAAGCAGCCCTATATAAAAATCCATATTTGATTTTGTGCATGCAGAAACTCTTAAACATACAGAGGATGCATGAGAGCTGCTGTTGCAATATGATTTTACATTTTTGTTCTCGCACATCAAATGCATGATGTTTTTCAAAATGTAATTTGTAAATCATACTATTTGACAATTTGCATTCATTTTAACCAAATCGAGCAGCACTATATAAAATCCAAATTTGCAGTTGTGCATGCAAAATCTGCAGCTCTTGAAGATTAAAACATGCAATGCAAGATGTTTTTTAAATTGCAGTTTTTAAATCACATTACTTGTTGACATTGCAATAACAATTTTAACCAAATCTAGCAGCCCTATATAAAAACCATATTTGCATTTGTGCACAGTGCTCTTGAACAGTGAAACAAGCTGTGCGAGATGCATTTTAATTTGTATTTTGTAAATCACAAAATTTGTCAAAATTGCATTAATTTGAACCAAATCAGACTTATATAAAATCTATTTGCAATTGTGCATGCAGAAACTGAAGTGCTTGCACAACATGCAGAGGACACATGCTGCTGCTGCAATGTGATTTAACACTTCTCACACAGCAGAAATGCATAATGTTTTTCAAATCGTATTTCCTATCACACTATTTGATAAAACTGCACTTAAACCAAATCAAGCAGCTCTATATAAAATCCATATTTGCATGTGTGCATGCAAAAACCGAAGCACTTGAAGAGTAAACATGCAATGTGAGACATTTTAATTTACATTTTGTAAATCACAAAACTGGAAAAAAATTAGCTGCCCTATATAAAATCCGTATTTCCATTTGTGCCAGAAGCTGAAGTGCTTGTATAACATGCAGAGGATGGCATGAAAGCTGCTGTTGCATTGTGATTTTACACATTTGTTTTTATGCAGCAGCAACGCAAGATGTTTCAAATTGTAGTTTAAAAAATCAGACTATTTGACAAAATCGCAATAATAATTTTTAACCAATCAAGCAGCCTTATATAAAAACCATATTTGAATGTGCATGCAGAAACGGCACAAGCACATAAGACATGCAGAGGACGCAGTGAACTCACCCCGTTGAGGCTGCCCAAGTCTTTGACCAAGTGCTCGTCTGTAGACACGTCATAGTTGATCACGGCGTGTTGTTTGTCCACACTGCGAGACTGTGAAGGTGCAAAGAACAGAAAGCAACTTATCATAAAACAAACATGCACGCAAATCCAATGTAAATGCTACCAAGGGCCAGAAAACAACCTTTAGTGTTAAAACGTCTGCTGAGATATTTACACAGCAGGACTGAGAGGTTTAAAAGAACAGAAGGCCTGTCTGCAGCTCTTATCCACCGTCTGGAGAGCAGAGCCATGCCAAAGAGAGCAAGCACACAATATCATCAGCGTATGACGGCAGAAAACCATCTATTCCATGGAGAAAATACCATCAGTAAACATTTAGATGTGGCCACAGGAAGGCACAATTACCCAGCATTATCAGAGTCAGCAGTCTTCATGCATCAAAGCAGATCGGCCCACACTCATTTACAGCCTCATTAGTGGCCATCAGCTGATGTCATTGTTCTGAGCCACCGAGAGACTCTGGGACTTCATTACAGCTGGTGTTTTTGCGTTTACTGTCAATATTTACATGCATGTTGAACATGCATCATATGAATTAAAGTACAGTGTGTATTTATACATTTAAGTTGCATGCAACGTCATTGCATAACATTTTTGAGTCAATGATGCATCTTGAAAGAGTTGCTCTGACGTGGTTGAACATACTCCAGATCTGGCGGCGGGTGAGGAATGCGAGGGAGAGGGAGAGGCCGAGGTTTGGACACATTCAGCGTGCATGAATAGACAGGACGAGGCTTTTGACTCAAGCAAACTGCTGTGGTGAGAGGGCCGTGCTAAACTAACCACACATGAACAGAACCGTATAAACAGAGTCAAAACACTGCATTCTAGTGTCAGCAGAACAACAGACAGAGAAAAACAGACAGGGACGTTTGCTTGATTTGAGTTTAAAAGACCGAAATCGACCTTTTGCTGAAGCTTGATCCCTCCTGTTGCTCAGACTTTAAAACACATGCCATATGAGTGAACAGGAGACTTCTGTGCTCCAGTGTTATTTTCCCTATGTTTTCCTAATAATATTTTGAATTATTTTTCATTTTTATAATTCCTATTTTTGTTTTCATTTTAATGTTTTAGCAGTTTTGTTGTGTTTTTTTAAATTCCTTTTTTTTTTTTTTTAAATGTCTACATAGTTTTTACATCTGTTTTAGAGCATCAAGTTAAACTAAAATTGCTTTGGCAATTAGCTGAAGTAAAGTAAGTTTTATTTTATTTCAGTTGAAATTTAAATTAAGTTTTAGTTCACTATAACAACTCAACTTTTTAAACATTTTATAATAGTTTTAGTTTACTATGATGACCAAACCATTTTTTTTATGGTTTTAGTTTACTATAATAATCCAGCTGGGCATTTCAGCAAAATGTATCACGGTAAAAGTTTAATGGACTTAACTCTCACATAAGACGTGGCAAAGCATTTTTTATTATTATTAAAGAAACTGCTAGATTCTGCAGCAGCATGAATAAAACCAGTAAACTAAGTCTGTGAATCACCGATAATCGTGTCTGAGAATGACTAAAAAGAGAAAAGTCTTATTTGGCAGCAAATGTAACCGATCACATCAGTGTACATGAACAGAGCTGCTCTTAATGTTTCGAACACATTCACTACAGTACTCTAAAAGCTGGATTTACTATCTGCAAATCACCTGAATCAATTAACATGAATTATGGAGTAAATGTAGGTGTTAAAAACATTCAGGAAAACTGAAAACTCCCCAACAGCTGCAAAACAAGTCATGTTTATTTCTATAGCACTTCATACAACACAGATTGTTTCAAAGCAGCTTCACAGTAATAAACAGGACAATAACAGAGTTGATGTCGCAAAAATTCATCAATTATAAGCTGAATTGAGTCAAAATTGAACTAAATTCATCAGAATAATGACTCCATTGTCTTCTGTAGAGCTGCTTTACAGCTGAAACTGAACTTTTACACATTAACTTAAATTGCTAAACACACGCTAACACGAGCAGTGTCCATTTTTATTTCCGCAAACACAGTGCGCTGCGTCTGACGTCACGTCGTCTTCTGTGCATGCGGGTCACTTCAGGGCCGTATATGGTTCACACATGAGACTGATGGCAGTCGCATTTAAATGACAATGTGAACAACAACGCAAAAAAATAGGATTTCAGCAAAAAATCCGATCTGAGCATTAAGACCTGCAGTGTGAACTAAGTCAGTGTTTCAAAATTAATCAGTAGCTCAATTCAGTTCAAATTTTGTTCTCATCTGATAGTGTCAGTGCAGTGAAATGGATAATACTATTGAATATTATTTTTCTTTTAAATCAGTGATTACATCACAAATGTAATGTGTGTTTAATGTCTGACCTGTAGCATGAGCTCACAGTCCTCTCGGCCCACAAAGATCATCTCGCGCGGCAAACGGTGGCGCGTGCCGGAGCTGCTCACCAGGAACCACGACGTCACGCTCATCTTCAAACAGCTCCTCAAAACCCAACCAACATCCTACAGGAGGAAAGTCATGTCATAATCACAACACAGACACATGAGAAAACACAAACCTTCACTACAGCTGGAGCACACACCATGAAGCAATCTTATACACCTACAACCAATTTAATCATTTTTGTATATTATACATGTTTTTAGGATCTCATATTTATAGCGAGACACATTGAATATTTGTAATTTTATTGACAGCAAAAAAGGTGATTAAAGTCAAGATGAAGTTATTTTTTAGTTTCATAATGTGAAGCATTTCGGAGAGAAACTAGATTTTCAAAAGCAGTATTTTAACCATTAGGAAGAGATTGGATGGTGGAAAGTCAGTATTCAATGCCTGAATGTGAGTTTGTTAAAACATTTGTCTGTAAGTTAATATATTATCCAATAGTCTCTGCGTCACCAGAAAAGGAAAGTCAATTCAAAGGAGGAACATTATGAATGAAAAAGAGTGGATTTTGAGTTCACGTTGACTTTGAAATGGTAAGAAACATGAAATAGCACCTGTTACATAGCATCCACCTGATTTTGGATAAATTTACTAAAAAAATAAATAAAGGTTATGCCATAAAATAAGGAAACAATGTTCTATAACAATTATTGGTGGTAACAAAGATGTATGTTACCACCAATAATTGTTATAGAACATTTTTTTCCTTATTTTATGGCATAAATATAATATCCTATATCATATCATGATCTCATATGATATCATAATCGATCAATCAGTCTATAATTAATGTCAAAGTTAAATGATCTTGGTTTGTGTCACTCGTATCAAGGTAAAGTTGTTATATTATCCAGACAAGTGTATTCTTTTATGTTTTGACATCTTTGACACTGAATTAAGTTCAAGTCCAGAATCTGTGAAAACATTAAACACCTGAAACAAACTGTCACTTGACAAACACAAGCTCTGAGACTCTACAGGTGTAAATCAAAGTCTATCAGAGCAGCAGAGACTGAATTAAATCTCATTAGCTGCTAGCAAACCTGTAAATCAGCATTCATTCATTAATAACAAACTCAGTTCACTGACTAGATGCGGATTTCCAGCGGTTCTCCAGACCTCACAGAAGAGATTCCAGCTTCATGAGGCACATCTGAAACGTGACAGCACAAATACAGCCTTTTAAACCGTGTAAAACACATAAAAGAGTCTTTATCGAGGCAGAAGAGTGATGATTGTTCAGGTAAAACACTCACTCAGTCGCACCTTCAGTGAAAGTCCAGGCGGCTAAAGCTCAACAGGAAGTTTATTCCTGACATTCCCGAACATCCCAGCGCTTGACGACACGTTTAAATGCGGGTTTAATGCGTCTCCAGCTCTGTTAGATGAAGTAAAATCATGTAGCCTCGGTTTGCTGCTGTTGTTCCCGATGGATAGAGACTTTTATCCGCCTTGCGCGCGACGCTCCGTCAGAGTTTGCTGATCTCGCGGTGCGTCAGTGACGTCACGACGCAGCGCCTCCACCTGAAACTGCAGCCAGAAAAACAAGCTTTAATTACTGGATTACAACAGAAAACCCGTCTATGCGACTAGATCCTTCACATGCATATGCTGCATAATTACATATAGAGATTAATGCGGTTTTATATCAATTAAGTGACCGCAAACAGTATTTGGACACTTAACGTGTGAATGTCATTGCATTAGATATATAAAATAAATAAAAGTGGAAGAAAATAATAAAAGTGAGAAAAATATTAATAAAAAAAAAATGCAAAAAATATCTAGTGCTGAAAATGCGGGCAAAAAGTTGTAGTTTGTAGTTGTCAAACGTTGAAACACGTGCTTTAGCCTTTATTTTTACATTAAATACAGATATTCAGGAAATCTGCAATACTGCAAATACACTGTAAATGAGTCATAATAATAATAACCTGAGGAAAATCGACGCATATTAAGACCAGGCTCGTTCTCCGCTGCATGGCGCTGTCTGATCGAGAAGGAAACACACTTTAGAGTCATTTAAGAACAATACATCCTCAGAAAGAAGTCAAAAAAGTTCTGAGGTAAACATGGTGCACTGATGCTATCAGACGGTAATACCATGGTACTTTGACTGAAGATAACTTCAATGATAAGACCTTCCTCAACAGCTGTTTTCATTAAAGAATCGGGATCTCTCTAGTCATGGAAATCATGATTAGACTAGATGATTTCTAGACCTGGAGAACTCGTGTAAATTAGACTAATTCAATTGCCATAAAATATTTTATCAGGTATTGAAATTGATTTATTATCAATGTTGAAAACTGTTGTGCTGATTAATATTTTTGTGGAAACTTATGATAATACCATTCAAAAGTTTGGGGCAAGTAAGATTTTTTTTTAAAGTAAAAATAACTACTTTTATTCAGAGAAGATGCATTAAATTGATCAAAAGTGACAGTAAAGACATTTATAATGTTACAAAAGATTTCTATTTCAAATAAATGATGCTCGTTTGAACTTTCTATTCATCTGTGAATCCTGAAAAATAAAATTTATCACGGTTTCCACAAAAATATTAATGTTTTCAACATTGATAATAATCAGAAATGTTTCTTGAGCAGCAAATCATCATATTAGAATGATTTCTGAAGATCATGTGACACTGAAGTTCATATCATATCATGTTCATATCCTTCAAATAAACTAAAGGCCTGGGTCTCATTATGTACGAACCACACACATGGTTCTTTTCTGTAATCATTTGTAAGACTCAAAGGAGAAATGATGCTGAAAATTCTGCTTTGATCACAGAAATAAATTACATTTTACTATATATTCACATAGAAAACAGCGGTTTTAAATTGCAATAATATTTTACAATTTTACTGTATTTCTGATCAAATAAAAGCAGCCTTGATGAGCAGAGGAGACTTACATCTTAATTATTTTAAACTTCTGACCGGCACATACATGCAGATGATTCTGAGCTTCATATGAATAAACTAAAGATGCACAAACAACACACGTGGTTTTCTGTAATCATTTGTAAGACTCAAAGGATCTGCTACTATCAACATGTACTTGTCCTGCATTAGTCTGCGTGTGCTGACAGAATCTGGAGTATATTTGTGTTTGTGTTACAGTGAGGAGCACAGAGACTCCTCTGAGTGCTGTCCTACACACCGTCCAGCTGTGAGGGTTTGTAACCAACATCTGGCCCTCAGACTCAACCATCTGCTTCAGACTGCAGGAGCCACACAACAACACACCGAGTAACCGGGGCTAGTCGTCACAGATGAATACTTGTCAGGACGGGTCAGTTTCTGGAACAAATATGCAGATGGTTGAAGTTTTGTGACAACATGCCCCAGTATCCATCCTCCATAATCATTTATGTATTTAAAAAGCATCATAGACTATTTAAATAGTAAAACAGCTGTGAAACTGATAATGCAATGACAAAAATAGAAAGATAAAATGCAAATATATTAGTAACGCTTTACAGTAACGTTCCATTTGTTAATTAACATGAACTAACAATAAAAATACTTCTAAAGCATTTATTAATCTTAGTTATTATTCATTTCAACATGCATTATGCAGTATTAAAATCAAAAGTTGTATCTGTTAATATTATTTAATGGACCTGAGCTGGCATGAATTAATGAATAGTTGTTTTTATAAACTAATAATAATAATAATATATTTTATTTGTACTTGTATAATAACAACAACAATATTATTATTATCATATAATAATAATAATAATGCATAATTAATATTATAATAAAATAAAATGACTGATTTTTGCTTTACAATAAGGTTATCATGAGTTAACTACATAAGATGAAAGGAACTAACGATTAAAATACTTCTATCTTAATGTTATTTCAACATTCATAACATACATTATTGAAATCAAAAGTTTTATCTGTTAATATTATGTAATGGACCTGAGCTTACATGAAATAACTATTTTATGAATCAACATTAATAAAGATGAATACTGTAACAAATGTTTTGCTAATTGTTAGTTAATGCATTAATGGAACCTTAGTTATTGATATTTAATGAACTCAATTATTGTGAAATAATCAACCAATACAATTTAGCCAAAACTTTATTTGATCAATTCAATGAAAAAAAGTCTAAATCATAAAAACAGCTGAACAGTGTATACAAATGGAATATTATTTGTATCCTAAAGCTGGTGTTCTTTAGTTCACGTGTTAAAAAAGACAACAAAATGAAAGGATAAAAACGTCAAATATCTTCCCGTTTAAAAAAAGAGGACAGTATGAAAGAGCATAATTCATATGAAACATCAGATCTAAAAACAGGAAAAAATAGTTTTGCATATAAAATAAGGTCATAAGGTGAAAAGAGAGAAAAGGCCTTTACATTCATGTACGTATGGTGATTATTACACATCATATCAACAATTATCAGAGCTTTCACAATAATAATAATAATAATAATAATAACCTGCCAACAGATTCTCACATCTGTACAAAGATCATATTTGTGATTGTGCTGATTACATCGCAACATTTGCATGGTATTTACACTGATGTGTAGAAATGTTGCTTTAAATTACCTTCGAAACACTTAGAATGTACAAATGAATGAGTTGTGTGTGTGTGGAGCACAAAACACATTTCTCCTGCACTGTAAATCACAAACCTCATTTCTAGCTGGTAATATATAAATAACGAAGGAACCGAAGCTAAAAAACAAAGTCATTTCAAACAATGGCGAGGTTTATTTGACTCGTAGCTGTTGATCAGTTACTGAAGTACCTCGCTGAGGTTGTGCAACACACGTGAAAAACCTCGAAAAGAAAACAGGACGAGGATCGATGAGACGGAGAATCCAAATCTGTCCTTCAGACACGGGAGCGATGAAAACACGTACAGCTCACATAGAAGAGGACATATCAAGCCTGTTTAAGGACCAATAGGACATTTAATCCTGCATTTGTCAGGATGGATTTATTTTTTTAAATCAATTTCTGCCTTTATGCTTGTTGAGCTTTTGTGACAACATGCCCCGGTAGCATCCTCCATATATATATATATATATAAAATGGATTATGATATTTAATGGCTTTTATATGGAAGTTTGTTTTACCATGGAATAAAAAGAAAATAAAAAGCTTTTTCTCAGAATTCGGAGGTTTATTCTCATAACTCTGAATTTTTTTCTCATGATTATAAAAAACAGTCTTTACATTTTTTTTTTTTAGTTTTGGCCACGGAATATACAGAATAAATGATACAGAATAAAAAGGTAATTGCAACATTTTATCTAACAATTCTGACATTTTTTTCTCACAATTGTGAGTTTATATCTTGCAATTCTGCCCCCCCCCCCTCAAAATTATGAGAATAAAAGTCAGAATTAAGATATAAAGATATATGAGATAAAAAGTTGCAATTACCTTTTTTATTTTTTTATCCCATGGCAGAAACATGCTTCCATATTTTTATGCCGTATTTAAATGATAAAATAGTTATGAAACCCAAAATAAGTTATTCAATGCCAAAAATGGAAAGGTAACATGCAAAAAACAAAACAAAATAAAAGCCATTGTTTTCACTAACAGAAACTGTAATGACTCAATTTTATAAAATTGCATCATATCATAAATTAGGATTAGTGACACATTTAAACTCTAAATTCTATAATGTCTTAATCTATAAATTCTCATTCTTATGCATTCTTCATTATTCTCATTTGATTCTCATCACTTAAATTCCATCATTTTTGGTCCTAAAAACAGGCTTTATTTTCTTCAAGAAAAATATAATTATTTTTTTCTTTTCGATTGAAATATGATTCAGAAATGTTCTAGACAGCTTTCACTCGTTTACTATATTGGTGGGGGTTTTAATAAGTTAATTTCTTGTTAAGTGGAATTCAGTCATTTTAATAATTACAAAAAATAACTTATCTACATTTCTACTATATTGCACATTTGATGCAAATGATCACAAATGCAAGTGAAATTTAGTCTGAAAATACTTCGGGGGGGCGAGTAAAATCATGTAAAATTACAAATGTAGCAGAATTACATTCTAGATATTCATATAAAAGCTGCTATTCTGCTGTACTTTTAAATACGTTTCAATTGGTCCGTTCATAAAATCTGTGCTTTTGAATGGAAATACAGTAATATTTGGCATGCCATTAGTTTCCAGATTAAAGAAGTGCTACACAATCAGTTCTGTATTAATTTGGCAGTTTGAGTGGAAATGTTAGTGTTCCCTCTCATATCCTCAGAAAACATCGTGAAATCAAAGGCCACAGAAGCAACGTGGAACGGACAAACATCACAGATCCAGATGTGGTAAACGTGGTAAACGTGGTAAACCGGTGCAGCGCTGGCGAGCGTCTGATCTCAGAGCAGTTGTGCTGTTTCTGTGACGTTGGTTTACGCCGTTCCGCTGGCCGAGTAGGAGAACTGTGGGAAGTGTGGCCTCCTCTCGCTGTCGAACGACTCCATACTGTCATCTGATCAAAACACAGACACAACCACAATCATTTATAATGCACTCCTCTGACCTGAAAGACACCCAGCAGACAGAATTCAGATGCAAAGTTGGACTATTCTGGAAAATAACTGTTTGGGGGGCACTTACTTATGCTCCAAATGCTTTGACAAGACAAATGTACAGTACCGGTGTTTGTTAGGCCAATATATTAAGATATATTAACTGTGGTACTAATCTGTGCACAGATGAAGAATGTTGGTAACCAGACAGTTGCTGGTCCCCATTAATTTACATAATAAGTACATACAATGGAAGTCAATGGGTACCGTCAACTGTTTGGTTACCAACGTTCTTTAAAACATCTTCTTTTGTGTTCAGAAGAACAAAGAAACTCATACAGGTTTAACATAAGGGTGAGTAAATGATGACAGGATTCATTTTTGGGTGAACTCTCCCTTTAAATGAAAAAAAAAGGAAAAAACTATTACAATGTGGCCATGATTTACTAAAACGAAGGAATGAATGAGTAAATGAATTGGAAATGAATTGTGGCCATGATAAATATTTTCCATACAAACCAAACCAAATGAAAAGTATTTTTCTTTAGAAATGGATAGAGTTTTATTATAGACCGTTTGTTTTCCACATGCTTAGATCATAGTTACTGATGCTTAATTAGCACTAAATTAAACTTTGTGTTTCAATATGCTTAAATAAAATCCCCCGCTCATGAAAGGTGTGAAATGATGCAATTTAGACAAAAATGTATTTGATCAATTCAATGGAAAAAAAAACAGGTGTTTAGTTTTTATATTAAAAAAGACAATGTAAAGAAGTAAAATATTTTATTTTAAAATAAAACAAATGTATTATTTTATTACATTTATTAGCCAAAAATGTATTAGATCAATTCAATGGAAAAATAACCCCCTGGTGTTTAGTTTTTATATTAAAAAAGACAATGTAAAGATGTAAAATATTTTATTTTAAAATAAAACTGACTTTTTTTTTTTTCTTTTTTTATATTTTATTTTATTTTAAAATATTTATTTTATATAGTGGACAGTATGAAAGAGAATTATTCATCAGATCTAAAAGTAGGAAATGAGAATTCTAATGAAACACATTACTGAGTATTGCATCATGAGATATTTTCACATAAATACAACTAGAAAAAAGTGAAATAACATCTAGTCGCTTAACTTCTTACTAACTTTGAGCTGCTGATTCCAAAAAGACTTTCACGTCACACTTTCTCACTAAATGTGATGCACTTTGTAGCACTTTTGCTTTTGATAACTTTTAGTAAGGTGAAGAAGTCTTGTATTCTCCATTAGTCGTCAGAAAAACACCACAAACACATGAATCGGAGCCAGATTACATTTACATTTATGCATTTAGCAGACGCTTTTATCCAAAGTGACTTACATTGCATTCAAGTTACAGTTTTACATTTGATCAGCTCTTGCTCTCTCTGGGAATCGAACCCATGATATTGGCGTTGCTAGCACCATGCTCTACCATTTGAGCCACAGGAAAGCATTACATAGATTACAACTCTTGGATCAATTCTCAGCCCATTTTCACATGTTGAATTACAGCCAGTAACAGAAGAAAGTGTTTTACTGCATCCAAGCACAGATTTTGTGAAAAAAGCTTACTTTATTTATTTTGTTCTAAAGTTCTTTGACATTAAATTGAATATTTGATGCATGTTAAATGATGTATTTTGAACCTTTTTTGATCATTGCATTAAAGCTGATGCATATGTATCATTTGAATAATCTTCATTAGGTAATATGAGGTCTTTTTGTGTTCTAGAGTCTCTAGAATGTGAGGGGATCCCTTGAGGAGACTGTGGTGAGGGTGTTTGTGTACCTTGTCCCGGCGGTGTGATGGTGATGGTCTGTCCTGTGAACTCCTCGTCGAAATATCTGGTGTCTATCTCTGAGCTCACCTGCGGTTTGAACGGAGGAACCAGCTGAGGAACAGAGAAACGGTTAGATGACCCTCATCCAGCATTTACACAACACTTCTGCACAAACTCAAACGTGACCCTGGACCACAAAACCAGTCATAAGGGTCACTTTTTTGAAATTGAGATTGATACATCATCTGAAAGCTGAATGAATAAGATTTCCATTGATGTATGGTTTGTTATGATAGGACAATATTTGGCTGAGATACAAATCTGGAATCTGAAATCTAAATATTGAGAAAATCGCCTTTAAAGTTGTTCAAATGAAGTTCTTAGCAATGCATATTACTAATCAGAAATTAAGTTTTGATATATTTACGGTAGGAAATTTACTAAATATATTCATGAAACATGATCTTTACTTAATACCCTAATGATTTTTGGCATAAAAGAAAAATCTATAATTTTGACCCATACAATGTATTGTTGGCTATTGCTACAAATATACCTGTGTTACTTATGACTGCTTTTGTGCTGCAGGGTCACAAATGAGAAATATGGTCTGAAATCCATTCTACTTTCATAATGTGATATGATTTTATCCATGAAGAGTCATTAAACAATCAATTAATTTTGCAATTCTTTTTTGTGCCACTAGTAGTCTCAGGAGGATCAGTTAGCTGTGATCTCTCTGATATATGATTGTGTGTGTGTTCAGTGTAGAGTTTACCTTCTTCTCGTAAACGTCTTGCCACACAATTCCAGTGAAGAATTTGTGGTGCATGATTTCTTTCGCATCATCCGGGCCTCCTCCTAACCTAAAACACACAAAACACACACCGTCTCCATTACTGACACATCCACATCACATCCTACACCTGAGATATCATGGTAAATATGATTGTGTGTCTGTCAGCACTGCAAAAATGTTTTGTTTTCCAGTACAAATATCTATAAGAATTAACATTCTTAAACTGATATACATTTATTTGAGATACAACATGACAGCACAATAATCAGCACAATAATCAGCAGTAGTGTGACCGTTGTTTGGGGTCTTTCTTGAGCAGGCCGGACAGCAGGGATTTGGCGTCGGGCGCGAGCGTTCGAGGGAAGCGGATGTCCTCCATCAGGATGAGCTCGAACAGACGCTCGTGATCCTGGTTATAGAACGGCAGACGGCCGCACATCATCTCGTACATCACCACACCCAGACCCCACCAGTCCACCGCACGGCCGTAGTCGTTGTCCTCCAGCACCTGCACACACACACACACACATGATAGTGTTTACATGACTTCCAAAGAGAGGAAAACCAATAGAGAGAGAGACGATAACTGCAGTCAGAAGAGAGAATGATCACTCCCACAGACGCTGTATTACAAACACCCTCACTGCAGCGCTAACAGGTTTTTGTCATTTGTTGCAAAAGTGAAATAATCTAAAAACAAAATCTAAAAACACAAGTCTGTGAAGTTTAGCAGAGAATCACAACGCAAAAGCTCATGCACTTCTGACAGCAAATATTTCCATGGCTTTCTAACATTTACAGACGGAGAATATACCTGTGAAATGTAAGTTATGCATTAAGGAAAACAGCATCTCAAACACATTAAACAGTGTGAGTCTCTGAATGAAACGGATACATGGAGCGCTCGTATAGAAATACAATGCATGACAGCAAGCGGGTCTGCTTAAAAGAAGTCATCATTATCCTAGAGTAGACAGCCCTTCAGAAACGACACGAGCGATGACAGTGCGCGTCTTCCAACAAGAACAAATTGTATTCTGCACGAAGATCGCGTCAGCACCACGCTTCAGACACGCCCTCCGTCAAGCGTGAGCCAGATGCTCTCGTATCAAACACTGTATATCGATATTAACGTCACACACCGGTATCGCTTATAAAAAATATATTGATATATTGTACAAACTCTATATACGCGCACTCAGATCACCTATTGCACCTTTAACTAATGTTAACTAATGAAACCTTAAAAAGTGGGAATTTGGGTAAAAAACGATATAAATACTGTTCGTTTTCATACACAAACCGCTCGTTTCGTGTCTTAGGCCATCAATGTGTAGTTACGATGGGGAATTGTTTAAATTTGGATTGTTAAATTGTTCATGCATGAACTTCAATTAATTTCCCTCTTATAGAGACAGTGACCTATACCTGCCATTATATGACTGACATTGACTAGAACGGTTTGACCTAAAAACATCAAAATTGGATCTACTGAAGAAAAAAAGACACCTACATCTTGGATGCCCTTGGGGTAAGCTGATAGATACCACATTTTAATTTCAAAGTGAACTATCCCTTTAAAACAGAGTCCAGAAAAAAATAAAATAAAAAAAGAGATCCAGAAACCGTACAAATGGAAAACACTAAATGCGAGTAACAAATAAAACAGATTGCAGGGCCGTGTTGATGGTGTTTGAAATGAAGGCGGGTGTGTTTGTGTGTGTCATGGGGAGAGAATGACTCAGTGGTAAGGTGACGCCGTGGAGCTCTCTAGAATTACTGAGCGCTGTCTATTTCCAGAGCCGCGGTCATGTGACTCGACAGCTGGGCCTGCAGCTGAAGACCAGCACAGCTGTGGAGCCCAGGACGCTCTTCAGCTGGACCCAGTAAACTAACTCACCAGCAAACCCATAACCCAACATCACAAAAACCTCCCGTCAGATGAGCAAAACCACACACTTTGAGCTTCACACAACTCAATCTTTTTATATTTTCCATTTTAATTTAAATGTGTTTTAGGATTTTAAAATATATATATAGCTTTTCAGTTTTAGATATTTTAGTACTTAAACTTAAACTTAAATGAAAATGAGGAATGTTGCATTGTTAACTGAAATAAAATACATTTAAATATTTATAATAACTTTTTTTTTTAAGTATACATTTATTTTTTTCAAGTAATTGCTTATTATTAGAAACGGTAATATATTAAAAATAATTAAATTAAGTATTTTAAATAATAATTACATTCTTTAATTCCAGAAGTTGCAAGAACTGAATCTTATAGACATAATTTTATAGTTTATTATTATTATCATTTTTATTTTTTTAACTAAGCAATTTCTCAATGTATATTCAATATAGAAAAAATGACTTTTTAATATTTTATTAATTTCTATGACACTTAAATGTCTAGAAATCACACTTTTAAAATTCCCTCATTTAGCCATATTATTTTAGTATCACTGATATACTATTATAGTTTTTGTTAATATTATTATTTATTTTTATATATCCAGTTTTCACTTTAATTTGAAAGTTTTAGTAATTTTGTTGTGTTCATTTTTTTAATTTGTCTAAATAGTTTTTAATAATGTTTTTTATGCATTACTTTTTTTAGTTTTAGTTATTTTAGACAAAGTTAAACTAAACAAAAATGTGAAATGTTTCCTTGGCAGTTGAGGATTCCAAATTAATATAAGGAATATGATGTCATTTTACATCTAGATTTTTAGCTATAAAATAAGCATATTTTGTCCTTTTTTGAATCATGTTACGCTGCTCTATAGTGAACATATAAAGCCATCATTACAGCATCAGTAACACAGAAGTGCAGCATTCCAGAGCTCCACACGCACAACAAGCTCATTGTTTACAGCGGAACAACCTGTAACGCGGCCCGGGCCCCACTCCAGAGGGGCCATCCGTCGCCATGGCAACGCCCCCCCCCCTCTGCCTGGGCCCTGTTGTCATGTCAACATGGGGACTGAACTGAAGTTGCTGAGAAGAAGTGAGAGAGAGGGACAGGTGACACAGGACATCCCACATGAGTTTTCTCAATGTCCTGTGCTGCTCTTTTTCATGCATTATTTTAAGCGTGTATAAATAATTATTTTATGCATAAATATATATTTTTATATAATTTTAGTCTTATTGTTATTTTAAACAATACTAATATTATTAATAATAACGAAATGTTTTATTTATATTTTAAAAATATATTTTTATTACAGATTTATTTAGTTTTATATTTTTAATTCTTATTGTTATTTTAAATAATACTAATATTATTTACTTTTATTTTCTTTTATATTTATTTGTCCTTTGCTGCTCTTTTGCATGCATTATTTTTCAGTGTATAAATGTAATTAGTTTTATGTATAAATATTATTTAATATATTTGTATTTTTATATAATTTGAGTCTTATTGTCATTTTATTGTTATTTTAAATAATTCTAATATTAATAATAATAATAACAACTATAAAAAAATATAATTTAAACTAATAATATAAAAAACATAAAATTAAAGGTTTAATTTTTAATGCTTAATTTAAAAAAATATTTTCAATATATTTATTTGTTTTTATTTTTAAGTCTTATGGCTGTTTTTAATAATACTAATATTATTGATTTATTTACATTTATTTTCTTTTAGATTTGTTTGTCTATGCTGCTGTTCTGAACGCAGTACAAGTTTGTGGACCTCCAAACATCTCTAAAGCATCGTAACAGCAGTTCATGCGACTTCTGAAGGCATTTGATGGTTTGTGTGAGGAACAGACATGAAAATGTTTCTCATACGCATGACTTCAGAAAACTAATATAGCGCACAGGTCATATGAACTGCTGTTATGATGCCTTCATGCTCTTTATTTAGTCATTTTGGGAGCTTTTACAGAGGAGATAGTGCTAAATATCTTCTTTGGTGTTTAACATAAAAAAATAGCAATTTTGGGCAATTTATCACGAACCATTTGTCACTGTTTAAGTGAACATTCATGGAAATGTTCGGTTTATATTTCACCAAATCCAAATGGAAGCAAGCAAACAAACACATTAATTTTTTTTTTTTAAAAAATCAAAAATTATATTATAGAAAATACTTTTTTTTTTTTTTTTTGACATTTAAGTGTAATTTTGTATTGTGGCATTATTTATAAATTTCATTTTTTTACGTAAACATGAGATCGTAGATAAATTTCAGTCCGGTTTTAGGGCAGGTCATAGTACAGAGTCTGCACTCTTGAGAGTTGTTAATGATCTTAATTTAATCAGAGATGCAGGTAATGCTGCAGCTCTGATTTTATTGGTCTTTGGTGCAGCCTTTGATACAATAGACCATGTGATTCTTATCAATCGGTTAACTCATTTGGTTGGAATACGTAGGACGGTTTTAAAGTGGTTTAAGTCTTATCTTTCTGATAGAGCATTCTCAGTGAAGTATGGTAACTTTGTTTCAACAACTGTGCATGTCACTTGTGGGGTTCCTCAGGGTTCTGTTATTGGCCCCATCTTATTTTCTTTGTATATGTTGCCTCTGGGTTCGATTTTTTTTAAATATGGCAAGACTTACCATTTGTATGCCGACGATACACAGATTTATCTCCCTTTGAAATCAGTAGAGCATTGTGGTTCTAATTTACTTTTGGCATGTCTGGAGGAGGTTAAGGGCTGGATGTCTCAATTTGGTTCGGTTAAACCAAATTAAAACTGAGATTATGCTTTTTGTTCCTGCGAGAGGATGCTTAGATATTGCCACATATTTAGGCACATGGTCAGACTATTACCATGACCAAGTAAAAAATCTAGGTGTTGTGTTTGATCCAGAGCTGAAATTTGATAAACAGATTAATTCCGTGGCTAAGAGTTGCTTTTTCCAGATTAGGTCTATTGCTCGATTAAAGCCTATACTGTCGAGAAATGATTTAGAGAATGTTATTAATGCCTTCGTTCTGTCTCGCCTTGTCTATTGCAATGTTTTGTATGTGGGGTCCTGGCAGACCACTATATCACGTTTGCAATTAGTGCAGAATGCGGCGGCTCGGCTGCTGGTGGGTGCTAAGAAAAGTCATCATATATCTCCTATTTTGGCTTCTCTTGGACTTCAGGATAAAATATAAAATTCTGCTATATGTTTTAAAAGCCAGAGCTTATTGCTCTTCAAGCACCTAGGTTTTTAAGATCAAGTAATAAGTAATTACTCGCTGTTCCTCGAACTCGTTTAAAGTTAAAGGTGGATCAGGCCTTTGCTGTTGCGGGGCCAAGGCTTTGGAGTCTGCCTCATGAACTTAGGGAGATCACTTTGTTATATGTTTTTAAAGCACGTGTCAAAAGTAACTTTCTTTGTTTAGCCTTTGAGAGGCTGGGCTAGTATTCAGTGTAATACTAGGTTGTGTGTTGTTTTTATGTGTTTTATGTTTTGTTTTTTTTATGCTGCTTGTATAACACTTTGGTCTGCAGGTGCAGTTGTAAAGTGCTCTATAAATAAAGTGAACGAATGAATGAATAAAACTAACTACTACATACTAACCCTAAACCCTGAAACTAAACCTTTTTTGCATTTATTGCACAATAAAACACACACACACACAGAGTCCCCAGCAGAGGGCAGAGTTCAGGCCGGTTCACAGGGTGTTCGGGCCCCGCAGTCCCCTGATATCATGTGTTGTTGTGGGCAGCTGTGGGGTCAGCTGGAGCGCTGGTGGCCCTTCTGCTTCAGTGGGACAGAAGCTCACGTTTCCCACAGCTCTGCCAAAACCTGTCCCACAGAACCCAACACACCGGGCTAAAAACAACGCCGACACAACTGTGTCAACACGACCGGCCCTTCACCTAAACACACACACACACACTGCATTAAAGCTTCTTCAATGCTTCTGTGTAGCACTGGAGATTCACACAACCATTTCTCACTGCACAAGTGAATGTTCAAGGAAATGTCTGGGTCACATTTCACCACAAAATAAAAAAATATATAAATAAAAAAAAAATCAAAATTCACTGCAAAAAAAATTCAAGAATTACGTTATACAAAATACATCTTATTTTTTGGACACACACACACACACATATATATATATATATATATATATATAAATAAAATATTACATAATAATATAAATTAAAATATTTTACTTTTATTTAAAAAAAATTTTTTTATCACATCAAATACTTTCATTTCTATTTTATTTTCTATATATTTTTATTCTTATTGTTATTTTAAATAATACCAATGTTATTTATTTTATTTTATTTTTTATATTTATTTATTTACATTAATTTTAAATTTTTTATTGGTTTACATTTATTTACATACTTTTTATTTATTTACATTTTATTTAATTTTTATTAGCTTTTTTAGGTAACATTTATTTATACATTTACTATTTATTAATAATACAAAAATAATAAAAACAAAACGTTTTTTTTAAATGAATCTTATCAAATACTACACCTTGAATAAGGGTTTATATTTGACATCACATAATTCTGTGTTTCCCATCCACCCTTCTATCATAGATAATAATTAAATAATAAAAAATTTAAATTTAATAAGTAATTTAAAAAGAAAAATTCAAAATAAAACACTTAAAATACAATCATTATAACACATAAATCATTTTAAACTAAAAAAAAAAAAAAAAACACTTACTAAAAAAATATATATATTTTATTTGTTTATCTACATGTCATGTGACCTATATATCTCTAAACCTCTAGAATCATGTGAATATGTGAATGTGTTGAATTATAGAAATATTAACTTAAAATCTAAGTCAATATTTCAGGTTAAAGGTGCTCGGCTGATGAAATAATTTGTGAATCTCTGCACTGGAGATTAAAGAGGTTCTTGATGATTCCTGACAGGTTCTTCAGATCGGTATACTGTACTGGTTTCTGTGAGGGTTTGATGTGGTTTGATGTGGTTTTTCTCACCTCAGGAGCCAGATACTCTGGAGTCCCACAGAAGGTCTTCATCGTGGCTCCGTCTGTGATTCCCTCCTTACACAAGCCGAAATCAGTGATCTTTATGTGACCGTCTTTATCCAGCATCAGATTTTCCAGCTGAGAGAGTAAACGATAGATAAGAGACAGAAAACATTCAATCTGTGATCATCTGATCATCTGATAAGGGGTTTTCACAACAGTGACTGTCATCTTTCATCATATTTCCTCCAAATACATCTCAGAAAAACACTGAACCAAACCAACAGCTCCAGCAACATAAAAGTAAATCAATCAATAAAATAAAAAATAATAAATATAATAAAAAAAAATAATAATAAATAAAATGTCAAATATATATAAATAAAAAATAAATAATACAAAAATAAATAAAGAGTAAATAAATAAAATAAAAAGTATAAATATAAAAATAACTTAATACAAATGCTAATAAAAAAAGTATATAACTAAATAAAATAAATAAGCAAACAAAAAAGTAAATAAAACAATTTAATCTAAATAATAATAAAAAAACAAATAATTAAAAAACAAATGAAAAAATAAATAAATAACAAAAGTACATAAATAAAAAATAAATAAATATATAAATAAAAAGCAGATAAAATAAATTAATTTAAAAAGTAAATAAATGAACAGTGATTAAATAAATAAATAAATGTATTAATTTGCATTTGAAACGTACACTTTGTGGCATATATCTCTAAACCTCTAAGCTCAAGTTTGTTTTTAAAAAATATTTACTTAAACACTCCGTTGCACTAAATTACTCTAAATCCAGTTCGTGACTGTGATTTTCTGGCCTGGCTTGTGTTGTGTTTGTGATATGAAAATGTATAAAATGTAAAAATTAAACTCAATTCAACACAATAACTCAGCTGAAATGTATCTCCAAATGAATCTAATTTCAAATGAAAAGCATAAGACACAGTGTGTGTGTTTGTGTTTGTGAGAGGGGTTTAATATCAGCATGTCTCAGTCACCTGGCAGCTGTATCACACACACACACACACACACACACACACACGTGGCCAGCGGCTCAGGAACGCAGTCAGCACAAACAGCGTCCTGCTACAGCGGCACTTTCCCATGAACCTGAGCGGCTCTGAAACAGAGAAAGCAAAGCACTGCTTCTGCTTCTGCTGACCTACAGCATCATCATCATCTGGACACAACACACACCTGTGATTCTCTATTAATGCACCAACTCGTTTACTGTGATTATTAATATTAATATATATATTTTTGAACAGACTTTCTTTAAGCCGAAGGTGTTCATTACAATGATTTTACCACTGTTAAAGGTGCTTTAAGAACACAAGTTTAAAATGTTATTATACTAAATACAGATGATTTTTTTTGGACATTTAAGATTTGTTTTGTATTGTGGCATTTTTTCAGTCTTTATGAATGTGTTTTATAAAAATATCACTTTTTTTAATTAATTTTGATTACTACATTTTAATTAATTATTTTTGAGTCTTATTGTAATTAATACAATAATAATAATAACGAAAATATATATTTTTATGAAAAATATAAAATGTTATTTTTTTAATGTATCAAACAAAATACAATCACAACTGTATATAAGCATAACTGTACTTCACAATTTAATTAATATACAATTTATTTTTATTAGTAATTTTTTATAAAAAATATTATTTTCACACATATATATATATATATATATTATAAATAATAAATGACTATATATATACAGTATATATATATATATGTGTGTATGTGTATGTATATACGTACATATATAGTATTAATATTGTTATTTTTTACAATTATTTTTATGACATTATTGCACATTTCACCTCATTATAATGCTCTAAAAACATAAAATGTAATTTTTTAACATTTAATTTACAGTGATTAAAATACAAAAAATATTACACTCATATTTTGCTATAATACAGTAAAAATAGTGTCAAAAATGAAAAAGCACACATTAACACTGCAGTTTGGGAGGAAAACACGCTGACCTGTCATTAATGCTTGTGAAACATGACCTGCACGTGTTTTTGTGAGATTCATCAATAAGTGACCGCTGTGATAATGGATGAACTGGTTTATCAGTGATGAAATGATGCTGTATGATCAGCAGGACCAGATGTGTTATAATAGGTTACACTAGCTCCTGACCTTCAGGTCTCTGTAGACCACGTTTCTCTCTGAATGCAGGTAATGGAGCGCAGACACAATCTCTGCTCCGTAGAAACGCGCGCGGTCCTCCGAGAAAACCCGATCCCGCGACAAGTGGAAGAAGAGCTGCGGGAGAAAGGAGCGCTGCAGCGATTAAAGCATCAGATCACTGTAAACCACTGTAAACCAGATCCTCACCTCTCCTCCGTTTGCATACTCCATGACGAAACACAAGCGGTCGTGGGTTTGGAAAGAGTACTTCAGACCCTACACAAATACAAACAACAGTGTATTAAATAATAGTAATAATCATCATCATCATCATTAAAATTATATATATATATATATATATATATAAAGTCATTGAAATACAAACAACAATGTATTAAATAACTATTAATTAGTAATAAATAATTATTATGATAATTATTATAATTTAATATATACATATATATTAAGAAAAGTGTGTGTGTGTATGTATATCTCATAATATTTTATATTAATTATTATTACTAATATTTTATATTTTATACACACATGATAAAGAGATTGAACAATTTGATTCAAATAAATATAATGTATTAAATAATAATAATTAGAATTAAATATATCAATATATATATTCAGAAATATACAAATTTATATATGTATATGTATGTATATGTATGTATATATATATATATATGTTACATACAAAGAACAATGTATCAAATAACAATAAAAAATATATAGTATTAATATTTTTACAAAATCTAAACATTCATAAATCTATATAAATGTATGTGTACAGTATTTATACTTAAAACTTACCAGTGGAGTCAGACAAATAAAAAAATTTAAAGAGAAAATATTTATTTTTCTGACACCAGTGGCAGGTTTTTTTTTTTTACAGGTTTAATCATAAACATTTAATTTTCATAAGTTCTCAGGAAAAAAATGTTGAGGAAGAAAATCACTTATTAAAGGAACAGAGGAAGTTTGCTCTGTGATTTTATCTGGAACACGTTTGATTGCGATCGAGAAACCCGTTTAACATCAGTCAGTTAAACAGATAACAGTAGATCAGGAAAACAAACTCCTGAGACGCCGATCTGAACGATCTGAGCTGCTATGAATCATAACTGAAGGAAGAGGAAGCGGCTGATCTTCTGCTTCCAGACGCTCTGACAGAGGAGAGGATGAGGAGGGTCTCTCACCGTGAGGAAGGGGTGTTTGGAGTTCTGCAGCACACGGTTCTCTGTGAGTGTGTGAGCCACTTCATCCTGAAACACACACCACACACACACAATGATGAACTGATCAAACATCTGACACAATAATGTGCTTCATGAGCTAAACATCATTTACTGAATGAGCTCTTCCACTCTGAATAGTGCATCAAAATAAATATTAGAAAAATTTGTTTTATTTAAAACAATTAAAAATAGGCCCTTAAATCTTATGTAAATTATTTTACAATCTTATAGTAAAGTTTTTATTTTTTGGGTTCCCTCTTTTTCCATTTCAACTTTTCATTTAATTTTAACTATTGGCTAAATTAAATTGTATTAATCAAAAAAACATGCCAAATTATTTGAAATCATGAAACGTATGCAATTTATTAACAATCAGTTATAAGTATAACAAAAATAAAAATGTTTAGGGCACTATGAAATACAAATTCTGTTTTATTTTTTTCCATTTTTTATTTAATTTTTAAATTCTGTTTTTTAATTTTATTCCAAAAGCATGTCTAATTAATTGAAATCATGAAACTTATACAATTTAACAACAATTTGTTGAGTTAAAAAAAATAAGGGCCCAATTAAATGTTTTATTTTTTATATTTTTTACTTTTATAATTAGAATTTTTCTCGATTTTAATTCTTACATTTTTCATTTAAGTTTAACCACTGGCTAAATTAAATTTTAGCAATCAAAAAGCATGTCTAAGCATGTCTAATTAATTGAAATCATGAAACTTTTACAACTGAACTACAATTTAATAAAGATTACATTTTTAGAGTCCTAAGAAATCCATTTTATTTTCCACATATTCAATGTTTTCCATCTATATTTTTTTGGGATTTCCATCAAAAAAAAAATTGGATTCTGTTTTAATGGTTTAATTACATTTTAATAATAATTGAAAAAACATGTCTAATCAATATAATTTATATAACTTTAACAATTTTATAATTTATTAACATTTTTACAATAATATGGCCCTATGAAATGTTTTATGTTTTCAGATATTCTGTGTTGTCTGTTTTAATTTTGTTTGGATTAATGATTTAATCCAAAATTATTATAAAAAACTGTGGTATTCAAATGAATGCATTAAATTTTTTAATTTAATTAATCTTTTAAAACATAACCAACCGAAAATTAACAATTCCTTTTATTTTTAGGCAAAAATTTTAGCGCCACTACAGAGGTTTACTGTTAAAATTAAAACACGGAAGAAAAAATCTGTGATATTCCATAAAAACATATATAGTTTTATCAATCAAGTATCTCCAACATTTCTCTCCACATCAAACTGATCCTTCAGTGATGAGTTTAGAAGATCTTTAATTCCACTTCAGACAAAACTGTGCTCAAAATCAGGTAAAGTACACACACACACTAATATTTGTTATATTTTTACTCACTTTGGCTACAATCACTTCTTTCTTGAGGATTTTCATGGCGTAATATTTTCCCGTTGCTTTTTCCTTCACCAGAATCACCTTCCCAAAAGTGCCTTTTCCCAGCAGTTTGAGGTATTCGAAGTCGTGCATAGTCTGAAACACACATCAGCCGTCAGTCACAAACATCTGACCCCTGACCCCTGACCTGATGCCACTGCTGAAACGTGAGTGTGGGGATTTATGTGAACACGAAGGAAGAAATAAAAAATACTGTTGCATAATTTAGAGGTGAATATTTAGTATCATGAATGATAAAGAAAATATCAATATTGGGTTATAGTGTGTAAGTACCACTTTGAGCCGAGGTTTGGTCAGAAACATCTCCATGTCCATGTGTTCAGGAGACGCGTCCATCATCTCCTCCTCTTGTTTCTGCAGACTGTCAGCTACAGTCTGGATGGCTTTGGTCCATTCTGCCCTGTAACAACACAAACAAACATGCAAACCAATGATGCGTTTCTGCTGTTTGTACTGCAAATATTATGAATAACTGTCTATGATGTTATTAAGTCGCTTGGATATAATCACCTGTTAATATACTGTATGTAAATTCAGTAGCATTTATCTCATGCTGCTAAACAACAGTACTATCTAATTTAATATCTAATTTATTTCAGTCTAGTTTATTTTTAATTATTATTTTTACATAATTATTTAAATTTGCATATATTTATATATTATTTATTTTGCTCTATATATTTTTTTTCTTTTCTTTTTTTGTTTTTCATTTGAATTATGTTTCAAGTTAAAAGAAAATCCAGGATTGTTTTTTTTTTTTTTTTAATTTAAGAAGTGCATGATGCTTACAAATATATATTTTTATAAAGTTATTTAAATGTATACATTTATAATATAACTTTTATAACTTTTTTACGTTCTTGTTTTTCAGTTGAATTATATAATTAATTGTTTTTAATGTTCAAGAAAAGCATGATGTTTCCAAATATATATCTATTTTTATTTGAATCAGTTGAGTTATATTAAAGTTCAAGGAAATCAAGATGTTTTTTTTAAATTTTCAACAAATGCATGATTTAATTTTTTTTAAATTATAATAATAATATATGTGTGTACTGTGTTTATTTATTTGTATATATAAATACACACATGCATGTATAATTCATACATGTAAATATTTTCAAAATATATCTGTATGTGTGTATTTATATAAACATTAATAAACAGTACAACATATATTATATAAACAAAAACTTTTATTTTGGATCGATTAATCAGATTAATTGTTTGAAGCATGATGTTGCATCTATTTTTTTTCAAATATATATAGTTTTTATTTGAATCAGTTGTTACAAAATTATATATATACAGTTATATTAAAGTTCAAGTCAAATCTTTATTTCTTTCAAGAAATCCAAGAGTTGTAGAAACCAGTTTTTTTTTTTATTTTCAATTGTTTCAAATGCAGGTTTGGGTTGCCTGATTTAAAAAAAAAAAAAAAAATTATTTTTATATATATACCTCCTCCTGCAAATTTATTGAAATGTGAATATTTACATATAATTCTTGAGATGTTGAGTATCTGTTTTGTTTTGTTTTATTTTGGAAATGTTGTGTTTTTTGAAAAAAATTATTGTTGTTACTTTTTTAGTCATTTATTCAAAGTTTTTTATTAAGCATTGGTCTCCCATAGTAGCATACATTTAATTAATGATATTTTTCAACAAATGCATGTTGTTTTCAAATAAATATAGTTATGTGTTTATTTCATTTTGTGTAAATGTAAACATTTAAATGTCATTTATTTAGTTTAATTTCAATTTTTACTATTGTTTTGTTTTTCAGTTCAATTATATTTAAAGTTTAAGGGAAAAATCACTTAAATGCATGATGTCCCAGTCAACCAGTAATCATGTTAATCATGATCTCGATACTGTCCAAAATAAATGTCATTATAATTTTGCTATAATCAAGCAGCCTTAAGTGAAAGAAAATGTGTTTGCCAGTGTTATTTTAGTATCATTGATACACTATTATAGCTTTTGATTATATACTGAATTTGATTTTGTTCTCATATTTTTTATTTAGTATTAGGATATTTAGTTTGTTATTTTAGTACTTCAAAAAATTTAGTTTTTTAAATTTCATTTCAGTTAATGTTTATTTTATTTGAAGTAATGTAAATGCATTTGTATGGCTTCTAACCCTGGTTTTTACACTCTAGTTTCTCTGTAAATGAAGCTGAATGTCTGAGCACATATACAGTGAATAAGGAGCAGGTATGCAGGTGTGTGTGTGTGTGTCTGACCGCTCCTCAGGGCTCTCCACATGGAAGGTGCGCTCAATGACAGTGGTCCACTGCAGGCAGCGTATGATGAATGTGTTGGGTTTGGGCCGCTCCGTCTTCATCAGCTGACACTCTGGACACATCCGGGGAAAACCACACCAGAGACACGGACAGGGAGAGAAATGACGGCAGCAATCATTTATCTTTATCTGAGAGTTTCTCCAGCACTACATTACACACACTCAGTAGGGAGCGGCGAACAGGTGCACTGCGCTTCACTCCGCACGCGCTCACATGCAAACCTTACACACACTTCAACAACTCATGCACTTTAAAAGAGAAAATCTGAGCTAAAACCTACTGACAGCATGCAACAGAAAATCATTTCCACTCGCCGCTCAGAAAGAGTGGAATAGAAACAAACGTAAGGCTTTCTAAAAGCACTTTTAAAGCACAAAACACGGCATCTTAAAAACATAAATCTCATAGCAGAAGATGGTGGAAAAAACATGAGATGTGATGCAACGACAAGACAGTTTAAAATCAGCACATATTAATTATATGCCTTCATAAATTCTGCATGGTGACAATTATTCTCTGTCAATAATCAACGTTAATATTGTGTGCAATAATATTAAATGAAAATCTGAAAATGTTATGTACTCCTAACATTTGCTCACAAGGATGTTTTGCAATGTTAGAAATTAAGTTTTATATCTAAAAAGTTGGTGAGATGCAAACAAAGGTTTAATATTTTGAATCAGATTTTATCTTTTAGATTTTCCGTTTTTAAATTGAAAGTTTTAGTAATTTTACTGTGCGTTTTTGTCATGTATATTATTTTTTATTTTTTTTATTAGATTCAGTATATTTAGTTTTAGTTATTTAATACTTAAACTTAACAAAAATGAAAAATGTTGCCTTGGCAACTCGCTGGAATAAAACAAGTTTTTCTTATATTTTACAGTACCAAAAATGTTTTTTGGGGTTTTTTTTTTTTATGATAATAAAATTTCGTTTTTCAGAACCATTTTTAAAACAATTTTCAATTTTTAAATATTTTTTAACTTGACACAGAATCTGAAAAATGCAAAGCTCATGGAAGACAGGTTAAACACATTAGAACATATTGATTATATGGTCAAAAGTTAGGAATAATTATGATTTTTATTATTTTTGAAAGAAGTGTTTTCTGCTCACCGAAGCTGCATTTATTTAACTAAAAATACAGTAAAAACACTAATATTGTGAAATAGTATTACAATTTAAAACAGCTGTTTTCTATGTGAATATGTGTTAAACTGTTTATTTCTGTGATCAAATCTGTATTTCCAGCATCATTACTCCAGTCTTCAGTGTCACATGATCTTCAGAAATTTGAGACTTCTTTCAAAAACTAAAAAAAAACTTAATCTTTCCAAACTTTTGACTGGTGTTGTATAATTCTGTCACTTTGCATAATACAGACATCAACATGAATATTGTGTGTAATAATATACTACTTGCTTTACTGTTTGCTCACAAAGTTGTTTTGCGATGTTAGAAACTATGTTTTGTATCTAAAAAGTTGTGGAGATGCAAACAAATGTCAAACTCAGAGAGAGTATAACTGGGGAAAAATGATTTTCTAGAAGCATTTTTAAAACAATTTTTATTTTTAATTTGCAAAATTATTTTTAACTTGACAGCATCTTAAAAGCAAAGCTCAAAAACAGCGAGACGTGATGCAACGGTCAAAGATGTCATCTAAAACTGCGAAAATATTGATTTTACACCTCTTTAAATTTTGCATGGTAACAATTCTGTCACTTTGCATAATAATCAACATCAATATTGTGCATTTATCTGATTTTACTAAACAACAGTATACCCCTACTGTATAATTTTTTTTAGTTATATATAGTTAATTTTAAAATTGTATTATAATTTTTTTATTTATATATTTATTTTATTATATATACTTTTTTATATATATCTATATGCATACATTCAAACAGTATTTATTTAGTTTTATCTATTTTTTCCTTTTTTAGTTGAATTATATTTAAAAGAATATAGAATTAGAATATGGAATAGAATTCAAAGAAATCCAAGAATTCAAAAAAAAAAAAGAAAAGTTCAACAAATGCATGATGTCATTAAATGTTATTGTGTTAAATATGATGTTCATCTAAAAAAAAGTTAAAAATAAGCACATATTGATTTTATGCTTGTTAATAATCAGCGCAAAGTCTCATTTTTTGTCATTTTGCATAATCAACATTAATATGTTGTTTCCTCCTAACATTTGCACACAAGGGTGTTTTGCGATGTCAGAAATGAAGTTTTACATCTAAAAAGTTGTTGCAAACAGATGTCAAACTTCACGCAGCCAATCTGATATTGACGATCAATAAATCCCGCTTGTGTTTTCTTTCACACACGGACGCTTCTGCGATTCCAACGATGAGTGCACAACTGTGTCCGAGGGAAACGGGAATGTCATCAGTTGTTAAAAACTCAAACTCACGTCTTTTTCTTCAGAGAGCAGGTGAAATAAGCTGCGTCTGTGTTCTCTGCTCTCAAAAGTGCTCACTCAAAGAGGAAAACTTCTGCTTTCAGCGCCACAAAGCACAATCGCCTCCAATATCCAGCAGCGATTCTGCCAGCGCGTTCCCGCAAACATATGTCGAGGAGCGAGCGTGGAGGAGACATGTGTCACGTAAGAGACGACACAAACGGCCTGTCGACGAGATGGAGGACCCGGGTGAGACCACCACTGAGATCCAACGCTTCAACCCGAGCCTCCATCAGCGGCGAGATAAATAATGAGGATCAGCCACTTAATAACCACTATATTTCACAAGTGTCAGGGAGGAAGCGTTCTCTTGAACAAACATTATGGCTGTCTAATTAGTCTGTTCAATCATCTCAACAGTTTTCGCAGCGATGGCGGGGCTTCTTCACTAAATTCTGCTGAGGTGCGACTGGAGGAGACGGTCTGGATGTGTTTAATATGTTCTGCACGTCCCTCGAGGAAACACAAAACTGTTTGAGTTGATGGAGGTCAGATGGAACTAGTAGAAGAATAACATCAAGGCCAGTCATGCATAATAAATTAAATTAAGCATGCACAAAATACACTGCGATCGCTTTTATATTTACAATATTTTTAATTCTTGCTTCTCATTTCCGTCTGTTTAAGAAAACTTAGCCGCAACTTTAGTCTTAAATGCATATAATGCACTTTTAACTCATTTAATGTGTCATTTATCAAACTAAATGTCTAATATGCACTGATTGTTTTAAAATAACTTATAAATAAAACTACCTACCATGTTGCAAATTAACCTGAAGTTATATATTTAGATTAAGCATGCACGAAATACACTGCAATCAGTTTTATATTTACAATATATTTAATTCTTGCTTCACATTTCCATGTATTGAAGATAAAACTTTGGTCTAGCCTGTTTTTAACTTTCTCTGTGGCATTTATCAAACAAAAATGTGTATTATGTATAAGTTTCATAAAAACAAATACTTTAGAAAATGCAAAAAAATATGTCTAATTTTGCAAATTAACCTGAAATAAAAAAAAATGCAATTGTAAAGTTTTTATAAATAAAAAATAAAAAGGTAATTGAGACTTTTAATCTCAAACTTTTTACCTTTTTCTGAGTTTACATCTCAAAATGCAAACTTTATCTTTATATCTTTATATTTCACAATTCAGACATTTTTTCAGAATTGCACAATATAAACTCACAATTGTGAGAAAAAAAGTCTAAATTGTGAGATATAAACTTATAATTGCAAGAACAAAAATTCTGAATTATGAAATACAAAGTTGCAATTTCTATTTTTATTTTTGGAGACAAGCTTGTCACAGTTCTCACAATTCGGACTTTTTTCCTTGTAATTCTAACTTTATTTCTCACAATTCAGGCACAAAAAAATCCAGAATTGCCAGCTAAAAAGGTTTTTCTTAATTCCATTTCAGAAATAAAAAGCTTCCATGTCTATTTTTGTCTGATTTTGTTTTGTTTTTTATATTGTTAAAAAAATAAGAGAGAAATTGCACACCATTCACTCAAGTAAACATGCAATGCATGTCATAAAAACATTTCATAATAACCCTTAAAATAGGGCTGGGCGATGTGGCCCAAAAAATGATCACGATAATTTTTTTCATATCAGTCGATATCGATAATTATCACGATAAATGTCAAATCTTTATTTCTTTCAAGTTTAAAGCCAGATTTCTGCTCCAAAGTGAAAGTTGTAGAAACCAGACCATTCATTTTCCTTAACAAAATAAATATCTAAATAGAAAAATGTATTTCTTAGTTTCTGCATGGTCTAATGTCCTTAACAAAATAAATATCTAGTGATATTGTTTCAAATCAGTTTCTGCAGAAACAGGTTTGGGTTGCCTGATAATATTAATAATAATATCACTTTTTTTGTCTCTGATAATATTAATAATAATATAGAAACTTTTTTTGCACATTTGATAGTAGCTTGAGTTAGGATGCAGAGGTACATTTTTGTTCATTATCAAAATCAGTAACGTGTAAAAATTGTAGCAACCTCAGTTTTATATGGTTAAATTTATTCTGACCAAGTTTTTTTATTTTTTATTAAGCATTGGTCTCCCATAGTAGCATACATTTAATTCATGATAAACACAGTTAAAACCACACATATAACACCTCAATACCATGGTAAAAATATAACTATGTGGTTTTTAGGTAGCCTATTTGTATGAAAAACAGTAGTCTAAAAACATTCAGTATAAATGCACACATGCTATAGCTTAATCACAAATACATATTATAATTATACACCATTACTCCTGTAATAAAATTCAGTGTGAATATCCCACATTTCTGTCACAATACCATGGTGCAGTGAGTGTTACTACAGTAAATCCATGGTAAATGATGTCAATGTGTAGATTGAAAAGCCTTCTGACTGTCTCGTTGCACACACTGTTTCTCCTGTTTGGCTTTAAACTTTAAATTATCACCGAGTCATTTGTGTTCATCGCTGAATGCAAGCGCTTCACACTGGATCTCACAGCGCTGTTTAGTGCTCGCGTGACTGAGTAAACGCATCTGCTCGTGCCGCGCTGCACTTTGAACTGTGATCCGAGCGGATAAACGGTCCGTGTGGCGCGATTCAAA
Source organism: Schizothorax lantsangensis (assembly GCA_027422415.1). Lineage (NCBI taxonomy): Eukaryota > Metazoa > Chordata > Actinopteri > Cypriniformes > Cyprinidae > Schizothorax > Schizothorax lantsangensis. The sequence goes on from CM049858.1 coordinate 30,409,611, forward strand.
TGAGTTGCGTGGTTTCGTTCCGCTTTTGGCGCATAAACATTATATCGAACATTTATCGAACTCTTCATATCGTTTTATCGAGGAAAATTATATCGTGATAATCATCGTTATCGAATTATCGCCCAGCCCTACCTTAAAATGTTCATTATTGCTGTTGACATACAGATGTAGTTTACACAATGCACATTATGAGGCGAGTACTACACTAGTCCTTCATTCACTGTGAAGCTGGATTCACACATGCACACACACACGTTATGTAGTAAGTTGAGGTCTGTGTGAGAGACTCACGTGCCACGGAGAAGTTGTTTAACGGCGTCTCCAGCTGATCCACGTCCTGCGGCCGCTCCTTATAGCCGATAAACGTACCGTCACTCTTCAGCAGGAAATACCGCGGCCTCCACGTCTTTATGTACTCTCCTGTGAGACGGAGAGAGAAAGCTAAATAAATACACAAGCTTTTATTATATATTAACAGAGTAAAAGCAAAAAAAAGCTCTTCTTTGTGCAGATTAACCCAAAAATGTGTAGCCACCTTAAATCTACAATACAGAGCAACTTTTTATGAATGCATATATGACCAATGCCAACAACTCTGCAGTCATTTTCACCCTATAAAGCCTCTAAATGATCAACACGATCAAACTTTGCTGTTAAACCTGTCACACACAATCTACTCCATGTGTTTGATCATTTCTATCTCATCTGACTAAGACATATTATTGGAGATATAGAGTGATATTTAGATCATTTTGTGTCAGTATCTGCTCTGCTGTTATAAAGATCTCATTGATTTACATTACAAGCATCAGAATTTCATCAAAGATCAGCATCTGCACCAAATTGCATATTTTACTCAGTTTGAGTCTCTGAATAAACAAAACATGAAAACTTGTATGCAAACTTTTTAAAGGTTTTATGTTCCATTAAAAACTCAACTTTTTATCTCATAATTATGACTTAGTATGTCAATTTCTACTGTTTATCTCAAAATTATGACTTTTGTCATAAATTTGCATTTTACCTCAAATTATGATTATCATACTTATGACTTTCTCATAACTTAATTTTCTTTCTCACGAAAATCTCATAACTTTTATCTCATAATTAAGACGTTTTATCTCAAAATGGACTTAGGTTCTTAATTATGACTTTTGTATCTCATAACTTTATATCATAATTATGACATTTTTCTAAAAATTATGATGCAGTGTGTCATAATTATGACTTTCTATCTCATAATTATGACCTTTTATCTCAATTATGACTTAGTATGTCAATTTCGACTTCTCATAATTTTGACTCATAATTATGCCTTTTTATCTCATAATTAAGACTTAGTATGTCATAATTTCAACTTTTATATCAAAATTAACCTTTGATGTCATAATTTTGACTTTTCTCAAAATTATGAATTAGTGTGTCATAATAAAGACTTTCTATCTCATAATTATGACCTTTTATCTCATAATTATGACTTAGTATGTCATAATTTCAACTTTTTATCTCAAAATTATGACTTATATCTCAAAATTATGACTCATAATTTGGAATAAACGAACCACAAAAGCCTGATGTATCAAATATGCACACTTTTTAAATATTCATATTTTCAATAAACTGCTTCAATAGACTTTCTGACTGTTCTGACTATTATGATTATTTCACATGTCAGGCTTCACAGGGTTAAAGACCTTTATTGAACGGAGATCTAAACCTTTAGGAAATGATTTTAACTGCGTAATGAAAGAATGACTCAAGCATGCATCTAAATTTAGATGTAAAACCTTGTTTGAGCTCCAAACAACAGCAAAACACCTCCGTTCCCAAAACAGCACAAGAGAGAGCGACCGAAAGCTGCTGCTGTATTTGCAAGCGAAATCAATTTGTGCAACCCACGACTGCACACCGTCACACAACTCCAACCTCTTCATTAAATTTGCGGATGACACGACTGTGGTGGGTATCATCAGCAACAGAGATGAGACCAATACAGGAGCGAGGTAGCCGCCTGGCCGGTGGTGCAGTGACAACAATCTCTCTCTGAATGTGGAGAAGACGAAGGAGATTGTCGTTGCTCAGGAGAGTGCACACTCAGCATGCTCCTCTGACTATCAATGGTGCGACCGTGGAGAGAGTGAGCAGCACCAAGTTCCTGGGTGTACACATCACAGAGGACCTCTCCTGGACCAACAACACTGCAGAACAAGAAAGCACAACAGCGTCTCTACTTCCTCCGCAAACTAGAAGAGCCAGAGCCCCGGCCCCCATCATGTGCACCTTACAGAGGCACCATCGAGAGCATTCTGAACTAGCTGCATCACTGTGTGGTATGGCGCCTGCAACGCGTCCTGCCGCAAGTCCCTTCAACGGATAGTGAGAGCAGCTGAATCGTTGGTGTCTCTCTCCCCTCCCTCCAGACATCTACAGCACCCGTCTCACCCGCAAAGCCTCTTTAATTGCAGGTGATACCACCCACCCGACACACAGCTTCTTTAGTCTGCTTCTCAGGGAGGAGACTGAGGATTCCAAGCCAGGACAAACAGACTGAAAGACAGCTTCATTCACCAGGCTGTCAGGAAGCTGAACTCCCTCCCGTCCTTGCCCCCCCTCCCCTCTCGTACACCACGCACCACTGAACTCTGACCCCCCCCCGCACAACACACACCCAAACTCATACACTGTGACAAGCACCAGTCACCTTTGTACAGCATTGGACTGACCTCCTTCAACTACCTCTTCTGACAGTCCCTGGATAAAGACTGCTCTCTTTTTGTCACTTTAACAGAACAGACTTAATAAGCTATTTGCACTACACCATTCACATTCTGACTGTCTGTGTATTTCACTGGTTTGCACTATTTACCATGTGCCTTAGCCACTTTATCTATTTTTTTATTATTATTTTTATTTTTATTTTTTTCCTACTGTCCTTATTTGTATATTTGTATATTTGTGCGTTCTACTGTTAGTGTTTAGTGTTATCTGTATGCACCAGGGAGTAAGAGAGTAATGCAATTTCAATTCTCTGTATGTATGTACGGTACATGTGGTAGAATTGACAATAAAGCTGACTTTGACTTTGACTTTTGACTTTGCTGAGGACGGTGCAGAAATCACTGCACCAGATGTTGCGGAATTGGAAATGAAAAAACAGAGAGTCTGCAGCACGTCAGAAACACTGAGACAGTTTGAATAGTTATCCAGGAAAAGTGTAATTTATTTTTAATTACGGGAGTTGAATATTAACCCCATGCAGGGTCTGAGCAAGCTGTCCTTAATTGGCCCATTTCCTCTGTCACTAAAGTGTGGATGTGTCACGGCAAACGTCTGTCTCGCTGATTCTTAGCGGCTTTCGGCTCATTTCAGCTGTGACAGACCAGAGGAGCAGCGACTGGCCCGTAACAGAGCAACTACACATGCATTTGTCATCTAAACTCATAATCCTGCTGCCACACATGAGGATTTTACTGCCGCTTCACAGAAACTTCAGATCACTTGCAGCTTTCTGGAGAGAGAGTTTTCTAACTTTTCCTTTTTTACAGGACCGTTCACATGACGATGAGCAAGTTAAGATCTGCAAATGTGAAGCTAAGCGTTGTTGGATATGCTAGTGAATTAAATATGCTTTATGAAATATGTTTTGAACTTCATGAACAGCAGCTAGAGCGAGCACTAAACACAGACATATACAACCACACTAATGATTTAGGCAAAGTCTTCTAGTGTAAAGCTTCCCAAATGGGTTTGTGAACCCCTGACGGTGTGTGAGTTGATAAAAAATGTCAAATTAAAATATTTTCAAGTCAAAATACAGCACTTACTAAAATTATTCAAATCATAAGAATGTACAATTGAAATAAAAAATTTCCAAATAAAAATTAAATGATAAAAATGTAAAATAATAAATATTTTACATAAAAAGAGTCAAAATAGGACGATTACTTAAATGATTAAAATCATAAGAATATGTAAAATTTAAATAAAAGCAATTAAAATAAAACACTAAAAATAAATCATAAAAATGTAAAAATTATAATAAATATTTTTAAAAGCAATAAAAAAAATATTACAAAAAAATAACAAAATCATAAAAACGCAATTTTATAATAAATATATATAAAAAAAGTCAAAATACAAAAACAAAAAAAAAAAAATTAAATCATTAAAATCGTAAGGTAAAAATTTAAATATACAATTTTCAAAATTCAACTCTTCCTAAAAATTACTAAAATCATAAGAATGCAAAAATTTAAATAAAAGCAATTAAAATAAAACACAAAAAATAAATAAGAAAAATGTAATGCAATGTAAATAATTATAATAAATATTTTTAAATTAAAAACGGACAAAACAACACTTGCTAAAAATGTAAAATGTAAAATTAGAAATAAACAAATAATTCCCAAATAAACACAAATCAAAGTAAAAGCATTTACTAAAAATTACTTAAATCATAAAATGTAAAATTATATTGCATATTTGTAATAAACGCAGTGAAAATACAATGTTTACAAAAAAGTTAAAATCATGAGAATGCAAAATTGAAATAAATGAATAATTTCCAAATAACACAATTTGAAATTATAATAAGCAAGTAACTTTCAAACAAAAACAAATCAGAGAACTGTGAACATGCAAATGTGTTGTTAAGTTATTGAAATATTAACTCAAAATCTTGAAGCAAGTATTTTAGCTCAAAGGGGTTCGGCTGATAAAAATGTTTGGGCATCGCTGGTGTAATAAGACAGTTTACAGTACAGTCTAATAACAAATAAACTACCAAACCATGATACACATCCTATAACTGGTGTGTGTGCGTGTGTGTGCGTGTGAGTGTGCGTGTGAGTGCGTGCGTGTGTGTGTGAGTGTGTGTGTGAGAGTGAGTGAGTGTGTGTGTGTGTGTGTTTGTTTGTGTGTGTGTGAGAGTGAGTGAGTGTGTGTGTGCGTGTATGCATGTGTGTGTGTGTTTGTTTGTGTGTGTGTGAGAGTGAGTGAGTGTGTGTGTGTGTGTGCGTGTGTGTGTGTGTGTGTGTGTGTGAGTGTTGCATTTGTGTGTGTGTGTGAGAGTGAGTGAGTGTGAGTGAGTGTGCGTGTGTGTGTGTGTGTGTGTGTGTGTGTGTGTGTGTGTGTGTGTGTGTGTGTGTGTGTGTGTGTGTGTGCGTGTGCGTGCGTGTCTCTGTAAGTTGGCTGAAAGTAGAGCAGCGCTCCAGAGCGTCCGGCCGTCTCTCTCTCTCTGCGGATGTGGACTTCAGCGCTTCAATAAAGCTAAAGCATTACAAATGAGTCCACCTGATTCACAACAACTGGGGAGGAGCAGAGCGAACGCCGCAGCCGCCACAACATCTGTCCTTCAGCCCTGTGTACTTAAGACTCTCATCCACAGCAGATGCCCAATATGTTATTACGCCTGCTGCCATTTTTCATCATGGCATGACGGGACGCACCTCGCTCAAACTTGTTCTGCAGGCTAAGAGGTTTTGGCGATCAAAAACACACACTAACTTTAGGAAGTAAAGAATGTACATTAGAGCAAATATATGTGATGAATCGCTGCTTGTGTTCCTCATTTATATGCTACGTTGCTTTGCATCTGCTAAATGATAAATGAGGTCATTTTTGTCATTTTTTGAAAGAAAGTAATACTTTTTATTCATCAAGGATGAATTAATTTAATCAAAAGTGACGGTAAAATGTTACAAATAATGTTACAAAAGATTTCTATTTAAATAAATGATGTTGTTTGAATAGTGAAAAATTATATATATATATATATACTATATATTTAATAAGAACAGTCAAATGTCATACAAAAGCTACTATAAATGATTATACATGAAATAAATTATTTAAAAATCAAAATCAAAATAAAACACTTACTGAAAATGAATAAATCATTAAATTTTTAAATTCTAATAAACATTTTTTAAATAAAAAGTGTCAAAATACAGCACTTATTAAAATCATAAGAATGTAAAACTGAAATAAATGAATAAATTCCAAATAAAAGCAAATTAAAATTAAACACTTCCTAAAAACTAAATCATGAAAAAAATTAAATAAAAATAAAAAATGTAAAATTATAATAAATATTTTTAAATTCAGCTTTACATCATGGAAATAATAAATATAAATATTCTAATATAATATAAAATTAACATAAATTATCTAATATGAAATATAATACATTTTATATAATAATAATATAAAAGCAAATTAAAATAAAACACTTCCTAAAAACTAAATCAGGAAAAAAATGAAATAAAATATAAAAATGTTAAATTATAATAAATATTTTTTAAATTCAGCTTTACATCACAGAAATAATAAATATAAATATTCTAATATAGTATAAAATTAACATAAATTATCTAATATAAAATATAATACATTTTATATAATAATATTTATAAAAAATGATATAATATAGTATATAAAATAGAAAAGAGTTAATTAAATTATTTAAATATATGTATAATATTTCACAACATTACAGTGTTTACTGTATTTTCGGTCAAATAAATGCAGCTTTTGTGAGCAAAAGAGACTTGAAACGTTAAAAAATCTTACCAGCCCCAAACTTTTGAATGCTAGCATATACATAGCATCAAAAAATATGATTAAGGTAAGGTATTCTCGTATCTGGGGGGGGGTGTTTTAAGATAGAGATCAGTGTTACGTGAGCATCTCAAAACCACATCCCAGAAGTGCTCTATCTGTCCGCCTCTGATGCCAACTGAGTCGCAGGACAGTATGTCCACCGTAAAACACTTGACACGTCCAGCCTGACATCAGGACCTTTCACACAGAAACACTAAACTACTGCTGTTATGTGTGACGCTGCATCGACCGCAGCACGTCTGCTAATGTGTCTCAAACAGACAGACAGCGCAGGCCTGACGGGTGTGTGTGTGTGTGTGAGATTAATCTAGAGTCCAGGTCTTCATGCCAGCCACGGACGGCTCATTCGTGACGGACACAAGCACACAAACACACACGAATGCATCCACAAACAAACACTGAACACAGAAGTCTGATCTGTCACAGGTTCCTGTTTCTGTCAAACAGCTGCACCTTCAACTCAATAAAAGTCAGATCTAAACATTCAGTGCATGCTTATTTGTGCAGTGCTTTTCACAATCATATCCTTTACAGAAAATACAATGTCACATGGCAAAATATAAGTCTTAAAAACTAGAGTTCAATTAATCTAAGCCTAAAAATATTTTTAAAGTATATATTTAAATTTATACAGTCACAAAGTTTTCATAATTGTTTGCATATAAAATACCTTCATAATCCAAAAGACAGAGGGTTATACATTTCACATTTCACTGCTGGTTATACAATCTCTGTATAGTCGTGTATGTGACAAATAAAACTTGAAAACTGAAAACTTCATGTAAGATAAAAAATAAATGTTTTTTTTTTATGGTTCTGGAGAAATACTTCATAAAAATTGTTAAAATCCACAATTGTTAAAATGTCACATATTGTACATTATATTAAAAAAAAAAAAAAAATTTCGGGGTCACATATTGAATATTATATAATATTAATTAATTATATATTAAAATATACACACGCACATATATATATATATATATATATATATATATATTAATGTTTTTAAACAAGTCTCTTCTGCTCACGAAGGCTGCATTTATTTGATAAAAAATACAGTAAAAATTGCAAAGCTTTTTTGTAAGATATTTTTTTTTCTGTATAGTTATGCATAAATACACAGCAAAAATACATTGTTAAAATTAATAAAAATGAATACAAAAATATTTTTTAATTAATTTAAACTTAAATATTAAATTAAAATTAATAAAAAAATTATCTATATCTATTTTCTATATATATATATAAAATACAGTAAAAACAGCTGTTTTCTATGTGAATATGTGTTAAACTGTAATTTATTTCTGTGATCAAAGCTGTATTTTCAGCATCATTACTCCAGTCTTCAGTGTCACATGATCTTCAGAAATCATTCTAATATGATGATTTGCTGCTCAAGAAACATTTCTGATTATTATCAATGTTGAAAACATTTATATATTTTTTTTATTTTTCAGGATTCACAGATGAATAGAAAGTTCAAAAGTACAGCATTTATTTGAAATAGAAATATTTTAAGCATATAAAACCACTATCGCAAAGCATTGTGGGAACGCAGCTGCTGTCAGACCAAACGTGCAGCGCTTCACACACACACACACACACACACACACACACACTCGTGTCATGTGACCGCACCATGGCCACCACATCCGTCTGACCGTCTCCGTCACCTCTGTTTTCTCCTGTTAACTCGAGTGTTTTCCTCTCAGCTCTTCCTCTTTCTCACACTCAACACTTCTACTTTTCTTACACGCGCCTCTTGTTTTGCTCAGATCAGTGACGCAGACGCAAACCAGGAACAATCACACAGCTCCTCATGCAGTTTTACATGTATTGATGCTGTCACACACATTACCTGTGACGGACTGATGCTACTGCAGTGTGTGTGTGTGTGTGTGTGTGTGTGCGTGTGTGTGTGTGTGTGTGCGTGTGTGTGTGTGTGTGTGTGTGTGTGTGTGTGTGTGTGTGTGTGTGTGTGTGCGCGTGTGCGTGTGTGTGTGTGTGTGTTTCTGTGGCAGTAAACAGAGAACATCTAAACAAATTAGATTCTGAAGAAACAGACCATTGTTTGCTAAACATCTCAGATGGACACAGTCACATTACCTGTGTATATTTATTTATTTAAAATTTGTATAAATTTTACTGGTAGTCCACTGTATGAAGAATTTTTGGGTATAATATATGTGATTGGAGCACAAAACCTTAAGTGTGTATATTTATAGCAATAGCCAAAAATATTTGTTGGGTAAAAAAATTTTTCTTTTTGCAAAAATATAAATTAAGTAAAGATATGTTCCTGGTATTTTGTAAATATCCTATAAATATATAAAAACTTAATTTTTGATTGTAATATATGAAGACTTCATTGAACAACTTTGGGATTTTCTCAATATAATTTTTTTGCACCCTATGTGATTTTCAAATATGTATCTCAGCCAAATAGTCCTATCATAACAAACCATACACAATGGAAATAAAAGCTTCCAGATGATGTATACAGGTGCTGGTCATATAATTAGAATATTCAAAAAAGATTTATTTCACTAATTCCATTCAAAAAGTGCTGTATATTATATCCATTCATTACACACAGGATATATTTCAAATGTTTATTTATTTTAATTTTATATTTGACAACTAGAAAATCCCAATAGCTTAGAAAATTAGAATATTGTGAAAAGGTTCAAAAACCTGGTACATTTGCTAATTAACTCAAAACATGGGTAAATGGTCTCTCATTAGTTCTGTAGCTACACAATCATGGGGAAGACTTTTCTTTTATGCACAAGGAGGGCAAGACACAAAAGGTCATTGCAAGGCTGGCTGTTCAAAGCTCTGTGTCCAAGCACATTAGGACGAAGGGAAGGAAAAGATTAGAAAAAAGTACAAGCAAAGATAACCGCATGAAGAGGTTGAAACAAAACCCCAAAAATGTGGGGGGAAATCACAAAGAGTGGAGATATTTTGAACCACTACGCACAGAAATGCAAGACATGGGTTTCCTACTTGTGTCAAGCCACTCTTGAACAACAAATAGCGTCTCGCCTATAGTGGTCCAAAATGTTCTCTTAATTTTTGATTGGAGGAAGAGTGAGAGGCACACAATATGCATTGCTATGGTTTGGGGTGCCAGATCTGCTGGTGTTGGTCCACTGTGTTTTCTTCATTTACCAGGAAGAACAACTTTAAAGGTGATTTCATCCAACAGGACTTGGCACCTGCACACTGCCAAAGCAATATTTAAGGACCAGATCCCTGTTTTTTGGCCAGCAAACTTGCTTAACCATAGAAAATCTATGGGGAATTGTGAAGAGGAAGATGAGATATCAGATTCCAGATTTTCAAATGCCACAGTTGACTCCATGCCACGCCGCATCAGTAATTCAGGCAAAAGGAGCCAAATAGTGCTGTTGCTCATACTTTTCATGTTCTACTTTTCATAACAAACTTTGTATTAGTCTTAAGTAATATACATCAATGGATTTTCCTTAAGTTATAATCATCAAAATAAAGAAATATTTATTCAGCTTCCAGATGATGTATACATCTCAATTTAAAAAAAATGACCCTTATGACTGGTTTTGTGGGCCAGGGTCACATATCACAGTTTACTTTATTTTGCTATCCTCACTTACATAAATGAACTATACACTCTTAAAAATAAAGGTGCTTCACAAAGATGCCATAGAAGAACCTGTTTTTGTCTAAATGGTTCCATAAAGAACCTTTAACATCTGAAGAACCTTTCTGTTTCACAAAAGCTTCTTTATGGCAAAATAAGCTTATTCAGATTATAAAAAGCTAAGAAAGAGATGGTTCTTTAAAGAACCTTTGACTGAATGGTTCTTTGTGGAACCAAAAATGGTTCTTCTATGGCATCGCTGCGAAAAACCTTTTAAGCACCTTTATTTTTAAGAGTGTAGTGTCCTTCACCCACAAGCAAACAAAATATCAAAAATGATATCTGGTGTCTGAATAATTTTTGCTTCTGAAAGAGTTCCAGACACTTCCGGAGACTTTGACACTTGGGACGGGAAACGCCAGTGACAGGCAGTGTGTGAGGAGAAAGAGGCGTTTAAGGAAGCAGAGGAGGAGAGCTGCAGGATTTAGGGAATTAAAGTCTCTGAACACCGGGAATGGGGGGAGAGGCTCTTTTGTTGGTTTTTCCTGGGCCTCCCCCTCGGAGCGGGGATCCTGCAGCTGTGGGTCGAGCCGTCCTCTGCATATCAATGAGCCAGCGGTCCAGCAGAGGGGCCCGTCCCCAGGGGCCACCGGGCCAGCGTTAACCAGGACCCAGGCCAGAAAGGCCACCGACAGAGACATACATGTCCTTCATGTTTAAAATGCAGAGGCATCGTTTTCTCTGTTATCTAATATAATCTTATAATCTTATAACATATCTAATATAAAGTAGAATATCAAAATTTGAAATAAATTAATAAATAAATTACAATACAATGTCGCTTAATATAAAGTGCTTATAAAACAAAAAACTAATTTTACACACACCACTAGCTAAGCGTTCAACAAAACACATTTTATATATACTGTATATATATACTGTATATACCTGTATATCTGATCTGTGGCCAGCCAGTGCTAAAATGTAGAAAAAAGACCTAATATATGCAAATAAATAAATAAATAAAAATTAAAAGACTAAACATGTTTTGTTGAATGCTTAGCTAGTGGTTTCTTGAGAAACAAAATGAAACAAAACTAAACTAAATAAAATAAAATACAATAATAATAAAAAATAAAATAAAAAAACTCTGTGGCCAGCCAGTGCTAAATTATAATATAATATATATATATTATATATAGTATATTATATTATATATATATATATAATGTTATAATGTTATAATTATAATATATATATATATATATTGTCAATTTACACACCATTGACAGATATGTCAAAAAGTCTCTCATATAAGCTACACAAAGCACGCTAAACTCTATATAGACCTAAGATAAATATCATAAAATATTTCATAATATCCTGTGTGCATAACTAGTGTAGGGCTTAATGTATTTTGTTGAATGCTTAGTATGAAGTGGTTTCTTATGCAAAATAAAATAAAATAAAATAAAAAATAACTAAAAATTAATAAAAAATCACTAAATATTGCGAGAGAAAAAACCTTCTTCAACCAAGACAGCTGAAAAAGTGAGCGGTCGCTATTGTTCAATATTGTCCAGAGCATTTACATTAAATAATTTGGTATTAACTGTGTTTTTTTATGATTAGAACACAAATATGCCTCATATAGGTAACAGATGCCCCTGCAAATCAATTCCAGGAGGCAAAAATTCCCCCTTCACGAAAACAAAGTGCGTTCCTGAGTTTGGTCTCGGCATCCTGGCACTGCCAAGCAGCAGCTTAAACTCTTCCGCAGTTTCTCCATCTTCTCCTGCCTTTCTCCTTTTCTTCCCGTCTTTTGTTGGTGGCGTTTTTCATTGCAGCTGGATCAGAGGGAGCGTTTGGCAGCCACCACTGTTGCCGCTGGGGCGGGTTTTGCCACCGTACAAGAGAAAAGGGGGCAAACGGAGGCGCGGGGGAGGAGGAGAGGGCTCGGCCGCTCTTTCTCACGCTCGTAAGAAAGGCTTCACTTCTTCTCTCCGGCCACAGGCACCTGCTGATTACCATAGAGACACTGTGGGAAGTTTTTCCCCTCCGCTGCTTTTTGTGTTCTAGATTCTTCCCCCCCTTTTCGTTCCGGTAAACAAGCGCTCCATGGATTAGTTTACTGGGATCGCGCAAGGAAAACAAACAAACAGGAACGAAAAATTCCAGCGATCCGTACAGATGCTTGCATGAGTCGTGACAGAACACAGTTATTGTTGTGAGAGTGAGACCTGCGCTGGGAAAATAGCAGCGCATGATTCTGGGTTTAACAACATAAAGAAAAACATTCGGGATTACAAAACCTGCATATTATATTCACAAGTATTCAATTCACATAATAGAAAACAAAAGGGGACTCTGCACAACGAGTGTGTCAAAGAGAACGATCTGTTAGGAAACAAAATATTGTACTTCTAGATTTGTAGACAGTGTCAAAAAATGACAAAAAAGTTAAAGATCTAAATATTTTACTGAAGATTTTCATATAAAGTGACAATTTTTTTTTTTTTTTAAATCAAAGATTAAAATATTTTACTGACGTGACAAAAAAAAAACTTCAGTAAAAGTTTTTAATTCATATAAAGTGACAAAATTGACCAAAAAGTGATTGTGCACAAAAAAAAGAAAAATACAGCTATAAGAAAATAAAGTTTCTTCAAATAATTCAGTGACTGTTGAACCTTGTTGTCACTTTATATGAAAATCTTCAGTAAAATCTTTTGTTTCTTAATGGATCTTGATTTTGAACTTCGTTTTGTTTTCTATTATCACATGTTTATCAGTGCAATATTATCACATTATGATCATCTGAAATAACAAAGTCCATGAGATAAATGACTGCATATCAGCACTGGAAGTTTAGCAGTTTAAGAAGTCACAAAACTGCCAGAAAAGTCTGGTATTGATGCTTTATGTGAATGAGGCAAGTCTGCTGTCAAACTAAATTGTGATTATCTATTAAATAATCAACAACTATTTAAAAAAAAAATTGTGAAATGGCACAGATGCTGAACAACGCAACTTTTAAAGGTCATTTTCGGCAAATAAAATCAAGAGTTGTAACAGCATAGCAATACTAAAAATCCTGCAAGCCCAGACTTTTGACTAACATCTGGGGCCTTATGTGTACAACTTTGCATAGATTTCATCCTAAAAGTCTGTGTATGCACAAAAGGCAGATTTTCCATAAGCACAAAGGTTTTCTGATTTATAAAACTGTACGTATGCAAGAACATTGCCTTTAGTGGAAGATATGCATATACGCCTCTCCACATCATCCCAAAATAACCATATATGGAGCTCATTTGGCTATGCATAACCTCATCTGCATCTAATTTCCATAAGCATATTCCCATCCATGTGATACATGTGATGCCTATAAGACACTATCAAAATATAAGATACAGATTGAATCATTCCGTTTACTTCATTCTTCAATCAGTCACAGCAGTAAACAGATGTGTTTGCACAAACTAAACTTTATTTTTTTTTAAATAAATCCTGATACGTGCACAAAAAATTGTGCATGCACAAAATGAGCATTGAAATGTGTCTGCAAGCAATTTTACAAGCACATATTGTTTGTTTTGTTTTTTTAAAGTAAACTTTTGAGTTTATTCTGTCCAATTAGACAGGAAGAGACTGTCTGGGTTACTCTGATGCCATTAACCTCTCAAACTAGTGACTAGCTCTTCAGCAAATGCTCAATGTAGCTGTATCTTACAAACAGCCCCAGACGACCGATATAAACTCAAGCACACTGACTCCTGGAAATGACGTGAAGCCAATCATTTATATTTATGCATTTAGTACACGCTTTTATCCAAAAGCGACTTACAAAAGAGGAACAAAAGCAATTCATCAAAGAACCAACAATATTTGTAATATACAATGCCAGGGTTATTAGACAACTAGACTAGGAAGACCTGTAGTTCTGTTTAAAAATAAAATAAAATAGAGTTCTAAAAATTTCAGGTTCTAAAAATCCAAGGTTCTAAATTATAGGGTTCTAAATATCTAAGCTTCTAAAAATTTCAGGTTTTAAAAATCTAAACTCCTAAAATGTACGGTTCTAAAAAAAATTAAGTTTGTAAAAATCTAAGGTTCTATAAATCCAAGGTTCTAAAATATAAAGTTTCAAAAATCTAAGGTTCTAAAAATGTAAGGTTTTAAAAATTTAAAGTTCTAAAATCTAAGATTCAAAATATAAGGTTCTAAAAATGTCAGGTTTTAAAATCTAAAGACCTAAATATGTAAGCTTTTAAAAATCTAAAGTTCTAAAATCAAAGGCTCATAACCTAAGGTTCTAAAAATCCAAGCTTCCAAAAATCTAGTTCCAGCATTACATCGCAACATTTCCTGTGATGTTAGGATAACGTTAATCTGCGACACTTGAATCAAACAACCTTTGTGTGATTGTGTAGAATTTTGGAAACCTTTTTTTAACTTGTATAACTTTACTCATCTAAATACAAAGAATCAGCCCTCTCACCCACTTGACAAACACATTCTGGAGCAACAGCATCTCTAACAGCTGAAGATCTCAGCTCATGATGGATGTCAGAGCCGGGGCGAGAACACAGCGATCAGAAACACGCCAGCAGACGTGTGGAGGAAGAGGAGAAACACAGAGAGAATGAACAGAAGACGAAGGCAGAGCGAACAGCAGAAAAATGGGCCGGACGTGAAGCACAATTGCAGAACAGGAGGTTTGGGCACAGAAAAGTAAGCACACAGCGGGTGCGCCGCTGCGGCAGATACGCAGACAGAAGCGGACCCCCACACACACACGCTCGCCCTCCCTTCTGACAGCTGCACTCTGGCAATTTACATCTCTCCAGCACATTTAGCAGGAGCCTGTCTGCCATCACCCGCAGCACAGGGACCTGCTGGCCTCCAGACAGCAGACAGAGTGCGCTCCACCCGGGGAGCCCTGATCCACTGCTGCCCCTTCCAGCCAGAGCACCGGCGCTCACGGCTCGGCTCAGCTGTCACGTTTGGACAGTGATGAATAGAGTCAGAGGAGAGGAGAGGAGAGGAGAGGAGAGGAGAGGAGAGGAGAGGAGAGGAGAGGAGAGGAGAGGAGAGGAGAGGAGAGGAGATGCGTGTCACGCTGGAGACATGGGAAACATCATCAGAGGGCCTTCAAATGAGAAACCAGCTATTTTATGAGCATGTCTAGCAGGAATGAGCTACAGAAAGTCACAATAAAAAGAGAGCACACTTAAAAATTAAGGTTCTTTAAAGGCTAAATGCCAAAAATCATTAGAATATTAAGTAAAGATCATGTTCCATGAAGATATTTTGCAAATTTATTTATTTTATTTATTTAAATATATTAAAACTTAATTTCTGATTAGTAATATGCATTGCTAAGGACTTCATTTGGACAACTTTAAAGATGATTTTTTTGCTCCCTCAGATTCCAGATTTTTAAATAGTTGTATCTCAGCCAAATATTGTCCTATCCTAACAAACCATACATCAATGGAAAGCTATTTATTCAGCTTTCAGATTATGTATAAATATCAATTTCGAAAAATTTACCCTTATGACTGGTTTTGTGGTCCAGGGTCACACATGGTTCTTCTATGGCATCACTGCTAAAACACTCATTTGGAACCGTTATTTTTAAGAGTGTATAGCCAAATCTAAAACATGTTTCTTTCCATTTCTTCAAAAGTTTGGGCTCAGTAACATTTTTCTTTTAAGAAATTAATTAATACTTTTATTCATCAAGGACGCATTAAATTGATCAAAAGTGAGAGTAAAGACATTTATAGTGTTACTAAAGATTTCTATCTCAAATATATGCCGTTCTTTTGAACTTTCAATTCATCAAAGTATCCTGAAAAATAAAATGTATCACGGTTTCCACAAAAATATGAATGCTTTCACCACCGATAATAATCAGAAATGTTTCTTGAGCAGCAAATCATCATATTAGAATGATTTCTGAAGATCATGTGACACTGAAGACTGGAGTAATGATGCTGAAAGTCCAGCTTTGATCACAGAAATCAATTACAGTTTAACACATACACATAGAAAACTATTTGCAATTGTAATAATATTTCACTGTTTTTACTGTATTTTTGATCAAACAAATGCAAACATGGTGAACATAAGACACTTGTTTTCCAAAACATTAACAAAATCTTACCTACCCCAAACTCTTGAACAGTAGTGTATATATAAATATACAGTTAGTGTGAAATTAAATGACTCATATTGTGATATCCAATTTTAGCCATACCCCTAGAAGTGCTCATTGTATCAAGTATAAACATGATGACTGATATAAACCAGTGCTCACTGATTCTAGGAAACTGTGTAGAAGCCGGTCAATGAAACTGTCTGTGTGCAACACGATCCATGACAGAGTCGCCTGAAGCTAAAATGAGCCAATTAGTGTTCAGCAGGTTATTTTAGTGATATCTGTAAATACTAAGAACAAAAAGGATATGAATGAATCCCTTCGAATCAAGGCAAATTAACTGTGTACAAAAACTATGTTGGCAGTAAAGCAGGATACCTTAAAAAAACAGAACACATACACGAAACAAAACATCCATAACTGAAAGAGAAAGCTAGAAAAAAGACACATTTGAAAGAAAGGAAGGGCTATGGTAGAGGTAACATGTGTCAGTGTCAAACTCAGAGATTGAGATGTGAGTTTTGTGAGCGGCACACCCACATTCACAGACACACAATCCACAGCCACAGACACACCCAGACGAGACCACCACTGACGCCCAGTGCTCTCTAATCACACCAGCAACCCGTCTTTACACACCAAACATCTGAAACACACAACTGTGCTTCTGAGCCACTGCATTAAAGCTGAGTGTGTATGTGCAGCGTTTGTGCTCCAGACGTGAATGATTCCTCAAATCATGTGTGTCAGATGCACCATTTCCACAAAACATTTAAACTACACAACAACAAAAAAATCTGATAAAAAAACAATCAGAAAACCTTAGCAATGGCATAAAAACTCCTGGCAACCACTCACAACACTCTAGCATCATCCTAGCTACCACATAGCAACACCCTGGCAACCACTCACAACACTCTAGCATCATCCTAGCAACCACATAGCAACACCCTGGCAACCACTCACAACACTCTAGCATCATCCTAGCAACCACATAGCAACACTCTTGGCAACCACTCACAACATTCTAGCATCATAGCAACCGCATACAACACCCTGGCAACCACTCACAACACTCTAGCATCATCCTAGCAACCACATAGCAACACTCTTGACAACCACTCACAACATTCTAGCATCATAGCAACCACATACAACACCCTGGCAACCACCCAACACTTTAGCATCATAGTAACACCCAGGCAAACGCTCAGAACAGTCTAGCATCATAGCAACACCCTGGCAACCACCCAACACTTTAGCATCATAGCAACCACATAGCAACACCCTGGCAACCACTCACAACACTCTAGAATCATAACAACCACATGGCAACACCCTGGCAACCACTCAACACTTTAGCATCATCATAGCAAGCACATAGCAACACCCTTACAACCACTCACAACACTCTAGCATCATCCTAGCAACTGCAGAGCAACACCCTGGCAACCACTCAACACTTTAGCATCATTCTAGCAACTACATAGCAACATCCAGGCAACCACTTCCAACAATCCAGCATCATAGTAACACCCTGGCAACCACTCACAACACCCTAGCATCATAGCATCCACATAGCAAAAACCTGACATTTTTATTTTTATTTTTAAACCCTGACTTTTTTCTTTTTATTTATGGTTACTTTGTCTTTTGGACAAAAGAAATTCATAAAGTACCTTCATCCAGTAAATATGTAATAGATTCACTTCCCTCCGTTCTAGCTGATTTGCCCTTCATTAGTCTAACGAGGGGACGTTTCTTTACTGCAGACACACAGCTCAGACAATGGAGAGTTGAGCTCATGAATCAGGCCTTCACTGGGCTCTTGGTCCCGATGTTCTTTGGCTGCTTCTTTGATGTTTCATGATGTTCTCACTTGGCAGCAAAACAGTACATTTTTGGCTTTGTAAAACATAACCTCTTTACGTTAGTTGGAATGAATCATACGAACGCGTGACGTCAATCCCCTCCACATGCTGAGACACAGAAGAAGATCTCAAACAGCTGAGCTCTGGCAGACAAAACAACCTATACAGAACCTCAGAAAACACAAGAGAGACCTTCATTTGCACTTACAAACCCTATGAAACACAAACGGACATGCATTCATTTCTTAATAGCAAAATATTTTGCTTTCATAATCTTTCAAGAAACTTAAGCCATTATTTTGATGAAAGATCATCACTGCTGAGTCATTCACAGTAAGACCAGGAGCATGAATCAACTTAAACAGAGATGTGGAGAAAAAACAGTGACACAAAGAAAAGGAGGAACAAAGAAATGTCAGTTTCCAGCACACGCACACAAACACATCAATGCAGAATCAGGAGGCTATTAATGTTTTAACGAAGGAAATGAAAGCACCAGGTCGTTCTCAGATCTAGAATGTGACCTTCTCCGTGACAGGGATTGTGAGGTCGAGGCCGTTTATGGAGCGCTTTCATAGCTGGAGAACTGAATGCCGACTATAACAAACTTTGAATCCTCTTTATAACACGGAAGAAATCCCTCGGCTGCTGCTGTTAAACTATATTTATAGACAAGAGCACAATGACCTGGATTCATAGAGGAACCATCACGGAGATAAAAACCCTCACGCTTCAGAAATCTGTCATTATACTCCAACAGCAAAATCAAGATACTACTGGTGATCAACATGCAACAGATGCAACAAAAAGGCATCTTCTCTGTTTTTAGTAGTTCCAGTGTCTCTCTAATGGCATTTACATTCATGCACTTGGTAGATAGATTTGATCCCATGACCTTGGCATTGCTATTTGAGCTACAGAAAATCAGGAATATGCATTAAAGGAATAGTTTAATTCACAGAATAGTTCATACACTATACTTAAGTACTTAACTAATTCTGCCATTTTTTGTCTTGTTTTCCAGTACAGATATCTAAACATTCTTAAATCAAGAATCATGCAAAATGAAATATTAATTCTTGTTCTGAAGTGAGTTTATGCTTGAAAGAATAGTTTACTCCAAAATGAAAATGTGCTGAAATGTGTTCACCCTCAGGTCGTCCGCGATTAGGATGAGTTTGTTTCTTCATCAGATTTGGAGAAATGTGTCACTGCATCACTGTCTCAGCAATGGATGCTCTGCAGTGAATGGGTGCCGTCAGAATGAGAGTCCTCGTATTTTAGCTAAAAACATCTTAATGATGGATCTGTTTCAGCTTTTGTCTTCTCAAGATGTTAACTGATGGACTGGAGTGGTGTGGATTACTTGTGGATTATTGTGATGTTTTTATCAGCTGTTTGGACTCTCATTCTGACGGCACCCATTCACTGCAGAGGATCCATTGCTGAGACAGTGATGCAAAGCTACATTTCTCCAAATCTGATGAAGAAACAAACTCATCCTAATCTTGCATGGCCTGAGGGTGAGCACATTTCAGGACATTTTCATTTTTGGGTGAACTATTCCTTTCTGTCCCCACTGGCAGATATTTGTTCTTGTTTTAAGCATAAACTCACTTCATTTCACAGAAAGCAAGACTTCTTATCTTACATCATTTTGCATCTTAAGTTAATGTATCTTGATTTAAGAATGTTTAGATACCTGTACTGGAAAACAAGACAGAAAGACTTTTTGCAGTGAATAGTCTGTATGTTCATGAGTTTAGAAGAGCTCAAATCTACAGACACGCACTCACATTCTTCCAGCATCTCGAGCTGGACGGACGCCGTCAGATTCCACACCGTTGTATTAAACTCAGAGCGTGTGTTGTCTCTGGACAGCGGGCATCGAGACGGGTCAAACGCACTAAACAAACCGTCTGTGTGATGGCAGACGGTGGCAAAGGTGAGCTGACAGTGACGTGACATCTTCACCCGTCCACCAGAAGCCTTTTGCTCTGGCCGAGGGGGACGGATGTCGTCCAATCAAAACACACGGACAGTCCCAATGACATTTCACTGGACACAGCTGCTGGCGCTCTGACAGCCGACCGGCCAAACACTCCTGACGGGAAAGAGACGGAGAGAGAGATGTGTGTGTGTGTGTGTGTGTGTGAGTGTACTTGTTTATGCAACATTGAGGGGACCAAATGTCCCCACAAGGATAGTAAAACCTGAAATTTTTGACATTGTGGGGACCAGCCTGTGGTCCCCACAAGGGAAAATATGATTAAAAATAGTAAATGATGTTTATCTGAAAGTGTAACATAGCAAACAGGTTTTCTGTAAGGGGTAAGTTTAGGGTTAGGGGATAGAAAATGACAGCCGACCGGCCAAACACTCCTGACGGGAAAGAGATGGGGAGAGAAATGTGTGTGTGTGTGTGTGTGTGTGCGTAAGGAATTCAGAATGAAACTATATCAAATAAATCTGGAAATAAATTAAAAAATATATATATTTACACTTTACACTATATCAGGGTTCCTCAAATCTTTCCCTGGAGGGCCAATCTGCTGCAGAGTTTAGCTCCAACCCTGATCAAACTCACCTACCTGTGATTTCTAAATCAGATTTGGCCAGATTTGAGGATGCCTGCACTATATCATTCAAAATTTGGGGTCGGGAGGCATCTTTAATGTTTTTGAAAGAAGCCTCTTCTGCACACAGAGCCTGCATTTATTGCATTAAAAATACAGGAAAAACAGTAAAAATGTGAAATATTATTATTTTTAAAACAGCTGTTTCTATGTGAATATCTGTTAAACAGTCATTTATTTCTGTGATCAAAGCTGAATTTTCATTTTTTCAAAGTGTCACATGATCTTCAGAAATCATTCTAATATGCTGATTTGCTGCTCAAGAAACATTTCTGATTATTATCAATGTTGAAAACAGTTGTGCTGCACAATATTTGTGTGGAAACCGTGATAAATTTATTTTTCAGGATTCACAGAAGAACAGAAAGTTCAAACGAACAGCATTTGTTTGAAATATAAATATTTTAAGACATTTTAAATGTCTTTACTGCCACTTTTGATTAATTTAATGTGTCCTTGATGAATAAAAGTATTAAATCTTAAAAAAAGTTACTGTCTTTACACTCACTTGTGATCAATTTAATGCATCCTTGCCAAAGAAAAATATTATTTGCAAAAGAAAAAAAAAACTTTTGAGCTCAAACGATGCACAAAGAAAAACCTTCAGATTTGAAAACATCCCGTCCCTGCAGACCCTTCATTCACATTTTTCTGTATCAGCCGCTGAAATCTAAATAACGGTCCTTCCCCTTCGCCACCTCCTCCCTGTTTCCTGTTCTGGTTAACCAGACGGCCGTCTGACGTCGCAGCAGAGTGGATCTTCTGCTAAAACCATCACACACACCAGCGTTTGTGTCTCTAAACAGCAGCTCTGGTTAGCAGTGTGCATGTGATACGACTTCATTCAACATGCATGCACAGAAATGTGCTGAACGCACCTCAAGTACTAAACTAAACTAACCATAACACAAACAGCTACCATGAAGTTCAACTAGTCATCGGCATGTTAATATTCCGGATGCAACACATTCAAGACAGTACAATCACATGTTCATACACTGCAATTTGTTTTCTCACAATAGTCATTGTATTAATATTCAGTGAATCTGAAGTAGCGGCAGATCTGTTCTTTTGTATTATGATGTACATCTGAGAAACAAAATGAGGGTGGGACTTGGTTCTATGCATCAATTATTGATTGGATGTTGAGATGTGGGCATGGCACTCAAAACTGAAGGTGGATCTGATTGTGATTGTAAGAAAGAGGCGGGGTTTATGTGAATGAAACTGTTTCACTGGAAGACTGATCATTTAAATATATTAAAAAATATTTAATCTTGAATGTTTTGATGAAAAATTGTAATAATTACTTTTCATTTAATTTTATTTTAATTATGAAAAATGTATTTAAAAAAAATACAAAAATAAGCATATGCATGCATGAATCGTTCACAATAAGACTATTAACATGCATTAAAAAAATAAATGGTGAATTTTCATTTCATGCCAACTTTTTTAAAATGTTTGTGTTCATTCATATAATTTCCTACAGTTCAATGAATGAAGAAGCAGATCATCTAAAGTGTTTCACTGGAAGATTGATAATAAAAATATAATTTTTTAACGTTTAAATATTTTGAGCATTTAAATTTTTAATTACATTTAATCTTTTATATTTTTTATTTTATTTTAATTTAATTTATTTTTATTTTTATTAATTAAAAGTAAAAAAATAAACTTAAAACATTAAACAGATGCACGCATGAATCAACTAATAACATGCATTAAAAAGTAAATATGATGAATTTTAATTTAATACCGACTTTATGTGTTCATTGATATAATTTTCTACGGGTCAATGAATGAGGATGCTAAATAATCATCTAAATAAGTGCGTCTCAGTGCGGCCGCTTCTATGAGACGTCGTACTGGACAAAAGCAAACTGTGCAAGAAAGACTGATACAAGAAACTGATCATCATGTAAATCTCTCTCATGCATTTGTGGCAGCTTCATCACAATACACAACCCTAATCGACCGCATCTGTGACAAGCAGCTGATCACCACAGACAGGACGTTCTCACACACACACACACACACGCTAGACGCGAACGCATCCTCAGCGTGGACAGACAGAGTCAAAGAGTGTTTGATCAATCTAGAGCAGTCATTTAAAGGAGCGTCCTGGGTCAATGGGAAACACGGCTCATAACCCATTTTTCTAAATTAATGTGACAGAATGAAACAGGACATTCGATGAGAAAAAGAAATGATTTTATTCATGTGGACTTGATTGGATGGTTAAACGTGTCTCTATATGGCAGATGACGATGCTGACATTATTAAAATTTTAATGAAAAATGATTTTATTGGTAACAGTTTACAATATGGTTTTATTTGTTAACATAAGTGTGCTGCATTAGTTAACTTAAACTAAAAATGACCCAGTATTATTTCGTATCATTGATATACTATTATAGTTTTTATTAATACTTTGAATCCATTTTTTTTTCATTTTTAGAAGTTTTTTGTTTTTTTAAATAGTGTTTATTAATTTTTATTCAGTTCTATTTAGTTTTAGTTATTTCGTTTTTTATATTTTATTTCAAGTAACTTTTAATTTTTTGCATGTAACGAAACTGTTTTTAATAGTTTTAATGTTAGTTTCAGTTTTAGTTTACTGTAATAAACCTGCAATGAACAATACTTCTAAAGCATTATAAGTAATTTATA
This sequence comes from Schizothorax lantsangensis, assembly GCA_027422415.1. NCBI lineage: Eukaryota > Metazoa > Chordata > Actinopteri > Cypriniformes > Cyprinidae > Schizothorax > Schizothorax lantsangensis. Next base: position 30,433,206 of record CM049858.1, read on the forward strand.
TAATTAAATTGTATATTTATTTTATTAGTATTTTATTAATTTATTAATTATTATAAATATATTTGGTTATTATTCATGTATTATTATTATTATGATTATTTTGACAATTTGTAATATATTATTAAAATGCAATATGGTTGTCTAAATTAAAATTAATTAATGCACTGTGATTAGATTAGATTATATTCATAAGAACAAAAAAAATTATAAATACTTAAAAAGAAATATATTGCTCATTGTTAGTCAACTATAATAACACTGCAATTTAATTTCAAATAATTTATATTATTAATTTGATATTCATTTTGCCAATTTATTTATTTTAAAAAAATGTATTAATTATTAACTTATTTATTATTATTACTATTACAACTTTGACATTTAGCAACACATTATTAAAATGCAATAAAGTTGCATGAATGCACTGTGACACTGTGATATTTTTACTAACATTAACAAAAAATAATACATTCTTTTAATATATTGCTCATTGTTAGTTCATGTTAGCTAACTAATCTTAACAAACAATGTTGTCTTTTGAATAACGTCACTTATGAATTATTCTCAGTAACAGGCATCCAAAGAGTACGGTAAATAGGGTGAATTTATGATCATGTGGACTTTAACAGATTGTGTAGGAGTTCAGAAACAAACTCAAAATGTCCCAAGTCTTTCAGGGAAACTCCAGATTCATGCGATCAAACGAATCTTTGATTCTTCATGAACTCTGTCAGCACTCTTGATGCTTTAGTGACTTGTTTACTGGAGCTTCAGTGATCTGAAGAGAAGCCTTGAGCCGCTCTGTTCTCTCATGTAAATCACTCTTTCTCTGTTTGTTCTCTGAAGCTAACGCTCAGCACGCCATCAGAGCCGATCGATACACACTAAAGCACCAACGCACCTCGCTTGTGGAGCCATCCCTCCTTCACGATCACCACGTCTGTCGTCATGCTCTCCGGCGGCAGGCCGTCAGTCTATCCAGATCCACCGAGTGCTTCGATCCGGCCAGCGTAAAGCCTCTTCACACGGGTCACCTGCGGGAGAACGACCAGCAAACTAGTTTAAAACCAATTAAACCAGTGCTGTTCATCACATCTAAACACTTAAAGGAACAGTTCACCCAAAAACGACAATTATGTCAGCATTTACTCATACTCATGTTGATCCAAACCTGTATGAAACTCCAGTCCCCATTGACTTCCATTGTATTTTGTTTCCATACTATGGAAGTCAATGGGTACCGTCAACTGTTTGGTTACCTACATTCTTCAAAATATCTTCATTTTGAGTTCAATAGAAAAATAGTAAATGATGGCAGAATTATTTTACCCTCTAGTTGTTACATGATGGTCCCAATTGACTTCCATAGTATGGAAAAAACCTATGGAAGTCAATGGGTACCGTCAACTGTTTGGTTACCAACATTCTTCAACATGTCTTTTTTATGTTTAACAGAAGAAAAAAAATCTGTCAGCATTTACTGACCCTCAAGCTGTTCCAAACCTGTATGAGTTTCTGGTCCCCATTGGCTTCCATTGTATTTTGTTTCCATACTATGAAAGTCAATGGGTACCAGCAACTGTTGGGTTACCAACATTCTTCAATATATCTTCTTTATAAATAAACTCATACAGGTTTGAAACAACTTGACAACATTTTTATTGTTTGGTGAACTGTCACTTTAAATAAATCAGGGAACTAATAAAACAGAAACACTTTCTAGACAAACAAAATGCAAATAAACTCATTTAAAAAACATTTAAGCCTTTAAAAAAAATCTACATGATTATGTTTATAAAGCTCCACCTGTGTTGTTTGATGAATGCATGAACCAATATTAAAACATAATTTTAAAAGTACACTGAATACACTGAAACATCTATTCAAAATAAAACTTTTAGGTTTTAACAGATGATGAAACGTGTAGAAACTCCCATTGAATCAAAAAACTGATATTTATAATTGGAATTTAGAAATTTTAATCATCTTTATTAAAACAAATTAATACTTTTATTCATCTAGGACACATTAAACTGATTAAAAGTGACAGACATTTATAATGTTAGAAAAGATTTCTATTTCAAATAAATGCTGTTCTTTTGAACTTTCTATTCATCTGTGAATCCTGAAAAGTAAAATGTATGACGGTTGCAGCGCAACTGTTTTCAACATTGATAATAATCAGAAATGTTTCTTGAGCAGCTAATCAGCATATTAGAATGATTTCTGAAGATCATGTGACACTGAAGACTGCAGTAATGATGCTGAAAATACAGATTTGATCACAGAAATAAATTACAGTTTAACAGATGTTCACATAGAAAACAGCTATTTCAATTTGTAATAATATTTCACAATTTTTGCTGTATCTTTGATCAAATAAATGCAGCCTTGATGAGCAGAAGAGACCTGTTTCTAAAACATTATCATTAAGTGTGAAGTCATTAAGTGACTTTTTCTGTGGTAAAATGACTGATAAAACCAACACAACTTTCAGTGCCTTACTGCTTTATAAAACTTCAGCAACAAAATCATAAAAGGTTCTCATGCTCAATAAATATCTAAATGTATTAACAGCAGTCTTCATTGCACTGAAGCTGATCTGTCCTTTTGAAAACCTCACTGACACACTTTCGATACGCTCTGAGTCAATCAGTGATCGAATTATTACAATTCACTCTCCACAACAACAACTGCTGCACGTCTGCAGCGCTCGACCGACAGACTTTTAGCGCAGAGATAATGTGACACAGTATCGCACTCAGTGCAGAAGCCACCACTTCCTGTGCTAAAGGAAGGAAAGACAACTTTAAAAGTTGGCACCATCGTAAATAAACACAAATGTGTTGACCAGAGACTGCCTGCTTTACAGGAACTCAATTATTTACAATAAGTAAAGTTCAGACGGGGGCTGAAGGATCACCACAGCCACAGTAACGGAGTCACCCGTAAGCAACGGTACCAGATATTTGACTGTTCTAAATCTAGTGTGCCGCCTACATAGACAGCTCCCTTCTATATAGCATCGTCATAAATTTAGAATGAAAAAAATTAAAAACTAATAGGTAGGATCTACTTCAAAATAAAGCAAGGAAACCATTTGCACTCAATAACTGCTAGAAACTTTCACAAATGATTGAGAATGACTGAAACAGTATTTTTTTTTTTTTTTTTTTGAAAATGTACTCCAATAATCTTTTGTATTATTTACAAAATACAGCAGATGCAATTACTGGAAAAAATGTATATATAGTACATCAAAAATTAATAATGAAACAATTTTTTTTAATTTTTTTTTTATGTTGTTAAGTTTTTATTATAATTTTTTCATATACTATTATTTAGAATAAAAACATACTTTTTGTATTTAATATTATATATATATATATATATATATATATACACACACACAGACTAAATCCAGAAGAACTGTGGCAACGTCTTCAAGATGCTTCAAGAAACCTCCTGTAAAGCTACAGTACTGTTAAAAGTTTAAGGCACTTGTGTAAAAATGCTGTAAAATGAGGATGCTGTCAAAAATAATGCCATAAATAGATTTTCTTTATCAAGTAACTTCTATTAACTAAATGAAATCAGCATTTGTTGTGAGCATCCTTTGTGTTTGAAGCAGCGTTTGTTCTCGGTGCACTTGAGCAGAGTTTCTCAGGAGCTTTGCAGGAGGTTTCTTGAAGCGTCTTGAGACACAGTTCTTCTGGATTTAGTCTCAGTTTGTTCTGTTTCTTCATGTGACTCCAGACAGACTGATGATGATCAGATCAGATCTCTGTGTGGAGCACAATCTCACTGGATTATTACAATTAATGGCAAAATGAATATTTGGAAATGTAAACTGATATTTCCTACTGACACACTACAGCAAAAGATAGAAATAATCTTTATATAAATAAAATAATACAATTTTAATAAAATACAATTTTATTTTAATAAAACTGAATTCATTCATTCATTCATATATATATATATATATATATATATATATATATATATATATATATATATATATATATATATATATATATATACAAAATAAAATGTAACTTTCATTATTATTATTACTTTTCATATACATTTACATATAATATTATCCAAAGCATCCTAAGATGCACCTCATAAACTGGTTGATTTAAAAGAGAGTTGTCACATATTTTGATCATTACATCATTACCATTTAAAAATACTTTTACAATTTAATCAGTTACATCCTTTTAGAATTTTTGAATTATAATTTTAGTTCATGTGTTAGTGGATATTACGTCTGCAAAACAGGCAGAAAAATAAAAATAAGAGATGCACAGGTAACAAAAACAAAGATGGAAGCGAGAATGTTTTGGCCCTGAGCAGCAAACCCAGACCTGCTTTTCAACATGAGCCGAGTGTTTTTATTGCAACAGTCACACACACACACACACACACACACAGCGAGTGGATGGCATGCAGCCAGAGCTGGCCTTCTGTATGAACCCAATACCCTGCTCGGGGTCACATGATCTGCGGGGCCTGAGGCCCTTCACTCGCCGTCCCACCCTGATTAAAGTCATTCACGATTCCACTAGCGTCTGTAAACTCAGGCTCCATTCAATGCAAATGAGAGACATGCAGTCAGGTGGTTATACGATGAGGATATGAGTGGATAAAACATCATTTACAGACTCATATAAAACACTAAAGCACAGACTCGTGCTTCTGTTTTTCAAGCCCATGTTTAATATTCTGCTTGACTTTACAGAGTAAAGTCTCCAGGAGCGAGCAGAAGTGTGATCTCTCCAATCATATGATGTGATTGTGCGTCAGACTGATTCCAGCGGCTCGAACTCATCTGCGCTGCGACCACTAACACACACAATACGCTTGACTGTGTCCGAGAGAGTTTCTGCATTCTTGACATTCTGCATGTTACTGGTGGCACATCTGCGTCAGCAGGATCCAAAGGAACTTGAAGACGTCTCGCAGAAGAATGTAAAACATTCCCTCAGCATCTTCATCCCTCATCCGCCCACATGTCACATGACAAGGAGAGACTCCTCACTAACGGCTCATGACTAGTGTTCGTATGAGAAGACGTACAGGCCTCAGTTTGATGTGACTGTTATAAATGTTCAGAAATTATACAGTACCAGTCAAAAGTTTGGACACACTTGACTGATTATAAAAACCTTTTGATCTATCTATCTATCCATCTATCTATCTATCTCTCACATCAAAAAAAATTTTTTTAATTTTGTAGATTTAAAATATCCATATGCCTTAATATCCATATTTAATCTTTTTTACTTTTTATCTTTAAATAGTACATCAAAAAATGATTTTAGGTAAGTTTAGATAAAAATAAAAATAAAATAGTTTTTATGTACTATTTAAATATGTTATATATAGAGAGAGATACATTATCTATAATACATCTATTTAATATAGCTTTCTCTGTTTTATCTGTAAATAGTACAACAAAAATGAATAATAAAAATGTTCATTTTGCAAATATGTTTATAAGTTTTAAAATTCATTTTTATGTACTATTTAAATATTGCACATTATTAAATTATATATATACATAATGTACATTTTTATTATTTTTATGTATTATTTGACTATTTTTATATACAGTATGTACTATATAAAATTTAAATATTCAAAACTGAACACAAATTACCTATATATATATATATATATAATATATATATATACACACACACATATATACACACACCCATAATGTACATTTTATCATTTTTATTTTATGTACTATTTGAAGCAGAAGGATAAAATTTATGAAGCTACATGTTTGAATCACATAATCAGTCCCATATTTCCGTTTGTGTGCTTTCATAGATTAAATGACTTCACTATTTCTCTAAAATGTGGAAATCATGCAGAACGAGTAGATGTGTGGAAACTTTGGTACTGTACACCCAACCCAAGGCCCTGATTTAATGCTCCACACAACCTATAATCAAAAACAATCAAGAATCAAAGACTAAACAAGCCTGGAGTAAACAAGATCCATCATGATTAGATGAAGTCACAGCACAGAACCACAAATCAGCTAAAGCAGCGCTTGTGAGTGTTTACAGTCAGCGATCCTCTCATTATACTGTCAGCATCTTCAGCTCCAGTCATGTGACATTTGACAGATACGACCCTCTCTACAGACAGACTTTAACATTACAATTCACTAATACATGTTCATATCCATATTACTCCAACGCTCTTCAAAGAATACCACGGCGCGTGTCAAAACAATATGGTAGTACTGTGGTAATTAACGACGTAAACACAAGCACCTCAGATTACAGTGTGATCAAATATTAACAGAGACACACCGTCTCTGAGTCCGTTCAGCACATGTCGTTTGTAAACACAGCAGGACTGTCACGTACAGAGACGTCGGAATGTATAGAGAACGACGAGAGAAACATTGTAACATTCGAATATTGCTACATTTAAACACTGTAGCTTTGGGCCTGCGCGTGCGCGTGCGCGCGCTTAAAGTGACACAAAGTAACTGACAGATTAATAAAGAGACGAATAAAGACGCTCCCGCGCTTCCTAAACTAGAGATCACCGCTTTAACCAGCAGCTAAACAAGCACTTTCATTCACCCCGTGTGGGGCGGTTTCATTTGACAGTTCCGAGTCTTTTATTTTAGGCCTCTGAGAGAGAAATAACCGCATCCTATTGAGCGCAGCAGAGCTTCAATAACTGAGATCAAACTGAATGGAGAGACACTTTACCGAGACGGGTTTCACTGAGGGCTCCGGCGCATTGCTGTGGAGGAGCTCGCTGCTTCGGTTGCTACTTTAATCCCGCAGAAAACAGGTAAAAGTGTTTTGATGAGCACGAGCGTGTCCTCGCCTCTCCTCCACTGCACTCCCCACAGCGAGAGACTCCAGCCTGCGGAGAGAGTCCGACGAGAGGGGGCGCGCTGGGTCCTAGCGCCCGCCAAACACTCACACTGACAATATACTACACTACAGTACAGTACACTACACTACAGTATACTACACTACACTACAGTATACTACACTACACTCCCCACAGCGAGAGACTCCAGCCTGCGGAGAGAGTCCGACGAGAGGGGGCGCGCTGGGTCCTAGAGCCCGCCAAACACTCACACTGACAATATACTACACTACAGTACAGTACACTACACTACACTACACTACACTACACTACACTACAGTATACTACACTACACTCCCCACAGCGAGAGACTCCAGCCTGCGGAGAGAGTCCGACGAGAGGGGGCGCGCTGGGTCCTAGAGCCCGCCAAACACTCACACTGACAATATACTACACTACAGTACAGTACAGTACACCACAGTATACTACACTACACTACACTACAGTATACTACACTACACTCCCCACAGCGAGAGACTCCAGCCTGCGGAGAGAGTCCGACGAGAGGGGGCGCGCTGGGTCCTAGAGCCCGCCAAAACACTCACACTGACAATATACTACACTACAGTACAGTACAGTACACCACAGTATACTACACTACACTACACTACAGTATACTACACTACACTCCCCACAGCTAGAGACTCCAGCCTGCAGAGAGAGTCCGGCGAGAGGGGCGCGCTGGGTCCTAGAGCCCGCCAAACACTCACACTGACAATATACTACACTACAGTACAGTACAGTACACCACAGTATACTACACTACACTACACTACAGTATACTACACTACACTCCCCACAGCTAGAGACTCCAGCCTGCGGAGAGAGTCCGGCGAGAGCGGCACACTGGATCCTAGAGCCTGCCGCACACTCACACTGACAATATACTACAGTACAGTACAGTACACCACAGTATACTACACTACACTACACTACACTACAGTATACTACACTATACTCCCCACAGCGAGAGACTCCAGCCTGCGGAGAGAGTCCAACGAGAGGGGGCGCGCTGGGTCCTAGAGCCCGCCAAACACTCACACTGACAATATACTACACTACAGTACAGTACAGTACACCACAGTATACTACACTACACTACACTACAGTATACTACACTACACTCCCCACAGCTACAGACTCCAGCCTGCGGAGAGAGTCCGGCGAGAGCGGCGCGCTGGGTCCTAGAGCCCGCCAAACACTCACACTGACAATATACTACACTACAGTACAGTACACCACAGTATACTACACTACACTACACTACAGTATACTACACTACACTCCCCACAGCGAGAGACTCCAGCCTGCGGAGAGAGTCCGGCGAGATTGGCACACTGGGTCCTAGAGCCCGCCGCACACTCACACTGACAATATACTACACTACAGTACAGTACACCACAGTATACTACACTACACTACAGTATACTACACTACACTCCCCACAGCGAGAGACTCCAGCCGACAGAAAGTCCAGCAAGAGTGGTGCGCTGGTCCTAGAGCCCACCGCACACTCACACTGACTCTACACTACACTACAGTATACTACATTACACTACACTACACTACAGTATACTACAATACACTACACTACACTATACTACACTACATTACACTACCCTACAGTATACTACACTACACTAGACTACAGTGGACTACACCACACTACACTACACTATACTACAATACACTACACTACGCTATACTACACTACATTACAGTATACTGCAATACAGTATACAACACTACATTACACTACACTACACTACAGTATACTACAATACACTACACTATACTACACTACATTACACTACACTACAGTATACTACACCACACTACACTACAGTATATTACACTACAATACACTACACTATACTACACTACATTACACTACACTACAGTATACCACACCACACTACAGTATACTACACTACATTACACTACACTACAGTATACTACATTACACTACACTACAGTATACTACACTACATTACACTACACTACAGTATACTACACATTACACTACACTACAGTATACTACATTACACTACACTACAGTATACTACAATGCACTACACTATACTACACTACATTATGCTACAGTATACTACAATACACTACACTACACTATACTACACTACATTACACTACCCTACAGTATACTACACTACACTACACTATACTACAATGCACTACACTATACTACACTACATTACACTACACTACAGTATACTACACTACTACACTACACTACACTATACTACACTACATTACACTACCCTACAGTATACTACACTACACTAGACTACAGTATACTACACTACACTACACTATACTACAATGCACTACACTATACTACACTACATTATGCTACAGTATACTACACTACACTACACTACACTACACTATACTACACTACATTACACTACCCTACAGTATACTACACTACACTAGACTACAGTATACTACAATACACTACACTACACTACACTATACTACAATACACTACACTATACTACACTACACTATGCTACAGTATACTACACTACACTACAGTATACTACAATACACTACACTACAATACACTACAATACACTACAGTATGCTACACCACACTACACTACACTACAGTATACTACACACTACACTACACTACTGACAGGGCTACAGTTTATAAATATGTACAATATTAAATAATTTCATCATTTAATAATTTGCTTGTTTAATATTTGATTGCCGTATATGTATAGTATAAAATACATTTATGAAGACATAATAAAGAAATAAATACTGCATGTGTGTGTGTGTGTGTGTGTGTGTATTAACAAAAAAGGCTGTGAAAATATATTGTGTATTCGTTTGATCTTTCATTTCATTCGAATAAATCACAAAAGTCTAACCTTTCAACAACCTTTCAATTTTTGTTTATTTTAAATATTAATTAATAAGGTATTTTATTAATTATTTTGAAATATTTTTATTCCTTTTTTTACATGTATATTTAATTTTATATAGAAACTATTAATGTTTTATCAAGAAAATATGTGATTTGATTTTCTAGACAGTTAACAAACTATAATGCTTTTTATTTTTTATGTTATTTTTTAAAATTAATTTTAAATTTTAACTAATAATATATTTATTGCGTATTTTAAAAATGATTTATTTAGTTATTTATTTTATTTCATTTTTTATATAGTAATTGTTACTGTATGACAAGATTTGAGTGCTACAGCGAGTTTCTGGATCTTAACAGTATCAACTGTTAACAAGAGTATAAAAACTATAATGTTTTTTATCTTTATTTATTACAATATTAATGAATAATAATGTTTATTATTTAATTATTTAATTTTTATTTCTTTTTAATTAAATGTATATCTAATGTTATACAGAAATTGTTACTGTATGACAAAGATAATATGTGCAAATAAGATTTGAGAGCTACAGCGAGTTTCTGAAGAGTCAACAAGCTATAATGTTTTTAATTATTTTTTATTTATATCTATTTAAAATATTAATAATTTTATCATTTAAGATTTTTAAATATTTTTAATTATATGTATATCTATATTTACAGCAAGTTTCTGGAACTTAACAGTATGAATTGTTCACAAGAGATATGAACATTGAGCTAAACAGCTTATTGTGTTCCACAGAGGACAGAAAGTGATGACAGAATTGTCATTTTTAGGCGATCAGCTCCTCAAAGGATCTCGAGCTGGGAAGCCGGTATTGTTTGTGTGTGTGTGTGTGTGTGTGTGTTTGTGAATGGCATGGACGAGCCGGCCAGAGGACAGCAGAGGAATGTGATGCTTTTGTCTGTCCGGGGGAAGAGAGGCTCGGGCTGGAATGCCATTGATGAGAACGGACAGAAAAAAACGAGCCTCCAGGAAGTTTTCTCTCGCTCTGGCTCTCTGTGAGAACCTCTCGCTGTCATTCTGAGCCGCTCTCAGACGCTCCGGTCCCATGAACACAACCACTGCATTGTGTAAGCTGTAAACACACCGTCCACAAACTACAGCCGACCTCCCTCTCCGGACGAGTGAATGAAACACATTCCTGCTTACATCCGAGTCTGAGAAAAATCATTGTGTTTGTGCTGATGTCAGTCAAACAACGATTATAGTCCTCTTTGTTTACTGTTGATTCAGAAAGCACTTTCACTAACCTGTGAAACAATAACAAAATGATTGAAAAAATGTCTAATTTGTGATTTAGCTACACTCTTAAAAGAAAAGATCAAACAAAAATGAAAATTAGCTGAAAATGTGTTCACCCTCAGGCCATCCAAGATTAGGATGAGTTTGTTTCTTCATCAGATTTGTAGAAATGTGTCTCTGCATCAGCGTCTCAGCAATGGATGCTCTGCAGTGAATGGGTGCCGTCAGAATGAGAGTCCAAACAGCTGATAAAAACATCACAATAATCCACAAGTAATCCACACCACTCCAGTCCATCAGTTAACATCTTGAGAAGACAAAAGCTGAAACAAGACATTTTTAACTAAAATACAAGCCCATAATCCATAATAACGCTTCCTCCAGAGAAAAAGTCCATCTCCTGTTGTCTCTCACATCAAAATCCAGCCACATATTTGTTTAGAGCTGTTTTGGACTGTTTTCACTGTTTTCAAAAAAAAGAGAGACCGCCTTTTCACATATTTTAGCCAGTTTGAAGTTTGAACATCTTAAAAATGGATTTGTTTCTTATAAACACGCAGCTTCTGTCTTCTGAAGAAGTTAACTGATGGACTGGAGTGGTGTGGATAACTTGTGGATTATTGTGATGTTTTTATCAGCTGTTTTGACTCTCATTCTGACGGCACCCATTCACTGCAGAGCATCCATTGGTGAGCAAGTGATGCAATGCTACATTTCTCAAAACCTGTTCACATGAAGAACCATTTATGGTTTCCCAAATGAACAATTCTTAAATGTATTTCTTTGAAGAACCTTAAAGAACCTTTTTTGCAATGAAGACCGAAAGTGCATCAAAGCCAATAAAAAAAAAACTTTATTTTAACTATTCGAATTGTTAGATAAAACTATAGTTCATATCCAGAGTGAAAAAGCAGCCCAGATGAACTAGTACAAGAGGAATCTAAACCTCCCAGTATTGTAAGAACAGCCTGCTTAACCAGTCCTTTAGAGAAGCTTCAAATGGCCCTTTCAAAGCGTTCGACAGCTGGAGTTTGGGCAAAAGGTGACCTGAACAGTTGCAGAGGCCACGAGATGAGCAGCTGCAGCTCCTGCTCACGTCTGTGCTGCGCCTACAGGATCAACAACAGTTTGAGTGTTCTTATGGAAGAGCCATCCCAAAATAGCCCTGTAACTATGTTCTTCTGCTGCTTCTACTCACAAAACGTGTCAACTGCAGTTCTGTTGTGTGAAAACCACTGCATACTGCTTTGTTTCAGTCACATTTACATTTATCCATTTAGCAGATGCTATTCATTGAATTCTTACATTAGAGGTGATGCCAAGAAAAGTTACAAAGCAGGCTTGAGATGCAGGAGGGTTGGATTTTTAATCCTACTATAATTAAACGAACATGAATTTGGGAATGTATCAGTGTTTTGTCTGTGTCTCTTTTACTACATGAACAAAACCTGATGCCCATGTTCTCCAGCTTGATTTGAGACGATCCAAAGAGCATCTTGAGCTTTTGTGTAAGAAAGAAAATCTGATTGTCTATACAAAGAAGCACATGAATAGGAATTTGAAAGAATGATAAAAAAAAGTTTTGATAATTTTTAAAAAATCATTAAAATGGTATTTTATTTTTCAGAATCCTAAATAGTTCAGTTTATGTTTGTCCAAGTGTAATTAGTGTAATAAGTTCAGATATTTTTATTGATTTTGTTGTATGAACAGAGTAACTTTTCAGGTGAAAATAGTTAGACTGTAGTGCGAGTCAGTGCCAAGACATTCCAGCTCAGAGCAGGATTAGCTTTGATTAGATCCCAGCAAACGCTCTCCTAGCACACAACACATCAGCACTCTCAACAAAGACCACAGGAGGAGGGGCAGCTTCTCAAAAGACCTCTAATTATACACTTAAATGTATTGAACGAGAGGAATGCATTTAGGCTGGACGGGTTTGAGAGGATCATCGAAATTTGCAATCTTAAAAATAACTTTAGCATCTAGAGCCCTCTCCAAAAACACTTCATTTTCTAGAGAAAGAGAACAGTCTCATATTAGTGCTCTTTAGTTTAAGTTCCTCTTCACCTCACTTTGTGTTTGCAAATGTTTCTTATTTAAAGCTTTTCTTCTAACCAAAAATGCACCAGGTAGGTGTCACGTTTAAAACTGTTTATTATGTTAATTAAAAAAATCATGAACAACTGATTTAATTTAAACTCACAACCTCAAGATTTATTTATAATTTTGAAATTAACCCATTAAAATCAGTTAATATAAAATTAAAATGTTGTATATTTAGATATTGTAACAAAACATAAAACATAAATAAATACATTTAAAAAATACTAAATAATATTTTTAATGCACAATCTCAAGATATAAAATGCATTTATAATTGTGAAATTAATTCATTATATAAAATTAAGGCAGATACTGAAACTTGTGAATAAACCCCAAATCATAAAAGATTGAAAAAAAAATGAAACAAACATACGGTATTATATATATATAGCTATAGTTAATTTTAACTTTATTTTATTTTATTTGAACAAAAATGAATGGTCTTATATGAATGCAGAGTAACACAGCTGTCTAAGTGAACACTGCTACTTACTGCCCCAGTGTGAGTTTGTCCTGAAGTACAGTACACTGGTGTTATCGCGAGACTGGACCATTAACAACCTGCTCGACACACACAGACACACACACACACACACACGCAGCGCGGAGCTTCACCCGCACCGGACTCGAGTCGCGCTGAGGAGCGGAAACACAGACTCAACATCTGGACACACACCATGAGAGCACGCGGCTCCATCTGAGGACACAGCGGTGAGTGCGTGCGCGCTTTGATCTGGACTCCAGTGTGACCATGTATCCGCGACTCTGTCCGCGTTCCGCCGCCGCTCTTCACGACACCGGAGTTTATAACGCGACCTGAGCCACATCAGCTCACGGGATGTTTGGGCGTGTAATAAGGCATTAAAGGAGGAGAAAATCGCGTGAAAGTTCCGCGTAATGAACCGCTGTCTTGTTCTCGCGAGTTTGTTTTATAACAAAAGTATCCTGTCACGAGCTCGATCGCGCTTCCAAAACTTTAAAATCAGCGATACGCGTCCGTCTGTCTGTCTGTAGAAAGATCGTAGGCCTATATTAGAATCATAATGCGTTAAAAAGCAAAAACTCCGAGAAGTTTGAGGTTCCTCAGAGGAACATATGGCATAAAGACACAGCTGGAGATTTGAGGCTGATGTCAGAGCAGCTGACTCTACCAGCACACACACACACACTCTCTCTCTCTCTCTCTCTCTTCGCTCACATGGACGAGAGGTTGCGTTCAGTCGTCTGCTGCTCTGGATCTGTTCTTTTCATTGAGTTTCTGATGTTGATCATGTTTGAGTTGGAGATGTGAGATGTTGTTTGCGCATGACTGGATTCAGCTCATTCTCTGCTGCTGTTCGATGTGAAGATCAACTTGTGTGAGCGCTGAGAGAAGAGGGTATGTTGAGGTTTGCGATCATTTATTTCTTATAGTTTCTACACTTCAATGTTTAAACGAGTTGACTTTTATCCACTGTCTTGAATTCATTGATATTTTTGACATATACTGTAGCTCCGCGTTGCAAAATCTCGAAAGCACGACTTCTTATTTTTAATGATATTGCTTTTGTTCGTCTTTGATGCCTGTATGTTGAATTAGAAGAAAAACAATCGATTCTTTTGTAGCTTGGAACTATAATTCTGAGACAGCTGTTTGTTGTGCATTAAAAACATCTTTGAAATGCACAATCAAATGTCAATTTTTGACAGTCGATATATGTATAACTGCATTACAAACATCTTGGAAGCACAAGTCGTTTTTAATGTAGTAGGATATTGCATTTGTTTGTCTTCAGTGGTCTCTATGTTGAATCAGAAGTGAAATAAATATTTGTTTGTAGATTGAAACTATAATTCTGAGTTCTGAGTTAAAAAACATCTTTGAAACCCACAATTACATGTCAGTTTTTGACGTTTACTGAAGCTGCGCATTGCAAACATCTTGGAAGCACAACTTGTTTTTAATATATTACTATATTGTATGCATACGTATGTTAAATTAGTAGTGAAATAAGTGATTCTTTTGTAGCTTGAAACTATAAATCTGAGACAGCTGTTTGTTGTGCATTAAAAACATCTTTGAAACTCAATTAAAATGTCCGTTTTTGACAGATATACTGCAGCTGCATTGCAAACATCTTGGAAGTACGAAAGATATTACTTTTGTTTGTCTTTGGTGGCCTGTATATGTTGAATTAGAAGTGAAATACAAGATTCCTTTGTAGCTTCTGAGTTCTGAGTGTTTGAAACTCAACCAAATGTCGATATAATGTAGCTGCATGAACTTTCTCAGTGGCCCTCAGTGTGTTTTCATGTTGAATTAGAAAGATTTTCTGTGAGATAAAACCTTTTTTTTGTGCATTCAAGTTGTTTATTTTATACGATGCACATTGTTTCAAAGCAGCTTCGCAGGAAAATAACATGCAAACTTCTTCATACATACGAGAAGCGCTAGAAGAAAAAAAGCAGCTCGTGTTTGTAATGCAGAACACAGCGGGTTGGGTCTACTTTTGTTTGTCTCCAGCGGCCTGTAGATGCACCGTTGTGAATGGCTAACCGGCGTTTATTTAACATCCAGTTTTTCCTGTTTTCTGGCAGGTCACGCCATAAGAATGGAGTTCCCAGACCACAGCCGCCAGTTACTGCAGTGTCTGAGTCAGCAGAGACACCAAGGCTTCCTCTGCGACTGCACCGTGCTGGTGGGAGAGACGCGGTTCAAAGCGCACAGAGCCGTTCTGGCCTCCTGCAGCATGTACTTCCACCTCTTCTACCACGACCAGCTGGACAAAAGAGACGTGGTGCATCTGAACAGTGACATCGTGACGGCGCCGGCGTTCGGGCTGCTGCTGGAGTTCATGTACGAGGGAAAGCTGGAGTTCAGCGCTCTTCCGGTGGAGGACGTCTTGGCGGCGGCCAGCTACCTGCACATGTACGACATTGTGAAAGTATGCAAAGGAAAGCTGAAGGATAAGGAGCTGTGCGAGGTGGAGTGCGGCGAGAAGGCAAACGGTCACCCCGACAGGTAATATAGTATGATACTGCATGTGTATATATACCCAGGTGAAAAAAAGTGCACTTCCATAAAATACTTAAAGTGCTCTATCTGCACACTTAATATACTAAAAATGATTCTTTAGTACTTCTTAAGGGGAGACACTGCTGTTTTTTCATGCACCTGTCAAGATTTTGGGCTTTTTGTTTTTTCATAAAGTGTTTTTTCAGACTAGTGGAACTGTTAAGTGTTTCTTTTATAGCACTTTATCTATTTGTGTCAATAGATTTCAATTACAATACATATTTTTAAAGGCCGTTTTCTCAAAATGAGTTTTTTCTCCTACACTGAGCCATAAATCTCCACTTCAGCACTTACACACACCAAACATTACAGTTTTATTCCTGTCTGTATCCTGAAGGTTTTTACAGAGGGATTTGTTCATATATAATTTCCTTGATTATATACAACATTTTATTCTCCAAAAAACTGTGAAAATATATTGTTTTCTGTCTGTTCTAAGTATATTTCTGAATTATGGAGTGACAAAAATGAGACCCAAAATTCCCTCTGTAAAAACATTTGACTCTGTGTCAAAAAAATTAAACAAGAATTTTGAAACCGACTTCATCCACTGTTTAGATTTTTGTACTAGAAATGTATGCAAATTAGCACATATTTCATTAAATGCCTCATTTGCATATTTCAATCTAACATTTTTGCAATTATCAATGTAATCAAATCAAGTGGGTAAGTAAGGTGATAACTATTAGTTAATTTTTTTTACCCTATTCATCTGCAGTGTCTCACATTAACATAAACTTAATATCATCTACAACTGTCTATTTTGGGACACCATGAATATGAACCAAAATGCACTTTTAACATACTATCTCTGTATAAAAAATGTATTTAGTCACCACTTGTGGTACACTTGTATACATACACTAGTACACTCAAGTGTACTACTAAATACATTTTTGTAAATACGAAGATAGTATGTTAAAAGCGCATTTTAGTTTATATTCATGGTGTCCCAAAATAGCACAGTTGAGTACACTTAGATGATCTTAAGTCTATCTTAAGAAGTACTAAAGAATCATTTTTAGTATATTAAGTACAAAATTAGTGCGTGAAAATAGAGCACTTTAAGTACATTATGGAAGTGTACTTTTTTTTTCCACCTGGGTTCTGTATGTTAAATTAGCAGTGAAATAAACGATTCTTTTGTAGCTTGAAACTATAATTCTGAGGCTGATGATACATGGGGCAACATTTTGAGTAATGTTGCCGGGCAACTTTGGATAATGTTGCCATCAACAGGCATCCAGGTGAAACACAGAACCCACGACCGATCTAAATTATCCAGATAGAAATTTGTTACCCATTCTCAATGGTAAAGTGCCCAAGGAACATTGCTCAAAACGTTGCCCCTGTGTATCATCAGCATCAGACAGCTGTTTGTTGTGTATTAAAAAGCATCGTTGAAATGCAATTAAAATGTCAGTTTTTGACAGATATACTGCAGCTGTGCATTGGAAACATCTTATAGGGTGACCATAAGGGCCATTTTTACGGGACACGTCCTGGCCAGGATTTCTGTATTTGGCTCTGTTTCCCTGTTGTCATACTTGCTGAAGGTAATGATCAACCAATAACATGCAGGCATTGTACATAATCGACCAATCGTGGAGCGTGAGAGGGTGGGATCTATGGAGAACGGTCAAAGCAATGCAAATACATGCACATGTGGTCATTCGACTTGAAGCGCCGCTGCACAGACCGATCGTTGTATGACATCAAAGTACAGCGAGCGTGATTCAAAAGCAGAAGGAGCCGTTGCTCTCGCGGATGTCATACAATGATCGATCTATACAGCGCAAACAGCCAAAACCTGGATATTTTAGGCAATATCGAAATCCTGGCAAGAACATGTCTCGTAAAAATGGCCTGCGGAAGCGCAGCTTTTTAATGTAGTAGGATATTACTTTTGTTTGTTTTCAGTGACCTTTGTGTTGAATTAGAAGTGAAATTAAAGTAGCTTTGAAACTACAGTTGTGTCCCTGGAGCACAAAAGCAGTCATAAGTAACACAGGTATATTTGTAGCAATAGACAACAATACATTGTATGGGTCAATTTTTTTTTATTTTATGCCAAAAATCATTAAGGATATTAAGTAAAGATCATGTTCCATGAAGATATTTTGTAAATTTCCTTAAAAAATATTAAAAAATAAAAAAAATCCCTAAAAATGTAAGTTTTGATTAGTAATATGCATTAAGAACTTAATTTGGACAACTTTAAAGATGATTTTCTCAATATTATGATTTTTTTGCACCCTCAGATTCCAGATTTTCAAATAGTTGTATCTCAGCCAAATATTGTCCTAACAAACAAACCATACATCAATGGAAAGATTATTTATTCAGCTTTCAGATGATGTATAAATCTCAATTGTGAAATATTGACCCTTATGACTGGTTTTGTGGTCCAGGGTCACATTTCTGAGTTCTGAGCGTTTGAAACTCATTTTTGACAGAGGATATAATGTAGCATGAACTTTCTCAGTGGCCTTCAGTGTGTTTTCATGCCCGAGAGGTGGACAGTAGTGAAGTATTTTTACTCTGTTCAAGTGTCTGTACTTTATCAGTGTTTTCCTTTAGAAAACTTTTACTTCACAACATTCCAAAGTATAATATTGTACTTTTACTGCACTACGTTTCATATCAAATATAATTTAATACTTAATTACACATTAGAAATCTAGTACTTTCTTACTTTTACTCAAGTAAAAGTAATTAAAAGTTTTATGTAAAAAGTACTACATTTTTAATGTTCTTAAAGGTAAACAAAAAACTATTTTTATGTATAAAATATAGTGCAGTAAAAAGTACAACATGTTTTATGTTCTTTAGTATTAAAAGTAAAAAAACACAAAAAATGAAAAGAAATGTAGTGCAGTAAAGAGTACGACATTATGCTTTGGAATGTAGTAGAAAAACACTCTGATAAAGTCTATACTTATTAAATTGACTTGAGTAAAGTAAAAACACGTCACTACTGTCCACCTCTGCATGATGTTGCATTAGAAAGATTTTCTGTGAGATAAAGCCTCTTTTTTTCTTTTTGGGTTGCAAGGTCTCCGGATCTTGTAGGTGTCAATTATGTGTCATCCGAGGCCGAGGCCTGTGTCCGAACAGCTGGAAAAACAAAAGCTGATGTCAGTAGTTCGGCTGTCCCCGTGTCCCAGAGGTCCCGGGCGTCGGATGACACAGATCGCGCGCTGGATTTGTCTTTCAAGCCTCTGTCGAGCCGAGACGCCTTCCACCCCTCCTACGTCTCGGGACAGCTGGCCCTCGACAGCCAGCAGCAGGGCACCGAGCCACTTGTTAAAGACGAACATGACTTGCTGTCAGAGCAGGAGGATGGTGATCCGGTGAGCCCAGAGAGCCAGCGCTTTGGGAATATCGCCAGGAGTTCGGTGGTGACAGGGTTCGCTGGCCTTTTCCCCGAAAACAAGGCCACGGCTTCGCTGCTCCCTCCGGACGATGACCTGATGGAGGAGGAGAATGGGTTGCGTGTGCGTTCGGAGCATCATCTCGGGGACAGCGAGGGCGAGGATGAGGACGACCTGGCGTCTTCAGACATCTCCACATCCAGCGGGGTTCTCCTCCCGCCGGGCAGGCAGCAGGTTTGCATATGTCCGCTCTGCAGCAAAGTCTTCCCGAGCGCTCACGTGCTCCAGCTCCACCTCAGCTCACACTTCAAGGAGAAAGACGGCGTTCGCTCCAAGCTCTCGCCCGACGGCTCCGTCCCGACCTGCTCGACGTGCGGCAAGACCTTCTCCTGCATGTACACGCTCAAGCGGCACGAGCGCACGCACTCCGGCGAGAAGCCGTACACCTGCGGACAGTGTGGGAAGAGCTTCCAGTACTCACACAATCTGAGCCGGCACGCCGTGGTGCACACACGAGAGAAACCGCACGCGTGTAAGTGGTGCGAGCGGCGCTTCACACAGTCCGGCGATCTGTACCGACACATACGCAAGTTCCACTGCGGCCTCGTCAAGACGCTCGCTATCGGATGAAGGCGGGACAAACGTGGTGCAATCACGTCCTTTTGTATAAAAACAACAGCAGTTTTTATGAAGAAGAAGAATATCCAGTATTTTGCAGGTGGCAGAAATCAGTTCATTAATGACTGTAAAACACAATTGTGTCTCCAGCAATCAGCAGTTTGATGCATTTGGGTCTTTGACATCATATATATATGTGTGTGTGTGTGTTAAATATATTGAAATATAATTAAAATATATTGTATATTTCATAAATGTTTTTTAACTGATATATACATTAAAATATATATTATCTTATATATTTCACACACACACACACACACACACACACACAAATATATGTATAATATGTAGTTAAAAACAGTTTAAAATATATGTATTTTTATACACACATATATATATGGGTAGTTGACAAATATAAATTGGACTGTGTCCTATGGTGTGACAGCAAAAATGTAGAAATACAATTTTTTTTCTTAACATACAAATAACATGAGAAAAATGTATCTTTATTCTTAGAGTTACAAATAGCATGAGAGAGGTTTATCTTCAATATTTTGTTCAATGTAGAAGGTTTTTTTTTTTTTTTTTCATCACACCATAGGACACATTGATACATCAACTACCCATATATATATATATATTATATACTTAAATATATACATGTGTATATAAAACAGTTTAAATACATATATAAAGTTACATATATTAACTGTTTTATATATATTACATATAACAGTTCTTAACTATACACACACACACACACACACACACACACAAGATGTCAAAGTCTCAGATGCATCAAAATATTGATGAACATTAAAAAAGAAATATATATGAACGCAGTGCACTGATAAAACAGTCCTGCAGCTCCGTCCAGAAGATTTGCTTTTGTTTCTGCTGTAATTTATTACAAATCATTTGAGCGTCATGACAGAGAAAGTTTTGCTGATGATTCGATTGTTTTTCTGTGTAATCACTTATCTGAAGTCCAGAAGAGCAGATTTAATTTATTGTGTTTCTGTCTCCTGAAGGGCTTCGTCACTGAAATGTTTCACTGAAGCACTTGACAACATTTAAAGTGACGTCTTCTTTTAAAGCTACTGGCTATCGGTCAGGATTATGTGCTTTTCTTTTAGTCGAGGACTGGATTTGAACCGATCCTCATCAGATCGTAGTGTTTTGATGGTGGTCTGGGTTTAGACATGAAGGACTAGTTAAGCTTATACTAATATCAGAAGAACGTTGATCCTTCTACTAGTTTTTTAACATCTACTGGAATGTTTGTTGTTTTATTTCTTCTTTCTGCAAACAGAAATATGGTTGAACCACTGCTGACTGAATCTTAGAAGCGTTTTCTTTCATATTTTCTGCTCATTTGACGGATTCTTTATGTAGTAACTAGCACTAAAAACCCACGTTATGCTGTATGTTTCATCGGTCCTGATAAACTTGATTAGTAATTTATTAGCTGGCTTTGGTTCAGGGTTTACTCTAATGTTGGGATAATCGATCAGTTGCTGTATGTGAGTACCTGATTTCATCGACTATCGAGCACTTCACTGATAGATACAACACTCATATACCGTAGGCTGCTATTTCTAACTGTGTATTTATTGTAAATATGTATTTTATTTATCAAATCATTGTCACATGTGGTTTAGGATATAGTATGACTGAAATCTCTGGTAAAAGCTGCAGTTTTTCACAGTCTTCCAGTTCACATCGCTGTGGTTGTCTGAACTCTCCTCAGTTCTGTTGCTTCACAAGCACAAACATTCGTATGACATGAAGACTAATAATCTACCTGAAACACCCACAATTATGATATTTCTGATGATGCACGTGTAAAAGCAAGCGTGCATCATATTCTGCTGCATATCTGCATCATGATTCAGTTTATTGACAATTTACAGTTTGTTCGCGTTTTTGTTTGTTTTTTACATTTTCATTTCTGTGCAAATTAATATCATGCTACACTGGAGTTTGTGGGCTAACAGAAGATTTCACATGCTGGTGATTTTTGAATGTTTTTTAATACTTCTTTTCTTATTTTGACGATCGTATGTACATCGACGCTGTTCCTCATTGGAGATTCACATTTCTGATGCTATTCAACATTCATAAATCCAATATATGAATGCAATAATGAACTGAATGATTCAGTGTTCCTGCTGTCAGATTTTCAGTAATAATGTCTCTTTTAACACGATGAAGGTGTTTCTCAGTTCAGTCTGCTGAATGATGGCTGTATATGTGCATTAATACCAGATTATTGTCTTCTGAAGGTTCAGACTGTGAAATTGTATAATCGTAAGTAATATTTATTGATTAGTTTCTTGTGCAAAATTTTACTGTATCTCAGAATTTTGACTTGTAAAATGAAAGATGATACTACGTTGAGACTTTTTAATAGACTTTGTAGAAGTGCCATTAGATGTAATATAATTTTTTGATAAACAAAAGCATATTTTATAGGAAACAAAAGCTTCATTGTAAGTCCTTTAGTGAATGTAGATGACAATCTGTTTGAGTTGATTTTGCCTGAATTCTTTGATAATTTATTTGGATTCTTTGTTTGTTTGTGTGTTTGCGCTTGCTTTGCTCTCTTTCTTTCTTTCTTTCTTTCTTCTCCGGCACATTGTGCCTGTTTGTTTGTGCTGTGAAAATGTGACAATCTTTATCTAGATCTTTATTTAGCTGAAGCGTAGATTAAACAACATTTTCTGTGGAATTATTGTGCTTGTTTTTTTGTGATGTTGCATTTCAGAAAAACTCCATTCAGAACACTGAATATTTACCAGAAGAAAAATGATCAAGTTACAAGTAAAATCATCCTCAGTTTATCTTCTGTGAAAAACCTGTGAATTTGCAATACCTTTAAAATTGCCCAGAAGCTGTTAATATTACTAAGTGTGAGTGTAATCTCTGAAAAATGATTTTTAAAATCCTTCTAGGTGACTAGAAAAGTCATGGAAATGCATTGGTTAAATAAATCTGATATTTTTATAAGGGTTATTAGAGAGAATAAATAATGGAAGATTAAAATAATTCTGTTCATGAATAAAACAAAAACACAAAAGGAGTGATTTATTTCTGTAGGGCTAAAATTAAAACAACCTAAATCAGTTCAAAGTATGTTTCCAATTAACTCTACAGTATTTTGGCATAAGTTCATTACCTGTAGAATCTAGTTTAATTAGACAGATGTCAACATCTTCATAAAACATCAAAACTACACAGAAAAAAACCCCGACCCAGGTGACTTGAGTTCTGTAGGTAATATCAATTCCATATTATGCTCAGATTTAACTCTTTTCAGTGTAATTTCTATAAAATTCTATTTTTAAAAATGCTGCAGGTGACTGTAAAAGTCAAGGAAATGGGTGGGGTGACATTTCAGAGTTGAATTCAAGAAGAAATAATGGAATATTTACATCATTTTTGTTCTTGAATGAAACATTTGTGTGCAATATAATAAAGTTGGCAACATATTCAAGGGATAAATCATTAAGGTTTTCATAATAAAAAATAATATTTGCTTCTGTAGGCCTGAATAAAAAAATTTTATGGAAATAAAAAATAACTTAAATCAGTCCAGAATATGTTTACAATCAAACTCTACAGTATTTTGGCATAAATTCATCATCTGTAGAATCTAGTTAAATTATACAGATGTCAACATGGATGTCCTCATCTTCATAAAAGTAAAAGAATATATGACCCAGGCGACTTTACTAAAATCTTAAAGTCTCGAAAAATTCTGTATTTAATATAACTCTCCTAGTTTCGCTCAGCTTCATTATTTCTTTGCTCTTTTTGAGTGTAATCTCAATATAATGATCATTAAAATCCTTCCAGGTGACTGGAATCTCATGGAAAGTCATTGGTCAAACGCATGTGGACCAGGAACGAATGACCTCAAACGAGTTTTTAGGAGATCTATGCACAGAAAACCCTTCAGCTTCTCCTCAATACAGAGGATGATGTGGATGTAAGATAAAGCAGGTGCTTTACATTCAGTTTTAACCCTTAAGAAGATTTAACTCATTTCTTAACGAAAGAACGCCTCCTTCACTGGACGCTCATTTGCATTCTGAGCAAACAAACGTTCACGCCGGAGGAGGACAGGAAATGCGTGGCTAATTCGGAATCTCAAAGCCAATTCACTGGTCATTTTCTTAGCGAGCGAGATGCTAATTATTCTCCGACTGCACATGTAAAGCAATCCAGCTGCTCGGCGGTGTGATTCCCATGACCCTGCCCCCATCCGCCCCTGCAAACAGCCCGACTCTTTTGTGTGCCGTTAGTAGTTTGGCGTGTCTATTGTCCGCTCCGGCGCTCAGGTTCTGCCCTGAAGCTCAGTGAACCGCTGCAGACCCGCGTGAAGGGAACGAGCTGTAAATAAGGGTGTGTGGCGGTCTGGCTGGAAATACTAGAATATAAACCAGAGGCCTGGAGGATTACACTTTACTGACATTTCACCTGCTGCCAGAGACCAGTCATATAATCACAAACCAGAGGAGGAAAAACAACATTAAATGTTGATGGTCCAATTGTGCATAAATTAATCTGCTTTCAAATGAGAGGAGAAAACACGTTTTTCGATGTCAAAAGGTCATGTGGTCATGTGGCAATGAACAGGGAATCAAATTTATTTATGTATATACCTCTTTTCACAATATACACTGTTTCACAGTAGCTTTGCAGAAAATCGTAATGTTTATGTTTATAATATCTTAATATCTTCATGCCTTCTAGATGCAGATTAGAGAATATTTTTTAAATTTTGCAAAGATATACACAATGTAAAAATATAAGCACCCAGCAAACACCCTAGCAACCACTCAGAAAACCCAAGCAGCACCCTAGCAACCACTCAAAAACCCCAACAACCCAATAGCAACCATTCAGAACAGATAGAAAAATACATACGTGAATCAACAAGCTAAAAATGCTCACAACATGTAAGCAACCACCTAGCAACACCCTAGCAACCACTCAGAAAACCCATGCAACACTCTAGCAACCACTCAAAAAAAACCAACAACCCAATAGCAACCATTCAGAACAGATAGAAAAATACATACTTGTATCAACAAGCTAAAAATGCTCACAACATGTGAGCAACCACCTAGCAACACCCCAGCAACCACTCAGAAAACCCTAGCAACACCCTAGCCAACCACTCAGAATGCCCTAACAACCCAATAACAACCATTCAGAACAGATAGAAAAATGCATACCAACAAGGTAGCAATGCTCACCCTAACAAATACAAACCCTAGCAACCACTTAGCATTCGCCACCACCCAGCAACATTGTAGCAACCACTCAGAAACCATAGCGACACCCTAACAACCACTCAGAATGGCGAGAAAAATGCATATTTATATCAACAAGCTAAAAATGCTCACAGCACGTGAGCAACCACCCAGAAGACCCTAGCAACCACTTAGAAAGCCCTAGCAACTCCATAGCAACCACTCAGAACAGCTTGAAAACTGCATACTTGTGTCAACAAGTTAAAATGCTCATAATACATGAGTAACAACCTAGCAACCCCAGGCGACATTAAAAAGGGTTATCTTGGGTAAATATTTAAAATGAATCATTCAAAATGTTTAGAGTCATTTAGAAACCAAACAATACAACTAAAAGGGCAATGTTAAAACAGTAGTTTAGTCTTTCATGTTACATAATTTTGCATATTGTTTTCATTTCTATTGATTTTAAGGGCATTTTATTTTGCGAACTGTGTTTGGTCTCCCCTTGATATCTGATATAAAATCTGCAAAACCAGTTGAAGGACTGGACTAGACAACTAGCAAATGAGAAACAAGCATGCCATGACTAGTTGCACTCTTTGATGAGCGCGCTGTCGTCTCTTTGACTTAATTAGATGTGTGTTTTGCCCTCGCTTATCAAAAAGCTTCATGTAATTTCCATTTCGCCACAGCTAGCACATTTGCATGTATTCCCCAGACGACAGCAAGTCTTTGTAGGAGAAGTGAAGTTGAAACTTGGATGTCTTCACCTCGCAAGGCCAGCGGTGGGAGACCTTGACCTCTGAACGGACGGCCGGGGACATCTGGTGCTGGCCATGTTTATTTATTTATTTACCTCATAACAAAAGACAGGTGGTCACACTTGAAAAGGAGCGATGCAGCCTCACACACACACACTCACACACACTCGTGCACATAAAACAGAAAAAGAGCAATGCTCTGTCAGAGACGAGACCTTTGTGTCTTATATAATTAACATCAAAACATTATATCCTCAATATCACCTTTTTAGCACCGTGGTCACACAGTGATGCTATGAGATGGTGATACTTTGATAAATATCATGATATGTTGTTCATGCATCATATTTTCAAGGTATTTTACAGAATACCATAGTACTAACATGGTACAAAAATCATGATAATACCATATACTCAAAACAAACCAGCAACTGCTTTAAACGGCTTGAAAACAGATACTTCTATCAGCAAGCTTACAACTCGTTAGCAACCACCTAGCAACTCCCTAACAACAGGAGGGGGAGACAACTAAACATTTACATTTAGTCATTTAGCAGAGGCTTTTATCCAAAGTGACTTACAAATGAGGACAATAGAAGCAATCAGAATCAACAAAAGAGCAATGATACACAAGTGCTATAACAAGCCTCAGTTAGCTTAACACAGTACACCTAGCAAGGTTTGTTTTATTTTAAATTATATAATAAATAAAAAGAAAACAGATAGAATAGAAAAAGAATATAGCAAGCTAGTGTTAGAGGCCTTTTTTGCTTTTGTTAATTGTATAATAAATACAAAGAAAACAAATATATAGAATACAAAAAGATTAGAGAAGCTAGTGTTAGTTTTTTTTAAGAAAACAAGCAGTTAGTAAATGAATAGAGTGCAAGTCTAAAGGGGCAAGTTTTTAAGAATAGAATTAGAATAGAGAGCGCTAGAGTTAGAGGGTCAAATAAAGATGGAACAGATGTGTTTTTAGCCGGTTCTTGAAGATGGTTAAGGACTGCACTGTATTTATTAACAGTATTGGGGGTAATGCATTACAAGTAACGCGAGTTATGTAATCAGATTACTTTTTCAAATAACTAGTAAAGTAATGCATTACTTTGTAATTTACAAGAAAATATCCTAAGTTACTTTTTCAAATAAGTAACTCCAGTTACTGTTTTCCCCATTTATTGATTGACAGCTCTCGTGTCCTCATGTTGAGAGAAATCAGGAGTAAGACGTTACTGTGTTCTAGAATAAATGTGAACATGCATTAATTCATCTCACTCGCAAAAAACATGTGAAATGCAACTCAGAATATGACGCAAACCTGCAATAATTCAATGTTAAATAACACAAATATCCTTTTTGTATTTAATCCCATTATATTAACCAATGTCTTTGCTGCTTCAATGATCCAATTCAACCATACTAATAAGCAAAAATTACTCAAGATAAACTTTTGTCCTTTTTTTTATTGCTGAAGTGTGTTGAACTTTCTTCTTCTATGTTCTACTTTACAGACGGTGAATTTAGATTTCCTTCAGTCTGAGGTATCTTCATTTCACTTTTGGTGTGAAAGGGCTTTTGCATTTGCCAAAAATAGAACTTTTTTTTATATTAAACCAAACAAGCAAGCCCTGCCCAGATTTAAAAAGTAACATGATGCATTACTTTTCATTAAAAATAACTAAGTAGCATAATTAGTTACTTTTTTAGGGAGTAATACAATATTGTAATGAATTACTTAGAAGAAGAAACTCCGAAGAAGTAGCAGTTCACGAATCATTTACAGTATATCGGAACTTTGAAGCACGTATCGCGAATCATTTGATTTAGATCAGGACTTCGGAGCGGGTTTGCCGGACAGAAAGACACCGAACACTCTCGGTAAGATAAGTGTACCATTACACCCTCTTACTAACAACCACAGAACACCATATCAAACACCCCAGCAACACCCTAGCAACCACCAAAAACAGCTAGAAAATGAATTCTTGTGTGAACAAGCTAAAATGCTCATCACAAATGAGTAACCACCTAGCAACACCTTAGAAACCACTCAGAATAGCCTAGCAACACATGGTTAACAAACCTAGCAACCCTAAACCAAACCTAACCAACAAACTAAAAATTCTTGCAGAATTGTTAGAAACCACCTAGAACACCCTAGAAACACCCTGGCAACCACGTACATCATCCTAGTGACCACTAGTACAAACTACTGTATAAAAACAAAGAAACAAACTACCTTAGCAACCACGCAGAACACTCTTGCAATCACTCATAACAGCTAGAAAATGCATACTCGTATCAGCGAGCTACAAATGCTCACAATACTGTAGTAGCCACCAAGCAACCATCCAGAAGACCCTAGCAACCACTCAAACACCCTAGAAACTCCCCAGCAACCACCCAGAACAGCTAGAAAATGCATTATTTTGTTAACAACCACCCAGAACGCCCTGGCAACCACTTAAACCCTAGCAACCACTCAGAACATCTAGAAATTGCATACTTGTATCAACAAGCTATAAATGCTCACAATACTTTAGCAACACCCTAGCAACCACTCAGAACACCCGAGAAACACCCTAGCAACCACTCAGAACACCCTAGACACGCCCCAGCAACCACTCAGAACAGCTACAAAATGCATTATTTTGTCAACAACTACCTAGAACACCCCGACAACCACTCAAAAACCCTAGCAACATCCTAGCAACCACTCAGAACACCCGAGAAACACCCTAGCAACCACTCAAAACACCCAAGACACGCCCCAGCAACCACTCAGAACAGCTACAAGATGCATTATTTTGTCAACAACTACCTAGAACACCCTGACAACCACTCAAAAACCCTAGCAACCACTCAGAACACCCGAGAAACACCCTAGCAACCACTCAGAACACCCAAGACACCCCAGAAACCACTCAGAACAGCTAGAAAAAGCATTATTTTGTCAACAGCCACTCAGAAAACCCAAGCAACCACTCAGAACAGCTACAAAATGCATTATAGAACACCCTGACAACCACTAGAACACCCTGACAACCACTCAAAAACAGAACCTAGAACACCCATTATTTTGTAGCAACCACTCAGAACACCCAAGACACCCCAGACAACCACTCAAAAAGCCCTAGCAACCCTAGCAACCACTCAGAACAGCTACAAAATGCATTATTTTGTCAACAGCCACTCTTGCAACCACTCAGAGAGCCCTAGAAACAGCCCTAGCAACACCCTAGCAACCACTCAGAACAGCTACAAAATGCATTATTTTGTCAACAGCCACTCAGAGAGCCCTAGAAACACCCTAGCAACCACTCAGAACAGCTACAAAATGCATTATTTTGTCAACAGCCACTTGGAAAGCCCTAGCAACACCCTTGCAACCACTCAGAACAGCTACAAAATGCATTCTTTTATCAACAACTACCTAGAACATCACTGAATCGTGAAATTATGCATAATGAACTTTGATTGTTTGAAAAACTCCTGGAAATCAAAAGTTGACTGTAAGAAGGGGGATTTTAGTAACATGTCCTTCTGTCCAGTATGGAGCATGAGCAGAAGAGGAGTCCAGCGCACAGCTGTCACTCCTGCACTACATGCACTCGTATTTATAGCAGCTGCATCATCGCAGCCGGCCGTGTGTCTGCACACAGCTGCTCTGTACAAATGGGGGGTGATGCAGAGCCACACGCCTGGACTTAAGTGCGTCCAGGAGTCAGCGGGGCCCGGCAGGCCTTCGGGGGTCCCTGGCATGTGGCGCGGGGAAAGAAGAGCCGCCTCGGAAGTCACGGCTGTGACCTTTTACAGTAAAACGCTTGTGATGAAAGTCTGGACAGCTGCAGAGAAGCACAGACAAAAGAACAGGAGTGTCAGGAACATCTAATTGCTTTTCCATCTCCACAGCATGCATGAAGACTCCTGCCCTCAGTATCACGATCTATATTAAAAGATCACGTCATCATTTACTCACCTCTGTAGTGATGCTGACAATCTTCCACACAATTATGAAATGAAAGAAGTTTTCAAGCTTCAATAAGGATGAAGAAGTATCATAACAGTAGTTCATACAACTAGTCTGCTATATTCAGCGTCTTCTGAAGTCATATGATGCTTTCTGTGAGGAACAGACCCAAATTTACATCATTTTAGAATTACAGGCAGGTGTGTTTGATTTGGGTCGCAGCCAAACTCTCAATATCCCTGATTTAAGAGCTGCGTGTTTAATAGTGAGAGCATGTAAAGAAATGCAATATCTATTTAAATATTCATGAAAATAACACAGAGGAAACATTTTGTCATAAGCCAAAAACAAAGAGTCCCGTGCAGTAAAGGGTGTCTGCTCTTTATTTAACCTAGTGTTATGTTTAAGCAATTTGTAATGGACAAATAATCCTTAAAAAAACAATACAATGCCATTAAAGTTTGGGGTCAGTAAGATTGATTTATCAAGGATGCATTGAATTGATCAAAAGTGACAGTAAAGACATTTATAATGTTACAAAAGCTTTCCATTTCAAATAAATGCTGTTCTTTTGAACTTTCTATTCATCTGTGAATCCTGAATTATTTTTTTATCTCAGTTTCCACAAAAATATTGTGCAGCACAACTGTTTTCAACATTGATAATCAGAAATGTTTCTTGAGCAGCAAATCATCATTATTAGAATGATTTCTGAAGATCATGTGACACTGAAGACTGGAGTAATGATGCTGAAAATTCAGCTTTGATCACAGAAACAAATTACAGTTTAACATTCACATAGAAAACAGCCATTTTAAATAATTTCACAATTTTTACTGTATTTCTGATCAATTTAACTCTAATATAAACAGGCTAAGGTACCTTGGTTACACTATGGTACTTTCTATGCCTGAAACAGCACAGTTGCTCCGAGCCAGAAGTAGTGTATGAGGATTCAGTGTCTGATTGAACTTAAAGTTTATAATTTACACAGAAGTATGACTTTAGTGTCCTGAAGTGTTACAGGAGCATCAAACCTCTGGTTCCAGTATCATTTAAAGTCAAATTAATTGTTGCATTGATTTTAAACAACTTTTACAGACTTCCACTTCATTCTAAAAGAAAAAGCTCCATCATCAAAAAGTTTTACATTTAGCAGATGCTTTTATCCAAAGCGACTTAAAAATGAGGACAATAGAAGCAATCAAAACCAACTAAAGAGTAATGATACACAAGTATTATGACAAGTCTTGGTTAGCCTAATGCAGTACACGTAGGAAGGGTTATATATATATATATATATATATATATATATATATATATATATATATGAAAACAAGTAGATAGAATAGAAAAAGCTAGTGTTAGACAACTTTTTTTTTTTGTTTTAATGATTAAAGTTTTGCTAGGAGACAGTGAATCTGTCCTGACAGACAGCTGTTCACTGAGAAACTAATGAAGTATTATATTCAGGTGCTGCCCTCTAGTGACAAACACCTGATCACACCACTGTTAACACATCCAACAATGTGCTATATACGTGTTTGTTTGTCTATGCATCCATCCATCCAAGTCCAAAACATCATAATTATGAAAGTATTAATGTCAAGTATTTATTTCAATAATCATACGAGTATGTACATAAGAGGAAGAGAGAAAAACAATGCAAGCGTATATATAATATAGTAATCTCATTTACATTTAATTGGTAATGCATTAAAAATCTTGTCAGGTGTAATGGTCATCAGTCGTCTGTTCTGGTCACTGCTATCAGGATGAACAGCCACAGCAGAGGACACGCTCATAACGCTCACTGTAACTGAGCACAGAGAATGAACAGATGATTTCAGAAGAAAAACAGGCTTCAGTGAGCACAGTCACTCCAGCATGAAACTACAGATCTAATACAGTAAAGTTAAGCATCAAGCATGTTTGTTGGTATAGCATGCAAATCCAAAACTAAACATCCCAAACGTGCATATGAGCTTTGTTTTAAAGGAACACTTCAAAATGTGCTGACAATGTGCTCATCTCAGGCCATCCCAGATTAGGATGAGTTTGCTATAATACACTCCAGTCCATCAGTTAACATCTGGAGAAGACAAAAGCTGAAACAAATCCAGCATTAAGATGTTTTTAACTCAAATACGATCCATAATCCATAATAACGCTTCCTCCAGTGAAAAAGTGTTCTGGTCTGAATCAGGAGAGAAATCTGCACAGATCAAGCAGCGTTTACAAGACAAAACAGCTCTAAACAAATATGTGGCTGGATTTTGATGTGAGACAACAGCAGATGCACTTTTTCACTGGAAAAATCTTAATGATGGATTTGTTTCAGCTTTTGTCTTCTCCAGATGTTAACTGATGGACTGGAGTGGTGTGGATTACTTGTGGATTATTGTGATGTTTTTATCAGCTGTTTGGACTCTCATTCTGACGGCACCCATTCACTGCAGAGCATCCATTTCTGAGCAAGTGATGCAATGCTACATTTCTCCAAATCTGATGAAGAAACAAACTCATCCTAATCTTGAACAGCCTGAGGGTGAGCACGTCTTCATTTCTGGGTGAACTATTCTATTAAAGGAAATCAAGAGCAGCATGTAATGCGGTTGACTCACTCGGTGACGGCGCATAAGGAGCAGCAGCGGTCGGAGCAGATGTTACACTCCTGGATACACGCTGCACATGCGGGACGCTCGCACTGAGAGCACGGCTTCCTCGAACCAGAGACCCTCTGACACACACAGCACGCTGAAGGAGCCGCGGCACAACCTGACGACACAGACACAGTTACTACAGCAGTTCAGAGCATACTGCACTCAAGAAAACACAAAACATCATCAGGGTTGATTAAAAGACAGTTTGAGCAAAACCTCAATCATTTATCCTCAAGTAATCCCAAACATGACTGTGAACAACTTCTAAAAAAGTATTTAAAATGTTCCACACTTAATTTACGATCTGCAAAGGAGCAGAAAATTGTTCAAATATTCAATTTAACGTCACAAAATTTAAAAAATACGCTTTTCTGTAGCCGTTTAGATGCTGCAAAACACCCACAGATGCTGCAGAAATTGTATTTCTGTTATTAGCCATAATTCAGACCTTGAATCCAGGATTAGGTTTATAATAATGTTGTACATGTGAAAATGGACTGAGAATTGAACAAACAGTTGTAATCTGGCTCAGATCTGGAACCGTGTGTTTGTGGTGTTTTTCTGATGATTAAGGGAGAAAACAAAGACTTCACCACACAAATGATTCTTAATGTTCTCAAAAGTGCAACAAAATGCATCATATTTTGTGAGAAAGTGTGACGCGCTCCAGCAAAAGACACTGTTTGTGGAATCAGCAGCACAAAATTATTAAGAAACTTTGATTTCATTCAGCAGATATGACGCATCATCATCACATGACGGCACAAATAAGTCTCACTTCACACTGAACGGATCACATCTGGCTCTGCTCGTTTCTCATGGCTTCACCTGCAGCAGCGTTTGCTCTCTGTAAGCGTCCGTCCAGCCCGATGCATGTCTGTCCTTTGAGAAGTGTCTGATGTCCAGGAGCCGGTGATACAGCAGTCTGACCGGACACGAGCGCGTCTGAAGCCTTCTCCGCCGCGTCCGCCTTCCAGATTCGACCCATCACGGCTTTGGTCCCGTTGAAGAGCAGGTTCTTGGTCTTTTCTAATTAAGAAAAAAAAACAAAAACACAACAACAGGTAAGACAAGAGAGTAAGCAGAGGGAAAAAAAATAATAAAATATAATAATAATAATAATAATAATAATGTGTGTTTAGCAATACTTAAAAATAACCTGCTGGTAACATGAATCAGTTAAAAAATGAACTAAAACAACATTACAAATAAATGTATTCCCTTATTTTGTAAACATTTTTCATGCAACTTATTATAAAAGCAGCTGTAAGGTTGTGATTACATACAATGAAACTAAAAAACACTTGAGCAATTATATATATATATATATATATATATATATATATATATATATATATATATATATATATATATATATATATACATACATATACATATACATATTGCCAAAATATTGGGTCGCCCCCTTCTAATGAACATATATATATATGAGAACAAATCTTATGTTAAAGCATATAATATATTCTAGGAAATTGTGTGCTTCTATATTATAGCAACATGACAACTCTTTTCTATAACATGACATGTCTCTGTGTATAAGACAAGGTTCAAAAAGAAATGATTGATTGAGTCAGTGTGGAAGAACTTGACTGGTCTGCATAAAACCAAGTCCTAATCCCAGTTTAACACCTCTGGTGTGACTGTAAATGCAGACCTTGAGACAAAAACTCATCACCAAACACCAATGACTTGTACATACATGGGAATTAGACAAAAGTATTCACCCCCTTTTTAGAACAGAAAAATGCACTTCCAAATCTGTGGCAACAACGATGGGAACATAATTCATGCATTTTTAAATAATAGTTTTTCAATCTGTTGCAACAGTTTTGGAAGTGTCTAAAAATGACTTTTGATACCCAGTGTATGTACAAGTCATTGGTGTTTGGTGATGAGTTTTTGTCTCAAGGTCTGCATTTACAGTCACACCAGAGGTGTTAAACTGGGATTAGGACTTGGTTTTATGCAGACCAGTCAAGTTCTTCCACACTGACTGAATCAATCATTTTCTTTTTGAACCTTGTCTTATACACAGAGACATTGTCATGTTAGAATAGAAAAGAGTCCAAACTGTTGCTATAATATTAGAAGCACACAATTTCCTAGAATATCATTATATGCTTAAACATTAAGATTTGTACTCATAGAAATTACTAAAGTAGTCAAACCTGTTCATTAGAAGGGGGCGACCCAATACTTTTGGCAATATAGTGCATGCATATATATATATACACACACGTATATATGTATGTATATATAAAACCGTTGAAACGTATTGATTCTCAGCAGCAGAATTCAATTAAGAACAGCTTTAATTAACGTTACACGCTGTAATTAAACTGACAAACACCGGTCAATGATCTTTGATTAATCTGATGACATTAACACCGCCTGATAAACACTGATCATGATTAACTGGATTGATATAGTAAATATTAGCATTAAGTTTCTATGATTATCAATAGCTACGACCAATTATAAAGCAATACTTTGATTCACTTACTGTATAATTTTCATTATAAAACATTCTAATGATTTATATTGCTGATATGGTTTTAACTCTAACGCTGTTATAAGTGTAATAATGTTTCTATCTCACCATAAATCTGTTGTTTGTACTCGAGTCCGAGAACCTCCTTCTGACCAACATGAACTTTATACTGCGAGGAGAAGCTCTCGCTGAACGGATACGAGCGCTTGGGCATTTTAAAAACGACAGGTTATAAAACACGACAACTAAAGCGACGGAGAACGAAAAACAAACTAATTAACGTTACACAACCAAACAAACAAACAGCGCGAACGTGCAGGAACAACAACACGCGCTCGCGCTTTAAGAACTCTGCTTCTTCTTCTTCATCCGCTGCAGCGGCGGACAGACGCGAGGACGCGCTCAGCGCCACCTGCCGATCCTCAGGCGAATCACAGCCACTGCTGCTTATAACCAGAGACCGAGCCTGCGTCCCAATGTGCATACTATCCATCCTAAATTCTATGTGATATTAGTAATTTTCAATACTATTTAGGGCAGATAGTATGTACATTGGGACACAGGATCTCTTCACTTTCAACTCTACATCTGTTGTTTTAGCATTTCAAACCTGTAGTTTAACTGGTGAAGCATAGCAATGTAAAGTCATGGGTTTGTTTCATTCTCAGGAAATGCATGGAGAGATGAAAGATATAATACACTTCAAAGTCGTTCTGAGTTAAAAAGGCATGAATGCAAATTTTGTCAAATAGATCTTAAAATGTGTGCATGTGCTACAGCGTCTGTCTTTGCAATGCAGCACACTTACTTTGATATTTTGTATCGAATGCAGACATTTAAGAAGTTCTATGTGTGATGCATGTAATACTTGGGTGCAAATCAAAACAAATACATATATCTTTTTTAAAGTTTATTTTTAAAGTATATTTATTATATACATATTTTTTAAAGTTTATTTACACCCACTGATTATTTGACTTGACCTTTACCTTATTCCTGTAGTGTACTTTTTTTAATGTGGTGTATATGATATTTAGGGGGCACTGTTGAACAAAATAATAATAATAATAAATAGTATAAATAAAATAGTGTAAATAATAAATATTTAATTTATAAAATATTAACTAATAATTATTACACAGTATATAAAAAAATATAATAAAAAATAATAAATTATTTTAATAATATAAATAATAAAAATAAATAGTATAAAGTCATGTAAATAAAATAAATAATAATTATTTAATTTAATAAATAATAATTATTAATAGTATAAATTAAATAATAACATATTACATTATTTTAATAATAATAAATAATAAAATTAATAGCATAAATAGAAAAGCGCTATACAAATAAATTAAATAGTGTAAATAAATTAATAAATATTATTTAATTTAAAAATAATAAATAATCATAATTATTAAATAGTATAAATAAAATAATATTTTTTAAATTAAAATAAATGAAATAGTGTAAAAATAATAAAGAAAAATAAATAATAAAATTGTAAAGAGTTTATTTACACCCACTGTGATTATTTGACTTGTCCTTTCTCTTATTCCTGTAGTGTCTGTAGTCACGATTGGCTCGTGGATCTGAGTTTTCTTGTCAGTCTGTGATTGTAAAGGCACTACGGTTCCTCTGAGATCAGATCATCTTGGCATAGATGAGAGGAACACAGTGTTCTCTGTCTCAATCTATTTCTGACGCAGCTAATCTAATTCTATCTGACATCAGACAAAACGCTGGGAAAGAAGCCTGCTAAATCAGTGCAGCACAAAGGAAAAATCTCTTTTAATGGAAAGACATTCGTTCATGATCTTATTCTAAGAGCAGAGAATGAAATGCATACAACCAAAACAATGAAATAAACACAGTTTCAGAGGGGTTCGCTTTATGTGTCTCGCTGGAAACAACAGTGCAATTCAACAAAACATGATCAAATGACACTTTGAATCCCAAAAACTCAACATTAATAATAGCGCCACTAATTAAGATTGGTGTAAACGTGTCGCAGTCAATCTGAGAGACTGATAGATGATGGTTATAATGCCTGGACATACAGAGGTGATCTTCCATCAAAAACATTGTTAAGAGAGTTTAATGAATGCCAACCAGTAAAATCAAGAGTCCCGCTGTGCTGATAGTCTTCAGGAGGATTGTGGGTAGGAAACTTCATGATCCTAGAACATCTGGATCATGCATTCCCTGGATTTTCCCACGCCGACCCACTTAACTGCAGTGAAGAGATGCAAGCGTGAGTTTGATTGACAGGAGGATGATATAATGTGGTTTATCTGTGTGAAGGACTTACTAGGAACGCCGATGTGATTCTCCACGAAGCGGATGTAGTTCTGAGCTTTAGGAGGAAGATCGTTCCACTTCCTGGCCGCTGAAGTGTCCGTCTTCCATCCGGTAAACGTCTCGTATTCAACCTCCACCTTCTGCAGAACCTCCATGTTGGCTGAAAGTACAGAGATTTACAGAATAAATAAAATAAACTTTAACTAAATTAAAATAAAACAATCTTAAACTGAAACTAAAATGATTTCTCATAAGCTAAATTATTATTATTTTTTAACAAAAACACAACAAAATTATTAAACTTTAATAATAATAATAATAATATAAGCTTTATTTTTTTTATAGCACCTTTAAAAGTTGCATCTCAAAGCGCTTTGCAAAAATAAAAATATATGAAAAAAATATATATATAAATATAAAATAAAAAAACAATTACAAAATAATCACATAAAAGCTACTCTGAAAAAGTGAGTTTTAAAAACACTTTAAAATTAGAGTGAAAACAGAAAAAATAAAAATATTAACAAATGCTATAATAGTGTATCAGTTATACTACAATTACACTGGAAGATGTTTCAAACCATGCTGTTTATTATTAAGAATTAAATAATACAATAGTAAATACGAAATAATAGCAATAATATTTTATTATGTTAATGACTAGGGGTGGCACGGTACACAGATGTCACGGTTCGGTACGTATCACGGTACAACATGAAAAAAAAAAAAAAGAAATCTACTATGCTCGGTTTCTTTTCATTTATTTTGAACAGACAGTAGTGCAAATAAAAAAAAAAGTCCATCTAGATGTGAAAATACTACATATTATTACATGTTATATATATAAAATCTGTTTTGTTTTCATTGTGAGTGTACACAAATAAAAGCAGACCTTTATACGGTGATTATTAATAAGACAATAAGTGTTTAAAGTTGATTCTGCTGGTATAAGGAAACAGTTGAAGTGATCGCGCCGGCGCACACGCACACACGCACACACACATCAGTTCCAGCATTGCTAACTTGACAGCCAGTTGGTACTTTATCAAAATAAAATACAGTGAGCCAAACATCAGCGCGGCCGCCTCTGTGTCACCGCTGGCATTCGCTGTTCTTCTGCTGGCGGTTATCAAACAGCGTTGCATTGCTGCGGCGCCCCCTTCTGGATTGGGGGTGAACTGCCTGTATTCGTCGTAAGGCATCATGCACCGAACCGAGATGCCTGTACCGTGACGGTTCGGTACGAATACATGTACCATGCCACCCCTAATAATGACACACATTTTGATATCAAGATGTAAACAGACACATGCACAGAAACATTTAAGCTTGGCAAAAACATACAATCAAATCTATGAGCAAATATTGTTGTGGAATTTACACTATTGCTAACTGAGGGTTGTTAAATGATGGTCAAACTACAGATATTTTAGTATGACTGAGATGCTATTATGAATGAGTTTTTATTTTTACATTTTCTGATCTCAATGTAATGTTAAGTTTAGTAGTTTTGTTTTGAGGTTTTGTCATTTTTATTATTATTATTATTATTTTTATTCACACACACACACACACACAATATTTAGCTGCACAAAACATGTAGTACACGGACATCTGTGACTCAAAAGAATCAGTGAATCGTTCTTCAGAACCAATTCAGAATTTTAAATTCAACTAATATCAAATTTTAATGGTTAGTAGTGTCACTACTTTTATTCAGTTACTTCCCAACACTAACACTTGTAGGAATCATATTACCTGGGAAATATGGGACTCTCTTGCCGTTGATCTTATAAGCAACACCCACTTTAATTTCATCCAAAACATCAAGGATGTCCAGTTTAGTCAAAGCAATGCTGAAGAGAGACACAAAACAACCATTAGAAAAATACTACAATTTTTACATTCATTGTTGACACAAAGCTTTGCACATTTTATGCAAAATTTTAATAATAATAATAAAAAAAAGCTAAATCCCTGTATTTATTTCTGGCTCTCTTACTGGTGTGCACATGCAATATAATGAGATAATTTGCACATTTTATTTTTCTTGTTGCATAATATATCATATATTAAAAAAAATTTATTTTCAATAATTTTTTAATAACTAAAAAAAAGCTCACGCAGTGAATCGTTGATCATATGAGCGTATTTGAATAACTAAATCCAGCCAACCACAGCGTCTCTTTCTGCCTGTGGTCACGCCCACCTTATTTCTGGCTCTCTTACTGGTGTGCACATGCAATATAATGAGATAATAATGTGGCATGCTACTGTTTATTGAATTTTTCTTGTTGCATAATATATCATATTTAAAAAATACTATTTAGTATAGTTCAGTATGTAATTTTTTCACATCATACTCATATACAGAACCGAAGCGCTCACGCAGTGAATCCGTTGATCATATGAGCGTATTTGAGAATAACCAAATCCAGCCAACCACAGCGTCTCTTTCTGCCTGTGGTCACGCCCACCTCATGACCTCTAGTCTGCAGCAGCTCGCCCACCGCCTGAGGAGAGAGAGAGAGAGAGAGACGCATACATTGATTAATATATGTGCCAAATATATTAGTATTATATAGACATATTAGTACTGCTGAGCGAATTTTACATCTACTCTAAATATTTCCAGAGTGAGCAAAAGGGCTGGCAAAATACACCCCTCACATCCAGCAACTCCCTCTTTGAACTGCTGCCGTCTGGTCGACGCTACAGAGCTCTGAGCACCAGAACGACCAGACACAGGAACATTAATTATAATTATAAATTATATTAAATATTAAAAAATAATAACCTGTACACAAGATTGTCTGTATTGCAAGTGTTTTTGCTATTTTGTATCTATTTGTATATATTCTGTTTTAGCTTTGTATTAACAAATTCCTCGTATTAAACATACCTGGCCAATAAAGCTCATTCTATTTATTTATCTATTGAAATATATTTATTTTTACATTTTATTTATTACATTTATATTTATTCATTTATTTTAAAAACATTAACTGGCAAAGTACAGATCAAATCAACAGTATCTATGCATACAAAAATGTTTGTTGTCTGATGTCCAAACCGGGCGCTAAATCTAAATTTATCTGCTGTTGGTGTGATGAGTTTAAGCACAGCTGCTCCAAAGGGCAAATCCACTAAACCCAAACGTTCATGTGTGTGAAAGTCACACAATCTCTAAATATACCTGCAGCAAACAACAGATCATATTATCATAATCAGATTAGTGTTTTTGAGATGGATTTCATCTCATCAGTAACAGACTCAGACGACACTCATGAACCGATGACAGCTCGTCTGACGCAGACTGAACACAACACTGGAAAGCAGCGCTATTTTAGTATCATTGAGATACTATTATAGTTTTTGCTGATATTTTGAATTAGTTTTTATTTTTATATTTTCTGTTTTCATTTTCATTTTAGTAAATGTGGATGCTTTTGTCAATTTTATTTATTTATTTACTTAAAAATATGTCTATATAGTTTAATTAATTTTTATTTAGTTTTAATTATTTTAGTACAAGTTTTTTTATATTTTATTTCAGTTAAAAAGTATTTTATTTAAGGTAGCAAAATGTTTTTAATTAGTGAATTTTAAGTTATTTTAGTATATTGAGTTAAACTAAATGGAAATTAAAAATTAATAGCTGAAATATAATAATTGTAGTTTTTTAAATAATTTATTTCAGTTAAAGTTAAGTAACAAATGTTTTTTATGGTTTTAGTTTTAATTATTTTAGAACATCAAGTTAAACTAAATAATAATGAGAAATGTTGTCTCGGCAACTATCTGAAATAAAATAATAGATAATAGATAATAGATCATTTAAAATAAGAGATTTTATTTTATTTTTAAGCAACAAAATATTTTTTTATGATTTTAATTTGAGTTATTTTAGCATATAAAGTTAAACTAAATGGAAATGAAAAATGTTGTCTTGTCGACTAGCTGAATTTTTTTTATATTTAATTGAAGTTTATTATTGAAGTTTTTATATTTAATTTTATTTCAGTTACACATGATTGTAAAGTGCTTTGGGTGTACAGCAATACACAATAAAGCACTATAGAAATGCATCATTCATTCATTCAGTTAAAGCTTATTTTATTTCTAAAGGTTTTTATCGCTTATACGTCAAGTTCAACTAAATAAAAATCATACATTTTGCCTTGGCAACTATCTGAAATACATTTTTTTTTAATATATTTAATTTTATTTCAGCTTAATTTTATTTAGTTTCAAGTGCCAAAAGTTTTTTTTAATGGTTTTAGTCTTAATTATTTTAATACATCAAGTTCCACTAAATGAAAAAGAGAAATGCTGGCAACTGGCAAAAATAAAATAAGTTTTTTTTATTTATTTCAAGTTACAAATGTTTTTTTATGGTTTTAGTTTGAAGTATTTCTGTACATCAAAGTTAAACTACACGCAAATTAAATGGCAACTAGCAGAAAAAAAAGTTTTTTTTGTTAGCTATAATAACCCTGCTGAGACAGTTTCAGTCGGACTCACATTGAGTTGTTCTGTGGGAAAGGCCCCGATCCCGACTCTAGTGGTGTAAGCCTTTGACACTCCGTACACGTCACCGATGTTTGCGGGCGGGATGCCGAGGCCGGTGCACACGCCTCCCACCGTGCAGTTGGACGACGTCACAAACGGGTACGTTCCTACAGAGAAGACAAACCACCGTTTGAGCCTGACATCTCCCACAGTTCACACACATTTGAACAATTTAAGTCCACTTAAAAGAAATGATTTACAGAGACATAAATATTATAGATGCAGTTAAATATATGTACAAAAGTCAACCGGAAGTTAAGTTTGGGCCACAAAAGTGCGCATGCGCAGTACCGTTTATGTTGTTGCTGTTGAAACCGTCTATATGGCGACTGCCTATGATAGCAGACAAAGCGCAGTACTTTGCTAGCCTTTTAGCCCTTTTTGGGAATCCCAAGTTGTTGAAGCCCTCTTACAATCAGCCTGTGACACACACACACACACACACTCACTCACACACACACACACACTCACACACACACACACACACACACACACACACACACACACACACACACACATGTTTGTTTTTGTGAAAAGTGGGGACATCCCATAGGCGTAATGGTTTTTATACTGTACAAACTGTATGTGCTATTGCCCTACACCTACCCTACACCTAAACTTAGCCCTCACAGGAGACTGTGCATTTCAACTTTCCCAAAAAAAACCTCACTCTGTATTATTTATAAGCTTTTTAAAAAGTGGGGACATGGGTCAATGTCCTGAAAAGTCACCTTCACCTTGTAATACCCATGTCATACCTGTGTCATTATACAAATTTATGTCCTCATTTGTCACAAAAACGCGCACACACACACACACACACACACACACACACACACTCACAGATCCTCACCGAAGTCGATGTCCAGCAGCGCTGCGTTTGCTCCCTCCACCAGGATTTTCTTCGGCTGCCCGTGAATTGCATCATACATGTAATAGACGCCGTCCCTGACCAGCGGTCTGATCCTCTCGGCGTAGTCCTGTGAAGGAGTGCGGGTCAGAGACAGCAGCGTAACACACAGCGCATGCGTCTGCTGACCTTCAACTGACCTTCAGCTTCTTCAGCTCGCCCTCCACGTCCACTTTTAGAGCCGGATACATGGACTGATACTGCTGCGCCAGGTTCTTCACCCTTCAGGAGCGAGTTACCAACACTTCAGATCATCAACGCTCTGATATGAGCAGCACTGGAAGCAATGTTCCCTCTAAGAACTTCTCAAGTCGCGACCGCGCAGAAGACAAAATATGCCGCGCACACGCAAAAATGAGTTGGGAAAGCCATTTGATTGCCTTTTAGTAAATGCAAAATAATTGCAATGCTCGGGCAAATCGCTATAGAGTTGGTGTCGCTATAGAGTTAGAACCGGAGAATGCGGTTTACATGTGGTTCCACAGAAAGAGAATGATGTGCACTGAATCAGTCGCTGTAGAAATCGAGTGTTTTAATAAAATAACTCAACACGAGCTAAACGCTCATTTGCCAATGCAAACCAACGACGTGAAATAAAACGTCATCATGTTTTAAAGAAGAGTGGCTTGTTTAATTGTCAGAAATAGCGGATGATGGGCACAGAACGGTAAAACTAAATCTGAGACATTTACAGTCACACACAGGTGTAGTGCTGTGCAA
This sequence comes from Schizothorax lantsangensis, assembly GCA_027422415.1. NCBI lineage: Eukaryota > Metazoa > Chordata > Actinopteri > Cypriniformes > Cyprinidae > Schizothorax > Schizothorax lantsangensis. Next base: position 30,477,122 of record CM049858.1, read on the forward strand.
ACTCTACTACAGATGACTATTTTATTTATTTATTTTATTTTATTTAATTTACATTCATGTTTTCTGAAAATATTTAGCTTACAGTTCTCAGTTTAAATGCTTCAGTTTGTTTTCATTTTTAAAATTATTTTCTATATTATATTATAAACCTAGTAAATAATTGAAAAAAGGGAATTCATGAGCAATATCTGCTTAATTTTTCATATTATATTATACAATATTATACAATATGTGACCCTGGACCACAAAACCAGTCATAAGGTTACATTTTCTGAAATTGAGATTTATACATCATCTGAAAGCTGAATAAATATGCTTTCCATTGATGTATGGTTTGTTATGATAGGACAATATTTGGCTGAGATACAACTATTTGAAAATCTGGAATCTGAGGGTGCAAAAAAAATCAAAATATTGAGAAAATCACCTTTAAAGTTGTCCAAATGAAGTTCTGAGCAATAAAAATTACTAATCAAAAATTAAGTTTTGATATATTTATGGTAGGAAATTTAAAAAATATCTTCATAGAACATGATCTTTACTTTAATATCCTAATGATTTTTGGCATAAAAGAAAAATCTATAATTTTGTCCCATACAATGTATTTCTGGCTATTGCTACAAATATACCTGTGCTACTTATGACTGATTTTGTGCTCCAGGGTCACATATTATATTATATTATAAACCTAGTAAATAATTGACCTCAAAAAGGGAATTCATAAGCAATATCTGCTTCATTTTTTTACATATTATATTATATTATTATAAAGAGCTGAACTGTTCTGTGTGAAATGCTTTTTAATAGAATTTCTTGGTAACGCAGCACTGTAAAAAAGGTTTTCTCAGGTAACCTATAATGTGTATCATTTGGTTACATCAAGGGTCAAAATTAAATATAACTAACACATTAAAGTTAAGAGTTACACACTTTTTTGTGTGCGCGCTGTACAGGTCTGCTATACAGAATGTTTTTGTTCAGGTGGCTGAAATGTCTGCCCAATAGAGAAACGTTTTGCTCGGCAAGAAAAAACTGAGAGGGAACATTGACTGTAAGATTTGCACAGGGTTTACCTGGTAGAAAACTCGCTGAAATCAGCCATCAGGTCACAGATGCGGAGCCCGGTGCGAGACGCTTTACAGGCGTACGTGGGGCCGATGCCTTTCTTAGTTGTTCCTATGCTGTGAACGAACAGAAACACAGTTAAACGGTTTGTTTTTAATCACCAAAAAACTATAAAACTACCAAAACTACAAAAAATTATGCATAATGCAACAGAATCAAACACAGGAGGTCAAACTAAATATTGTAAGCTGTTGTATTTGACTTTTTTTGCATTATTTTATATTTGAAAGTTCATCATCAATAACATTTGTATTATTATCAATTATTATATGAATTTTGCCATATCTGATGCAAAAATTTGTCCAGTTACCAGAAGTCTAAATACATTGTAAAATTATGATTTGTGTGATTTTGTTATCTTCTGATTGCAAACTAAATATTCTAAGATGTTTTATTTAACTTTTTGTTTTAAATCTTTTTGCATGGTTTTTTTATGTATTTACATATTATGTTTAAAGTTGAGTATAAGATGCATTTATATTTATTAAATTTATGGTATTATTTATGATATTATTATTATTATTATATGATGTTATATATTTGCAACTAATATTTGCAACCAATTACCAAACTGCAGGACACTACAGTGTGTTTGTTGTCTTCTAACAATTAACATTAAATAAACAACTATTATCAACCATAAATATAAGTTGAATCAAATTGACATATTTTATGCATCGGTTGTTCTTACTTTTGTCCTTCCTGAGCTTGTCTCTGAACCTCCTGAAGTCCATCCACGGCCTGATGGAAGTCAAATACTGACACAAACAGATGCAATCGTAAGATCATCTATTATATGTATTTTCCACCACCACTGTATTCAATATATTTAATAAAAAGCACTGTTATTTATAGTTATATTACCAATGTGAGCCCGATCTGAGATGACAAGTCTTTTATCCCATCCTTTCAGACCTTATCATGGAAGAAAACAACAAATTATTCCTGAGCACAGAATCAAGCCATGAATAATCAATGAATCATATCTAGTCAACAGTGTTTGTGTAAGGCTGGATTATTTGCATGCTTATGTAAATTGTGACAAAAAAACAACCTTTTTTCTCATTCTTGTCAATCTCCTCGAATAATCCTGGAAGATGAATGACTACGCCGTTACCTGCAGATGAAGACACGTTACTGAAACTACACACACAATCTGGATTCAACTTTACAGTCTCTGAAAACATCATATTTGATCACCAGCAAACAGTGCTTTAATCATTAAGGGATAAGTTGTCTTTAATATATGGAAGATTGTTTCTGGCACAGTACAAAAAAAATAAAAAATGTGATTGCATTCTGACTTTTTTCTTTAAATTTCAAATTTATTTCTTACAATTCTGACATTTTTCTTGAAATTTTGAATTTATTTCTTGAAATTCTGACTTTCTTTTTATAAATTTTTAATTTATTTCTTGCAATTATGACTTTTTTCTTTACATTTTGAATTTATTTATTGAAATTCTGACTTTTTTTCTAAAAATGTTGAATTTATTTCTTGCAATTCTGACTTCTTTAAATTTTGAATTATTTTTTTTACAATTCTGACTTTTTTTCTTAACATTTTTAATTTATTTCTCACAATTCTGACTTTTTTCTCTATAAATTTTGAATTTATTTCTTGTAATTCTGACTTGTTTCTCTGAATTCTGAGTTTATATCTCGCAAATCAGATTTTTTTCTCATTACTGTGAATGTATATCTCACAATTGCTTACTATAAACCCATAATTGCAGGTTTACTTGTAATTTTTCTCACAATTCTGACCTTTTTCTTATAATTGCAAGTTTATGTCCCGCAATTCAGACTTTTTTAGTCAAAATTGTGGGTTTCTATCTTCCAATTCTGAGACTTTATTATTATTATTTTTTACATTTTTGGAAACAATCTTCCATATAGAGTAAATACGCCAGATGCAACACTGCATCTGTCCTCCAAAGTTACTGTAATGCACTGTACTGCAAGACTCTCCTTCTCACCGATGAATGATGTGCATTTGGTGTTGATGATTCCACTGGGGAGAAGATGGAAGTCATACTCTTTCTCATCCACCACCACCGTGTGACCGGCGTTATTTCCTCCCTGTGACAGAAAAACCACATGAAGCTCATGCAATGCACTGTGAAGCTGCAGGACGGTTTACAGTCAAAGGACACAAACAACTTAAAGGTTCACACTCCAGATTTACTCTTATTTTCTCCAGAAGGGAGACCTGGAAATGTGACTCTGTAAGCATCCAGACGGCTGGCTTGCCCTTTACTCAAAGACACACAGTGTTCAGCTGAGAAGATCAGTCTCCAGCCCGATCCACCAACCAGCGAGGCTTATTTCCAACAGACCGCTATGCCATGGGCTTGTATCGCCAGCGCCGTGCCCTTCTCACATGTCCAGTAATGCTGGGAATGTGATCCGAGTTCAGTGAAGGGCAGGAGGAATTCTGGGACTGACATTCAGTGAGATTCAGACTTGCACAGCAACACGGCTGAACATGCAGGAATTGTTAGGAATACTTTATAGTACTATTTGCATATAATAGTAGTTTTAAAAACACTGCATGTGACTAATAATGATGATGACTCTAAACAGAGCTGTAAACATTAACTGACACACCATCCCATATTCAGATTCGTTTTAGACTGTGTGACGAATTCTTAAATTAGACATTTGCTCCAACAATTCAGAACATGTAGTAACATTGAATATGTAGAGAAATAAGAACAGAGCAATATCATGTTTTATTGCAAACTATTAATATTAAAATCAGTTGAAGAACGTAAGATTTGGAAAATAAATAAACAAACAAATAAATAAAGTTGTATAGTATGATTTCTATATATAGTATACATCTATGTATAGTAGATTTCGAACTGCAGATTTAAAAAAAAATAAAAATAAAGTTATATAAAGTATGATATATATATATACATATTTTCTAGATGCTCCAAATCTGTTATTTCATAAATTAAACTAATTTTTATAATAGTAGTTTGCTGTCCAATAAACACAAAATGTATCAGTTCTTATTTTTATACTTCTATACATGTTCAGTTCAGTTGCATTTTCATAAACATCAGATATGACATTATTTTTTCCATAAGTTAAAATCTTAAATATTAACTAAAAAGCTCATGAGACCCATAAACTACGCAGAGAAGACATCATGGCACTTACATAGTTCGCTATAATTATAGATACGCATAAATAATACATGGTAATAATGATATTAAATAAATATTTTATAAATAATTAATTAGTATTAATAGCAGTAGTAGTGTATTAAACTTTTTATTAATGTGATTACTGCAAACAATGATTTAGAACATGATTAAAATCCATTAATTAGATATAATAACTAATTATTAAAATTAATTCAAAATATTTATGCATTTAGTACAACTGATTATTGAAATTATATAAGATTAGTCACATTCGTTATACGTTTCATACTAAAAGTTACCGGTCAAGTTGGCTATTGTTTATTATTTGTATATGAAGGTATAGGTTTATGTTTTTGACCGTTATATTACCTGACACCTGCACACGACGTCAGACTGCGTCGCCAGTAAATCAACAACTTTTCCTTTGCCTTCATCTCCCCACTGCGCTCCCAGAATCACCGATACTTTGTTCCCTGAGTCGTTCCTCGCCCGTTTCACCGCGGCGGACGGCGGGTTCGAGTAGCTCTTGTGGTCGTTCGCTGACCAGCCCAAAGACATGTTGTGTCCAGAGAGAAATGAATCTGACTGACAGCCGTTAAAGAGTGCGGGAGGAACGGACAGAGACGCTACGGCGACGGGCGGGACGTAACGGCGCGAAACTTTTTAGATAATAAGGATAAATAATACTTCTTCTATTTTAACTAGTTACTGCTCAATAACTCCTTTCCAGTAATTTCAATAGTTTTTAAAGTTGATCTGCTCCGGTGTAAATTATCTAAACCGCTGCAGAAAAGCGCGTGACACCTGATACTTTTCTCAACGCTGGATAGAATAGACCAATCACAGTCGATGATGCTTACTGGATGAGACATTTTTAAAACACAGTTCATGTTGATTGCTGAAGTAGATTTTTGTTTGTAAGTCACTAACCAATTCCTGGAGTTCGTTGATTTAAAAGATTACACTTATAAGAGTACAAATGTTTTCATTACGACAAAAAACGCATTGATATTTGAATGCGACTCAAAGAAGGATTCGGGTTTGTGAGCCGTCGAGCGCCCCCTGACGGCGGAGCACAGAGACACGCGCATGCGCAGTTCAGTATGCGCTGTTGAGTTAGGAAGCCACTACAATGCACTATTGATCGGTTTAATTTAACTTTGGGGCGTGCATGTGATAAAACATCAGCTGATACAAGCAATACTGATTTTACAAAAGTAATCATTTCATCTGATTTTATTAATTTAATGCGGTATTTGACAGGAATACTGTCACTAAACGTTTTGCACCTAGTTTCTACCTGTATTTAAATCAAAGTATTTGATAGTTTTTGATTTAAATAGTGTAAACCATAGATATTTTTACGATTTCTTTTGCATTAATTATCAGATAAAACAAATCTTTAAATTAGTCATAGTTGTATCCTTTTACAGCCCGTTTTTTTCCATTTAAAAAATATGTTTGATGCAAAGTTAACTATATGTAAAATATTAAAATATGTTGTGAAAATGATTATGGAAAACTGGGGCCTGTACCATGATGGTAGATGAACAAATTCAGAGTTATAGGATAAGTTGAGTTGACAAAACCAAACCACTCCAATCCAGCTTTATTGGTACCATGATGCTGATCATCAGCTTTCTCTGTTAACTCAGACTTGATCCTGAGTTTGTGGAGCACGTGCACATGAATGTGTGACATCACCGGCGAACAGCCAATCACGAGCCTTGGTTAAAGGTTAAGAGATTGAAGAATATGATGAATTTAAATGCATTTACAATGAAAAAGGTACTTGTTCATGAAAGGGGACAAATAAAAGAAATGATCTTGTTTCATCAGTGCAGTCACAAGTTAAACTTGTTAAGCTAGTTTATATAGTTGGAAATATAAAGCGAAAGAGACTCGAACATGTAAGGTCACATGTAGTCATTTTTAAAGCGTTATCTATTGATTCTACAGCTTATTTATATTACATACGATTTAAAATAAATGATTTATAATAACTGTTAAACTAAAATTGCTTGTGTGTAATGGATTAATAATAATATAAATCATATAATTATATAAATCATATAAAATAACTCTAAGTAATTATAATTAAAGCCAGAATTTTTTTTTTAGTACTAGTGACCTTTAATTTGGAGCAAGAGAGACTGGGGAGTGACTTTTTTTGTCAGACATGTGTGCTCACATCTGATTGGTCCAATTTCAGTTTGAGAGCATAAGCTGCCCGGAGCAGGTTATCTGTGCAGTGTAAGTTACTATGGCATTGAATGCAGCTAAAAGCTAAGCTACTTTCATGGTACCTAAAACCCAGGATTGGTGCAAACTAAACTGAAACTTACCTGGCTAGCAGCTAAACCGGCTTCATGGTACAGGCCCCTGATGTACGTGCACAATTGAGAAATGGATATTTATGAAGATCAATCGCAGCCCATGTCTCACAAAGTAAATATTGCCTACAAACATTTTCGAGCAGTAAGTAATTTGTACATTTACATAACATTGTGTAGCTGTGCAGTACAGATTACTGTATTTCACCCCCCCCCCACGAGTTCCTGCTGAAACAGAAACTAAACTTAGTGAATCACTTTCACAATGAAATCGCACCATTTGTAGTGACATTATCTTCAGGTATCCCGGATGTGTTCGTGGCTGCTGCATCTGCGGTTTACAAATATTTTGAAAGGGATGGTTTGCTGCCTTTTGACTCTAAACGTGAGTAAAATTGCACATTTACATTTTGATGATAAATTTGTAAGTTGTTTGTGGTTCAAATGTAATTTTTTCTTTGTTTCCAACAGATAGATTATCAAATAACTTCCCAACAAGCACAACTACACAGCATTTTTAATTTAATATATTTGTAAAAGGGATAACGATAAGGTACAAAAGGGTTAAATGCAATATTTGCCCCACACTGTGGTTATGATGTTGACTGCACATTTCAAGTGATTACATTCAACCTGGTACCACATATATGCAGTGCTGGGTAGATTAGACAGAAATGATCATTTGTAATGTGATCTATTGGATTACACAAATTATGTAATGTACTATGTAATGTATTCGGACCACGTTTACATTATTTTTGACCTAAAATATATTCCATTCTTAGTTGGTAACATCATGAAATGTATTTAACATTACATTATGCCAGAGATTCATGAATTAAAGGGATAGTTCACTTTGAAATTAAAATTTGGTATCTATCAGCTTACCCCAAGGGCATCCAAGATGTAGGTGTCTTTTTTTCTTCGGTAGATCCAATTTTGATGTTTTTAGGTCAAAACCGTTCTAGTCTGTCAGTCATATAATGGCAGGTATAGGTCACTGTCTCTATAAGAGGGAAAAAGAACATGCACAGAGAAATCCAAATTAAACAATTCCCCATCGTAACTACACATTGATGGCCTAAGACACGAAACGAGCGGTTTGTGTGAGAAAACGAACAGTATTTATATCGTTTTTTACCTCTTGTACACAACCATGTCCAAGTGATCTGAGTGCACACACACATCCGGTGTGTGACGTGTGTGTGTGCGCGCGCTCTGGCTCACGCTGCATTCACACGGGGCGTCGGCGTCAACGCTTGACGGAGGGCGTGTCTGAAGCGTGGTGCTGACGCGCCGTCATAGTTACAACAACCAATCACATACTTCTCTGGTGTTGCATGAACGGGATTGGGTATTTGCATGAGGCGATCTGATTGGCTGATGCCTCCGTTGGCGCTTGAAAAGTTGCGTCAGCACCACGCTTCAGACAGGCCCTCCGTCAAGCGTTGACGCCGACGAGCCAGAGCGCGCGCACACACACGTCACACACCGGATGTGTGTGCACTCAGATCACTTGGACATGGTTGTGTACAAGAGGTAAAAAACAATATAAATACTGTTCGTTTTCTCACACAAACCGCTCGTTTCGTGTCTTAGGCCATCAATGTGTAGTTACGATGGGGAATTGTTTAATTTGGATTTCTCTGTGCATGTTCTTTTTCCCTCTTATAGAGACAGTGACCTATACCTGCCATTATATGACTGACAGACTAGAACGGTTTGACCTAAAAACATCAAAATTGGATCTACTGAAGAAAAAAAGACACCTACATCTTGGATGCCCTTGGGGTAAGCTGATAGATACCACATTTTAATTTCAAAGTGAACTATCCCTTTAACTGCAGGGGGTTTGTGAGTTGATGAAAAGATGGAAGACTTTCTAAAAGTATAAAAGTAGCAGAATTTGAGAAAGTTAAATCTAAGAGAGACAGACAAAAGAAGAATTGGGGCAAATCAAATGATAAATAATTTACTTCCATTGTGTGAATAATATGTAATCATGTAATATATAAGTAAGTGTACTTTTTAAAAATTTTAATAAGTACTTAAGTTTTGGAATCTGATTTAGTAATCAAGATTACATGTAATCAATTACTACCCAGCATTGCATACATGTTGTCAAATAGTTCTGAATAAATCCTCTTTCAAAGAAGTGTTAAACAACATCGATGGAAAAAAGATATAAATTAGCGTCGTGCAATTTAGAAGTTACTATAAGATATAATCTGTCATGTGGTAAAAGTGTCTGAATTGGCTGGTTTCACTTTTTTTCAGCCTGCTACACTCTGCTTAAAACTTATTTTCACAACATTGTTATTTGTCAACTTCACATATCTTCACATCTTTCAGGTTTGGCGGAAGATTTAAGAGAAAACTTCTTTGGACAGCACATTGCATCGAATGTTATACTAAGAGCTGTGTCGACGTTTATGACTGACAGCAAACCAAACAAACCGCTTGTCCTCTCTTTGCATGGGACTTCAGGAACAGGAAAAAATCATGTTGCTAAAATCATCGCAAGAAATGTGTATGAAAAAGGGGAAGACAGCAAGCATGTTCACACATATATAGCTATGCATCATTTCCCACACAAACAAAAGTCAGACTCGTACAGTGTAAGTACATAAATGGTAGTACTTTAGTCTTGGCTAAGACTCTAGCAATCACATTTACTGCTTCTTTACCATGGTCTGGTTCTAGTAAGATGGCCCACAGACTCAGACATTTTATACAGTAATGTTGCTGCTGTTAAACTGACAGCATTTTTTCGCCTAGTATTCATTTATTAAAAATAAAAAAAATTGTAAAATGAGGAGTGTTGCACATATCAGAAGTCATTTCTTCAACTTTGCATGTTCTGTCAGGCACAGCTAAAGCAGTGGATTCATAAAAGCGTATCACGTTTTCCCCGCTCAATGTTCATATTTGATGAAATGGACAAGATGCATCCACAGCTGATCGATGCCATAAAACCTTTTCTGGACTACAATGCCCGTGTAGATGGAGTATCATACCGCAAAGCAATCTTCCTTTTTCTCAGGTGATGCCCTCAAATCAGGGGTTTGTTTTATGAATTTACTTAAATGCAGCTGTAGTAAAAATTAAATGCCTTTCATGCTCCCAAAAGAGTGCCAGCACTAATGATAAGCTTGTTTATTTATAGTAATTCAGGTGGGAATGTTATTGCTGAAGTGGCTCTGGATTTCTGGAGAAGAGGCAAACTTCGGGAAGAGCTATGGATGAACAGCAAGGAACTGGAGAGTCTCTCTGTTTTTTCAGGCAGCGGAAGCGCAAATCTCTCAGGGTGATTTGAAAAAGCTCTGCCTCTATCGTTTGATGTAGATGTTCAATGATGAGAACAGTGTGTACTGAAAGAACATTGATTTATATAGTCTTTGCCTGGCTTTCTTCTGTGTTTGGATGTGTGTAAAACAATACATTTTATTTACTTATAGGTGTCTCTTTTTCCTCAGCTCTTTGGTTTTGCTATCAGAGAGAGACATTATTTGCCCATTTTATATATGAGGCCCAGAACCAATATCAAATTTGATAAAAATTGAGGGGACACACAGGTTGTTTAGCAGGGGACCTAAATTATTAGATTTGATTTGGCCTACCTTCACCACTTGCCCAAACCTGAATATGTGGTTGCATTTACTCCACAAATAATTTTCTTTTTAATGTTTATGTCTGTTCTACAGGTGGATTTCTGCACTCTAGTATCATAGATGAGCATCTGATTGATCACTATGTTCCTTTCCTACCTCTAATGCTGAAACATGTGCGTCAGTGTGTCGTGGTTGAGATGATCCATCTGAACGTCACCCAAGACTATGATCTGGCAGATGAAGTGGCCAGAGAGATGCCTTACTACCCTGAAGAAGAGAACATTTTTGCTGTTAAAGGCTGCAAGTCTGTCAGACAAAAGTTGGCCCTGCATATTGATTCATAGCAGCACATGTTGTCCAGTTTACTGACACACAGCTGAACAGCAATAACAATGACCTTACACTTCTTCTTTGTTTTTATTAATAATTCAGTCTTCATGAGTTATTTGGAGTCTGTACTATTCTGCTTCTTGAGAAGATAAGATTGTCTAAGTATTAAACATTTTAATCTATGTGCACAGTCTGTTTAGTTTTTGGGTCCACATTCTTTTCAAACCTTTGCATCTGATACATCACTATTTCTGAAGGCAAATATTTGTTAGTGTAACGAAACACCATGGAATACCTCACAGAGAGAGAGAGAGAGAATGTATTCATGCCACTGTGAATCTCTGCTAATATTAATGCGCATGTCTCATGGTTTATGATCGCGTCACTCGGATGGATGAACTTCTGTCACCATTAGTAGCGGTATATTCATATTCCATTCATGTTGTAATGGTTTCCTCTCGTTTTGATGTCATATTCTTGATAAAAGCATGAGCTAGGTTGGCTAACATGCTAGCTAAGGATGCTTCAAATTCGTCAGATGTCCTTTTATCTGCATGTCCTGCTTAATTATTGCCTTCAGAGCGCGATTTAATGGTTATTTTCTCATCATTGAATGTGCTTTATGTTGCATTTTCTGTAGCCTAATAGTCTAAACGCGACTAGCATGTGTCACTGACATCCGATGGAAACTTCTGATTGCATGACAGCTTTCAGTTTATGCAGTGTTGCCAACTATTTTTCAGAGGAAGTTACTAAAGGAAGGTTGATTTTTTGCTAAAAGTTGCTAAATGACGCCGTGACGTGTCACTGCATCAAATCTCAGCCAAAAAATACACTTTATATATGTTAATTTAGATTTGTTCGTAAAATAATATAAATGCATAATATAATATTAAAATGTAAATAACTGTTTTAATAAATACATTACATTTTTGAAAACTTACACATTTTTGAACGAATACAATTTAAGTTTTTTTTATTAGCTAGTAAACAAGTAAAACTACACATTCTGAACAGTTATAGTTTTAAGCAGTGTATTAGTAGTTAGTGCACTACACTCCAAGAAAAGTCTGTAAAACAGGGAACAATCTACTATGTTAATATGAAGCAACAACACCCGGACTCTGTTTTAATCATTCTCGGGGACTTTAATAAAGCAAATCTCTCCAGTGAACTGCCAAAATACAGACAGCATGTTACATGTCCCACCAGAGACAGTAATATACTGGATCACTGTTACACAACAATAAAGGATGCATATCACTCTGTCCCACGGGCAGCTTTAGGTCTCTCTGATCACTGTTTAGTTCATCTCATACCGACCTACAGGCAGAAACTGAAATCAGCTAAACCTGTATTAAGGACTGTAAAGAGATGAAGCAGAGCGGGATTTACAAGCCTGTTTTGACCTCACTGATTGGAGTGTTTTTGAAGCTGCTGCAAATTATCTGGACGAGCTGACAGAGACTGTAACATCTTATATCAGTTTCTGTGAGGATATGTGCATTCCTATCAGTTCTCATTTAACCTAAAACAACGACAAACCATGGTTCACTGCAAAACTCAGACAGCTCCGTCAGGCCACAGAAGATGCTCGCAGGAATGGGGACAGATTCTTGTATAAACAGGTCAAATACACACTGGAAAAGGAGATCAGAGTGGCAAAGAGGAACTATTCTGGAAAGCTAAGGAACCAATTCTCTTCCAGTGATCCTGCTTCAGTGTGGAAAGGTCTGAAAGACATCACCAATTACAAGACACCATCCCCCAGCACTGAGGCGAATCAACAACTGGCAGACGATCTGAATGAGTTTTATTGCAGGTTTGAAAAAAACACCATTCACACCTCCTGCAACCCATGTCTCCCCCACACCTGCAATTCAGTTCAGTGAAGATGACGTGCGCCAGGTCTTCAGAAAGAACAAGACAAGAAAGGCACCAGGCCAAGACGGTGTGACACCAGCCTGTCTGAAAACTTGCACTGACCAGCTGGCCCCCATCTTCACACAGATCTTCAACAGATCACTGGAGCTGTGCAAAGTCCCCTCATGCTTCAAATGCTCCACCATCATCCCCATCCCAAAGAAACCCAAAATTACTGGTCTTAATGACTACAGACCTGTGGCTCTAACGTCTGTGGCCATGAAATCATTTGAAAGACTGGTTTTGGCTTATCTGAAGGACTCCCCTGGACCCTTACTGGATCCCCTGCAGTTTGCCTACAGAGCAAACAGGTCTGTGGACGATGCAGTCAACATGGGACTGCACTTCATCCTGCAGCATCTAGACAGACCAGGGACTTATGTAAGGATCCTGTTTGTGGACTTCAGCTCCGCTTTTAACACCATCATTCCAAACCTCCTCCTGCCCAAACTAACTCAGCTCTACGTGCCCACCTCCGTCTGTCAGTGGATCACCAGCTTCCTGACAGATAGGCATCAGCTAGTGAGGCTGGGAAAATTCTCATCCAGCACCCGTACTATCAGCACTGGAGCTCCTCAGGGATGTGTTCTCTCCCCACTGCTCTTCTCCCTCTACACCAATTACTGCACCTCTAGAGACCCCTCTGTCAAGCTCCTGAAGTTTGCAGACGACACCACACTTATCGGCCTCATTCAGGACGGTGACGAGTCTGCTTACAGACAGGAAGGTTGAGCAACTGGCTGTCTGGTGCAGTCTTAACAACCTGGAGCTTAACACGCTCAAAACAGTGGAGATGATTGTGGACTTCAGGAGAACCCCCCTGCTCTCCCCCCACTCACCATCATGAACAACACTGTAACGACAGTGGAGTCATTTAGATTCCTGGGCACCACAATCTCTCAGGATCTGAAGTGGGACACTCACATTGAGTCCATTGTGAAAAAGGCCCAGCAGAGGTTTTACTTCCTTCGCCAGCTGAGGAAGTTCAACCTGCCACAGGAGCTGCTGAAACAGTTCTACTCTGCCATCATTGAATCCGTCCTCTGCACTTTAATAACTGTCTGGTTCAGCTCAGCTACCAAATCTGACCTCAGAAGACTGCAGATGGTAGTCCGGACTGCTGAAATTAAATAGCAGATAGTGGTATATCAAAGACAAGAGAAAACATCCTCCCCACATTATTGCGCACCTCTGTGTGGAAATTCATCAAGATAAACCATGGAGATTGCTTCATTCTTTCTTCAGTTGATTATGCGGTTCAGCGTCAGTAGTTAGTCAGTCCACGGGGATCTCTTCATTCAAACATAAACCACTCAAATGTGCAATACTTTAACTCTTTCGGAGAGTTGATTTTGTTCTGACTGTTATCTATAAGATCATAAGGTTTCCGACTGTCAAACGAGACGCTCAGAGATTTCTGCTTGTATGTTTTATTAACTTTATTTGATAACATAATTTATAACTGTAAGTGTACAATTTAACAATGTAATTATGGTAGGTTGGCATTAATTAAAAGATCGGTGTTTGCATTTCCCTGTGTGTTTTAATTAATATTTATCTGTTTTGTGAAAGTTGCATAAATCATTATCTGTCCAGCCTATATGTCATGCATATTTTAAACAGAGGCAGAAGTGTCGGGAGAGCGCCATCAGTGTGTCAATCATTTTGTCTGTTCGGAATTGCCAGCTTGGGATTGGCTGACATGTATTTGGGGGCGGAGTTTAGAAATGAAGGCGTGATTCAAGACGAAACGCCAGAAATTACAGCATCTTTAACTGTTAATTTAAATTCTAATGCATTTCAAATTGCAATGAATGTGAGCTTGAGTGTTAATGAACAAACCTCAACACTGATTGCACATTTTTATTTAGATATAATTTAGAGATTTTCTTGATGAAAATACATACGACATAAATATGAAAGTCACACTCACATGAAAATACTAAACAGTCCAGCTCAACCACTGCAAGCGCAAAAATATAATCTAATCATTTCTGCGAAGAAATTTTATTACACTAATATTTTCAAACTGATATCAATGTACTAATACTTTTCAGCATTAATGCCAAACATCATAATATATAAAGTTTACATTCAAAGCAATATTAACAGTTAACGGCAAGTTATCTTAAAGGTTTGAGAAACAGACTGTTTAAAGGTTTTGAGAAACACAGCAAAAATCCATAATTAGCCTTTTTTTCTCTCCTAACCACACTCATATGTAAACAAGGTTTTGGTGTCTCATAAATGTATCTTACAGTGAGCAAATATTTAAAACAGTTTTGTCAAATCTAAAGATTTAGCATTTAAAAATACATTTCTTTAAGCCAAACTCAAATACACAGTGTACAATGTGTATTTCTTCAAACTACACCATCAGTTGCTCTTCTGCAGAAACAGCAGCTCTGATCTCATCCGCTCCAGTGAGATCCAGTGGAAAAACAGGATCACAGCAGGAACGGACTCAACTTTTCCTTCTTCCTCTTGTTCTCCTTTTCCTTGAGCTTCCTGCAACATGAGAAAAAAAGTTTAAACTTTGAGCGCCAACATTTGGCATTGATTTAAGATCAGCATTAAAGGAATATTTTCAGTGAATGGGTGCCATCAGAATGAGAGTCCAAACAGCTGATAAAAACATCACAAGTAATCCACACCACTCCAGTCCATCAGTTAACATCTGGAGAAGACAAAAGCTGAAACAAATCCATCATTAAGACTTTAACGATAATCCATAATAGCGCTTCCTCCAGTGAAAAAGTCCATCTCCTGTTGTCTCTCACATCAGAATCCAGCCACATATTTGTTTAGAGCTGTTTTGTCTTGTAAACGCTGCTTGATCCGTGCAGATTTCTCTCCTGATTCAGACCAGACCACTTTTTCACTGGTGGAAGCGTTATTATGGATTATGGACTCGTATTTTAGTTAAAAACGTCTTAATGCGTTATTGTTTAATCTTTTGTCTTCTCCAGATGTTAACTGATGGACTGGAGTGGTGTGGATCACTTGTGGATTATTGTGATGTTTTTATCAGCTGTTTGGACTCTCATTCTGACGGCACCCATTCACTGCAGAGCATCCATTGCTGAGACACTGATGCAGAGACACATTTCTACAAATCTGATGAAGAAACAAACTCATCCTGATCTCGGATGGCCTGAGGGTGAGCACATTTTCAGCAGTTTCATTTTTAGATGAACTATTCCTTTAAATTATTTAGTAGCATAAGAAATTGTATCTTTAGAAAAACTCGAGGGATTGCAGTTCAATTGCAGAAGTCTACAGAAACACAGAAGCTCAAACACAATGGTTTTAACAAATCAGCTTAGAAATGATACTTTAAAACTTCCAAAACAATACATATACATTTTATTTGTAAATATCATGGCTGAGAGTCCAACCTCTAAACGCTCATATTAAGAATAAAGTGTTGTTAAACAAACTTATAATCTTGGAATTTAGAGTCTATTCTGTCAGCTGCACATCTGGACTCATTTCTAAACTATTTGCTTTGTTTATCTTTCATTCTTCACAGACAGACAGATTAAAGCCCTGGTTTAATCATGAAGACAACCCTAAAACATGTGGGGTCAAAGGTCACACTTTCACTGATAACGTGACCAGAATCTTCACATTCATCTGCGGTCAATCATTTACTGTTAATCATCAAACAAACATTTTGCAGTGTGATTTACACTGGTATATTTATCTATTTACATGAATATACACTTCTGTTTGGGGTCAGTAAGATTTCTTTTTAAAAATAAATTACTACTTTTATTCATCAAGGATGCATTAAATTGTTAGACATGTTACAAAAGATTTCTATTTCAAATAAATGCTGTTCTTTTGAACTTTCTATTCATCTGTGAATCCTGAAAAATAAAATGCATCACGGTTTCCACAAAAATATTAATGTTTTCAACATTGATGATAATCAGAAATGTTTCTTGAGCATAAATCATCATATTAGAATGATTTCTGAAGATCATGTGACACTGAAGACTGGAGTAATGATGCTGAAAATACAGCTTTGATCACAGAAATAAATTACAGTTTAATTAGATATTCACATAGAAAACTATTTTAAACTATTAATTTCACAATTTTCACTGTATTTTTTTTATTAAATAAATGCAGCATTGGTGAGCAGGAGAGACTTCTTTCAGAAACATTAAAAAAATCTTAGACACCAAACTCAGGTTAATTTAGAAAATAATGATTCATCGATTAAGTTGCTGATTAAAATTACAAACGAGCAGATATATTTTTGTTAACAAAGAAATGGAATCAGTTATGATTAGACAAGACAAACCACATGTAAAGAAATGATTCAACAGTCTCTCATGACGAAAGAGAGGAAGTTTATTTGACGGACTGAAGACGAGAACAAACCACAGCAGATCCCCACGAGTTCAGGACGAGACAGAATGTTAACAGAGCTGGACGACTAGTGGACACACGTGTGAAGTAGAGAGGTCTGGTTAGAGATCGATTAGGCGGTTTTGACACAGGCGGAGGTCCAGCTCGGTCCTGTTAGTTCTCTATGGGGAGGCGTTTGACCTACCTCACTGCAACACACAGCCCTTTTTAGAGCGTCCATTCCCTCTGTTACCCTTCACTTCAGAGGGTCAAAGAAAAAGAGACACGCTGAAGAAATGACTGACATTCATTTCAAGCCTCTGTATGGCATGACCTCGGCTCAGAGCGAGAGGTGATGCACTAACGCCAGATAATTAACATCTGACAGCAAAGAGAATACAGAGCACAACACACACTTTAACAGTGTTACAAAAACACGGATGTTTCTGGAAATGTCATTGAAAAATGACAACAAATGAATATTCAATAACTTGATGAGATGCCAAGAAAATGTCCAGGTCATATTGCACCCAAAAATCAAAAGCCTATTTTTAGAACAATTAATTTTTTCCAATGTTATATTATAGTAATAAGAATTTGAATGAGATGCAAAAAAAAAAATAAATAAATAAATAATAAATAAATAAAAAATATGGATTGGTTGAAGGAAATGTATAATAATAAAAATATTTGATTTAATTTAATTTAATGTGTTAATAATAATAATAACAGTTTGTATTGATGTATAATAGATAAATTAAATATTTATATATTTCCACTTGTGACAGTTTAAAGAATTTGGGTGGATGGGGTTTATATAATAATAATTATTCAAATAAATAAATTTGTTTTGGTTGAAAAAAAATAAAAAAAATAAAAATAATAATAATAATACATTATAGTAAAGAGAATTTAGGTGGGGGAAAATGTAAGAAATATTAGAATCAACGAATGAATAAAATTAGGGTGGTTTACTATAATCTATAAGAATCTTCCTGTCCTGTCAGCCGTTATACGTAATGCTTGTAGCATGTGCTCTTCAATTGCACACACAAATATAGCGGCGTATCAGTTCATATTAAAGAGCAAATGAAACTACGTCAGATCTGCTTCACGTTCAGCAGCGGCAGCTCTTAAAGTGATAGCAGCCAAATAACCTAATAAGCAGCTGCTGTGATGTCTGTTCAAAGAACAAAAGAAAAATAGGAAATTAATAACTTTTGTATCTCCAAGGATTCCTCTATATTTAATTTAATTAATTATTAATCTATAATTTTAATTTTGCCAAATTTATTCAATTTCTGTATTACCTATTTCCTACTTGCTGAAGGGCACAGGTAGCGAAATATGAAATTTATTATAATGGGTTTATGTGAAGATAGTTCACTTGAATTAGAAGTTATTTTTTAAAGTCTAATAAATGGTAAAATTGATAACTCTTGATTATACTGTAATGTTGAATGGCTATAGTCAATCGTTAAATATTAGGGGAAAAAAAACTATTTCCTGGAGACATCAGTAGTATTGTGTCAGTGATACTGGCCTTCAGTCATAAAAAAAAGATTCCATTAAACAAATATAAAAAATATATATATATACTGCATGTTGCTCACACAGAATACATGTGCGATTAAATAGTAAAAAAAAATTTAACAGTACTAATAGTAATAATATACTAATATATTATATCTATATATCTCATTTAGATGTTATATTCTTTTAAAGATTTAAATGTAGTACTTGTAATGCTAACTTGTAAATAACTGTGATAGATGATTTTATAAATGTGATTTAGAAAAAGAAAGAATTTTTTCCCCCCATTTTTTTGTCCAAAAAATGACTCCTATTTTCTTTTGATCTTGGAATGAACTTTGACTTGGACTCGTTTAATAACGAGATTCAAACAATCAGCCAGATATCTGGGATTGCGAATTGCAGGAAAATGAGTTTGAGAATTTTCCAGAAATATCCCAGCAGCTTGACTTTAGCAATTGATGTTAAACATTAAAATATTATGAAATAATATTTTAATAATCAATATCGGCTTTATAAATAAAACATTTACTGTGTTTGCAAACCAAAATGTTTTAAAAACACACTTTCGATGCTGAAAAAATACCTTTATTAGATATATAAATAGATTACCTTCATTACTGCCTTTTTTGTTTCTTGGGAGGAAATGTTTTTTATTTTCAGGGTTCAGGGGGGCGGGGCCTACAGCAGGAGTGGGCGGGGCTTGTGGCATCACTCCGTCTACATCATCACACGCCTGCTGTATTCCAGACGAATCGTTAGCGTTGTCATCTGTATAATGAAGCGGCTCGTCTTTATTCTTCACAGAGTCTCTATGATCACAGCTGCTGTTTGTGCTGGAGTCGGTGTGAGTTAAAGGCTGGCTTGTGTTTACTGGAGTCACATGAGCGTCTGCAGACCTGATGTGGTTCTGATTGCTGTTGGCTGAAGTAAGGCAGCTGGGTGACGCATCGGCTGGTTCCTGAGTGTTTGTGGAGGTGGTTTCAGGGGATGGAAGCTCCTCCGGCTCCCTGTGATTCGCTGAGGAGGCTTCAACGCTGGGTTTGGTGCCGCAGCTTTTGGCTTGATCTCCTGGAGATGTTTCGACCGCAGACGATCCGGCTTCTTCTCCGACAGACCTGACACTTGCTGCTTTAGGATGAGAAGAGACGGGTTTGTTCAGGAACAGAAGCGTGTGTCGAATGGAGATGAAGCATGAAGCAAAGCCAGCGTTCTTTTGAGGGTCGGTTGAGTTTTTAATTTACAAAATATACCCAACTTCTCTGCAGAATGATAAGTCCTGCTTGTTCACATGCAGCGTACAGCTTGTGTTTGGGTAGTTGACATCAGTTTGTGATATGCTCTAATCCCCCCCCGATATTTTATGAATTTCTCTTTCATTATTGTGCATGCTGTTCCAATAATTTAAGCAACAACATGGAATAGCAGTACTTCCAAAAATGTGTCACACTGCAGGACTATCTGACATACACTAGTGACGGTAAATAGATAGAGCTGCATGATTTAGAAAAAATAATAATTAAACCCATTTTTCTGATAACAAAAACAACAATAATAATAAATACATTATGTGTTCTTTAATATATTATATTATATATCAAATTATATAGAATAAATAATAATAACAATAATAGTAATTAATATATATTATATCTGCAAATTATTATATTTTAATTGTTATTTAGTATTTTTTATAGTCATATAAAAGTATTATATGATATATATATATATATATATATTAAATATAACTATAATAATGATATTTTATATACTATATTTAATAATAATACATTTCATTATTATTAAACAAAATAAACAATGATGAAATATTAAAATAAACCATAAACAAAAAAAGTATTTATAATAAAATAAGAATAATTTTGTAGTTTATTTATTGTACATTGTACTGAAAAATTAAAATACAAATATGTATGGCTTAATATTCCAAATTTCTTAATGTTCAAACATTAGACCATCAAATGTTTATTTTGATTGAAACCAGCAGGGTTTTCAAGCACTACGCCATTATTTCAATGAATCATGCAGCCCTATATAAAGCTGAATTAAATGGTGAATAACCTAAAAGTAATTGACACCATTTATAGGATATAAACAACTTTTCCTATGTTGAAAAACAATAAAAATAAATAAATCATGTCAACTACCCATTTGCAGTTTACAGCTTGTAGTTACGGTTCACATTGACATGCAGGTTTTTGGCATGTGACTGGTGTGAACAACCAATCAGAAGCAGTGAAGAGAGCAAGCGGCAAAGCTGATTGGTGGAGCAGCAGGATGTGAGGAATCAGGTCTAGACTCTAGAGTGACGCTTTAAAGGGGTCAGAAACTTGTGACACTTCAATAGTTTCAATAAAAGCTCTTTCTGGACTGCTGTGAAAATTACAGTCAGTTTTTATGGAATAATAAATTGAGCAGCTGCTCGCAGTCGGACCCCTTCAGTGCACTCACTACAGACAGCAGAAACAAACACGAACGCTTCAGACTTTTGCACCGGAGCCGCGTCAGAGCCGCACAGGCTGATATTCTTACCGGACGCTCCTGTATCTCTATGCATTTCACTAGAAGGGGCACTTTCCGATTCGCACCTGGGACGAGTCTTTCTCAGATGGAAACCCTTGCGAATGTCGGCCAGGAGCTGATCGATGATGCAGACTTCGTCCTGCGGCACCACGACTCTACGGACTGACAGAAAACACATTTCTATTAGAGCTGAAGGAAAAACAGCTGCATTTTTAGGTGAATATATAACATCTGGTCTCATTAATGGTTCATTAACAATTAAAAACAACTTTGAATGCAACTATTAATATTAATGTTTTTTATATTGAAACTGAAAATTTTAATATTAGTTAAAAACAATAGATATTAATTAAAAGACTTTAAATGTAACTTATTTATAATACTTTTAGAATATTAAAAACAACTAACTATAAAAAATGCAATGTTTGTTATATATTAGTTTAACTGAAATGACTAATATTAACCAAGTTAATTAAAATATTATAATATTAAATAAAATATATTAGTCTTTAACTTCAAATAACTATTACTTATTAAAATACTGTAATTTGAATGTAAAAACATTTGTTTAATTAAAAACACTTTATTAATATTAACTACACTAATACTAATTTTAAATACACTAATATTAATTAAAACATTGGTGTTTGATTAATTGAAAACACTTTAATATTAAACTTAACGAATATTAAAATGTAATAGTATTACAAATATTTGTTTAATATTAAAAATGACTTTAATATTAACTATATTTTAATATCAATTTGAAACCATTAATTTTTAATTAAAACCGAATTAAATAAAAAAAAATATTAATTTAACTTTATTAACTATTAATATTAAAATATTTTACTATTAGTTAAGTTATCAATAGTAAAAACAACTATAATGTTTTAATATTAATTCAAAAGCATTTGTTTTTACATTTAAAATGAATAACAATTAATTAATTAATTAATTAATATTAAAATATTGTAATTAAATAAAAAAAATATTTAAATTAATAAATGAATTAGAAATGACTAATAAATGACTATTTTAATTAATTAAACACTTTAATTTTAAACTTAATGAATATGAAAATATTGTAATATTAAATATATTACTTTAATATTAAATACAACTAATATTAACCATAATATTTTAATATTAACTAGAAATGTTTTAATTAAAATGACTTTGATATCTATTAAATAGCCTAATATTAAAATATTTTAATATCAATTATAATGTTTTTAATTGATCGATGATGCAGCCGTCTTCCTGCGGCTCTGAGCCTCTTCTAAATGAAAACAGATTTCTATTAGTGATGTGAAATACTGGAAGTGAATGTAACATCTGAACCCGGATCATTAACATCTGTATTCTTCAGCTGAACTGACCCTGTTTAATCTGCACTGCACTGGGTGCTAGAACGACAATACAATCTCCAGCAATCACAGCAATACAAACCCTGTTTAATCTGCACTGCACTGGGTGCTAGAACGACACAATACAATACAATACAATACAATACAAACCCTGTTTAATCTGCACTGCACTGGGTGCTAGAACGACAATACAATACAATACAATACAAACCCAATAAACAGACAGGAATAGTTTGTTACGACTCACTTATCTTTCCATCTTCTCCTTTCTGTCTCTTGGATTCCTCCTCCGCCAGCTGCTGCTTTCTTTTCTCCGCTTTGGCCGCTTGTTCTTTACGGATCTTGTTTTCCTACAGAAGGAATGTGATGTGAACAAACCACTCAGTCTTATTTTATTATTAAGGATATAATATTTTTTATTAATTTAATTTTATTATTTTTTGTTTTAATTTGAAGTTAATCATTTTGTTGATCGTTTTATTTTAGTTAACATTTATTCAATTAATGTAATGTTTTTAGATTTTCAGTTAGCAAGAACCATGCATGCACTGCCATTAAACTTGATTTTTACATTTATATTTTAGTTCCTAATGAATTAAAAATGATTCTAATATTAACTATTCATTTTAAAATCAATAATAAGTTCTTAATATAAAAAAAAAAACAATTTCACTTATAACTAGTTATTTTAATACTAATTATAATACTATTTAAATATTGTTTTTTAATTAAAATACTTTATAAATTAAAAATAGTTTTTAATAGCAAAAGCAACTTCAAAATTAACTACAGTTATTTTAATATTAATTATTTAATACCATTTTAATATCAATTATATAATTAGCAGTTTAATTAAAATTACTTTAATACTAACTAATTAATTGATTTTAATATTAATTAAATTTGTTAAATATTAAAAGCAACTTGAATATTATAATTTTTATATCAATTAAAAAGACATTCAGTTTTAATTAAAAACACTTTAATATTAAAATATGTGACCCTGGATCACAAAACCAGTCATAAGTATATTTGTAGCAAAAGCCAAAAATACATTGTATGGGTCAAATTGATTGATTTTTTATAAATAAAAGGAATGAATGATTTTTTCTTTTATGCCAAAAATCATTAGGATATTAAGATCATCTTCCATGAATTAAATTTCCTACTGTAAATATATTTTAAAAACTTAATTTTTGATTAGTAATATGCATTGCTAAGAACTTCATTTGAATGAATGATGCATTTATAGCGCTTTGTGTATTGCTGTACACCCAAAGCGCTTCAAATGTGGGGGGGTCTCTTCTCAACCACCACCAGTGTGCAGCATCATGGATTACGACGGCAGCCACAGGACAACGGCGCCAGTGCGCTCACCACACACCAGCTACATGGAGAGGAGAGAGAGATAGTCAAGTGGATGATTATTAGGAGGCATGATGATAAGGGCAGTGGAGGGAATTTGGCCAGGAAGTTACACCCCTACTCTTTACGATGAGTTCATGGGATTGACCACAGAGAGTGGACCTCGGTTTAACTTTAAAGACGATTTGGACAACTTTAAAGACGATTTCCTCAATATTTTGATTTTTTTGCACACTCAGATTCCAGATTTTCAAATATTGTCCTATCATAAACTATACATCAATGGAAAGATTATTTATTCAGCTTTCAGATGTATAAATCTCAATTTCCAAAAATTGACCCTTATGACTTGTTTTGTGCTCCAGGGTCACATATTGTCATTAAAAATATTATTTTTTAAATAGTAAAAGGCAACTTTAATATTAATAAATTATTAATATTAAAATGTTAATATCAATAAAATAGTTTTTAATATTAAAAACAACTTTTAATATTGAATGATTTTAATATCAATAGAAAGTGTTTATTATTATATTAGAATATTCTGGTCTCTAATACGTCTCACTTCTCAGTTGAGGTTAGCGTATAATAACGCTCACGCACCTTCAGGGCTCTGATGAAGAGCTGGCGGAAGATCTTGATGGTGCTGAAGAGCTCATCCAGTGAGAGCTGAGCCGTGTCTTCACACAGATACTGAGCCAGATCACCCTTCCTGCTGTCGATGTCGGAGAAACGCTGGTCCAGAACGTCACACGCCGTCAGGTTCTTCTGCACAAACATCACAGGAACATCAGGAACACCACAAAGCTGGAAAGAGCAGCTGTTTTCAGTGTAAACTGTACCTCGATGAGCCCTGAGAACTGCTGCTTGACGTCCTCCAGCGATGAGGAGACTTTCTTCTCCGCGTCTCTCAGTCTCTTCAGAAGCTGTTTGGTTTCGGCCTGAATCGAGTCCAGATTTACACTGAAAGAACGATTGAAAGGTGATTGAGAAACGACTGAAGCGACAGCTGATCTCGTGACATGCGCGCACACACACACGCACGCACAACCACACACACCCACGAATGAACACTACACACAAACAGAGACAGACACACACACTCACATACACACACGAACGAACACTACACACACACACTCACGCACAACCACACACACGAACGAACACTACACACAAACAACCACCCACACACACAGAGACACACACAGAGAGAGAGACAGACAAACACACACATACACACACGAACGAACGAACACTACACACACACACACACAAACACCACACACACACACACACACACAGAGACACACACAGAGAGAGAGACAGACAAACACACACATACACACACGAACGAACGAACACTACACACACACTCACACAAACAATCACACACACAGACAAACACGCACACACTCACATACACACACTCACGAACACTACACACACAAACAACCACACACACAGAGACAAACACGTACACACTAACTCACATACACACACAGAGAGACAAACACGCACACACTCACTCTCTCACACACACACACACAGATGATCTATTGTTTTACCCAGCTGCTTTCTCACAGGCCTCGATGTCGTCTGGAAGCTCCAGCAGCTCTTGATGGTTTAATTCAGCTTCCTGTAAATCACAAGATCCACAGACACTCAGCACTGATCACAGAGAGCAGCAGGACGAGCGCTTTTAAGAAAGCAGAGTTTAATGTCATTCTGACCTAGAAAAATATTTATTCTGCCAGAGGACATATACAAAAACATTAAATACATGGTTATAAAGTGCTTGAGTCATAGGAACTATGTTTATGGTGCTTTTTTTGTCTTTTCTTGGAGCTTAACCGTATAAATCCAACAGTGGCTCTGAGATTATATCAACAAATACACACAAGAAATAATAATTCATATTTTAATATTAATTAAAACATTAGTTTTTAATTAAAGACTATTAAGTATTAAAATATTTTTATATTTATATTTAAAAACATAACTTTTAATATTAAAATAACTATTAACTAATCACTATTTTAAAAAAAATATTAACTTTTTAATTTGAATTAATTTTCTTTTTGATTAAAAATGACTATTGCCTGTTAAAATATTTTAATATTCATTAAAAATATTTTAATATTACAAACAACTTTATATTTATATAACTATATTTAAAAAAAGTGTTCATATCAATTAAAACATTTTTTAATTAAAAATGACTATTGACTTTTAATTGATATTAAAATATTGTAATACTAAAAAAAAAGTTTTTAATATTAAAAATAACTTTAATTAGTATTTAAATAATACCATATTAACTAAAAACATTACTTAAATTATTGGACATAACTATAGAAATTATTAATTAGACTATTGCCTATTGATTAAAATATTTTAATCAATTAAAAATATTTTTAACATTAAAAACAACTCTATATTTATATAACCATAATATTAAAATGTTAAAAATTTAAAATCAGTTTAAATTAAAAACCTTAAAAGCCTTTTAATTAATATAAAAAAAATATATATATTAATTTTTAACATTAAAAGCAACTGTACATTTTTTTTTTTATTATTCGGAGGTTCTGTCTGACATCTTTGTTTTGTGAAAGGAAGTCATACAGGGTTGAAACCACATGGTAAAATAAAGTAAATAATGACACATATTTTTTGGGTGAACTTGCACTGAAATTACAAATATAAACTAGTACCAACTAATATAGTTTGTTATTTTAGTTCTTCAACAAACTAAATGAAAATGAGAAATTGTCTTATTTTATCTCAAGTAATGAAAGGGTTTCTTATGGTTTTAGTTTTCTTAAACTATTCAAAGAAATAGCTTTGAATAGAGGAGATGAAATAGCCTTTCATCTCTGGGTCTGCTCTCCCCTCTCTAGTTTCAAACGCTGCAGAAGCAGAGCTCAAAATAAACAAATCACCTGGAAACTGTCCTTTCACTCTGCTGCCATCTGGTAAGTGCTTCCGCGGCCTGATGGCAAAACCTGAGAGACTCAGGAGGAGCTTCTTCCCCCAGGCCATCAGACTCCTGAACTCAAACTCAGTCTCTTAACATCACCATGACTTCACTTATTAATCACTCACAATCAGTAAGATATTCATTATTCTCTACCTCGTACTAACAGTGTCATATGCACACAACACTTTGTGTTTTGGTATTTTTTTTTTTTTTTTTTTGGTATTGCTGCTACATGACAACCATGTTCAACCTGTTTGCACATTCCTCTCTTGTACATTCCTGCATATCTTAATATTTAAGTCTACAGTATACTGTCATGCACATTTTTATATTTTGTACTTTATATCTTATTCTTTACTTTTCAATTTATGTATATTTCCACTGTGTTGTATTCTATAATATTTGCACTGTCCACGGAGCGGACCTGACTCACATTTCACTGCTGGTTATATACTCACTATATAATCGTGTATGTGACAAACAAATCTTGAATCTTAATAGTTTTTACGAAGTTTAGTTATTTTAGTACTTCAGCTTAAACTAATTGAAAATGAGAAATTTTGTTTTGGCAGCTAGCTGAAATAGGTGTTTTTTTGTTTTTTTCCTTTTATTTGAATTAATGTTCATTTTATTTCGAATAATGACTTTTTTTAATGGTTTTAGTTTTGATTTTAGTTAATATCCAAGACGGCATTTGTAATTCTAAATCTAATACGTTTTGAAAGGTTTTCCCATCTAATATTTATATTTTACTTATAAAAAAATGATTTTTAGTCATAAATAATAAAGCTACTGACGTGTATTGTAATACAGTACCTCCAGGATGTGATGTAAGAGTGTGATGCGGCTCTTGTTTGCTTTGGTTTCAGTGAGTTTCAGCAGGGAATTGATCTTGAATCCCTCTGCGTTTCCTGTGTGGCTTCCCTGGAAGAAAAGAAAAATTGACAAACTGAGGAACTAAGACACTGTAAACACAGAAAACAGAGTACGTTTCCAGGGTGATTTGTGCCACAGATGCCTCCTGATCGCCTGAATCTCTCTCTGCTGCTCAGAGACCAACACAATACAACATTTACATCAACTAACTTCATCAGACGCAGACAATCACTGATGCACAGCCGCACACATTTAACAACATTACCATGAATAAAATCTAATTAACAGTAAAAACTACACTTCTCTCCTTCAATATGAAGAGGTCAAACACTCAAAATTTCACAAAAAGCTTATGGACGTAATTATAACACAAGTCAGACATTGAGTTGCTGTTTTTGTCTCTTCTGAGGAAGATTCATTCACTTGTTTTGTACTAACATCTTTTAATGTTCATCCAATCTCATTTTGTAAGTGACTTTTCTTTCTATTTTAAAGATGCTTTCTTTGGATTGTTTGACTACTCAAAAGAGAATATAGCAAAATATATAATTGGTAAAATAAAATATATAAATTTCATACATTTGTGTTTCCTGCAAGCTTTTTTTGGTTAACCTGGCAACACATCCCTTATGAAAATTAACCATGGTTTAAAAAAAAAACAAAAAAGACTATAGTTAAACCATCGTAACCACAAATTAACCATGGTAACCATGGTATTTGTAGTATTGCATTTATACAAAAAAAACATGGTTACTTTCTTAAGAGATTTGTATTTATGTATAGGTCTACTTTTTCTTTGTTCTTTGTTTTGTTTTTAGAACTGTAGGCCTACTGTCTTAATGGTTTGTTTTCTACTGTTTCATAAAATAAATCAGAAAAAAACATTTGTGAACACGCTCCGAAGTTCTGATCTGATTATGATTCACAAACCATCATTTCAAATCAGGACTGCAGATCGTGAATCATTCAATTCATGAAATGATTCGCAAACCCACCCCGAAGTCCCAATCTAAATCAAGTGATTTGAAGTCTCAATCTGAATCAAATGATTTGAAGCGATTTGAAGTCTCAATCTGAATCAAATGATTTGAAGCGATTTGAAGTCTCAATCTGAATCAAATGATTTGAAGCGATTTGAAGTCTCAATCTGAATCAAATGATTCGCGATACGTGATTTGAAGTCCCGATCAGAATCAAATGATTTGAAGCGATTTGAAGTCTCAATCTGAATCAAATGATTCGCGATACGTGATTTGAAGTCCCGATCAGAATCAAATGATTTGAAGCGATTTGA
Organism: Schizothorax lantsangensis; assembly: GCA_027422415.1. Classification (NCBI taxonomy): domain Eukaryota; kingdom Metazoa; phylum Chordata; class Actinopteri; order Cypriniformes; family Cyprinidae; genus Schizothorax; species Schizothorax lantsangensis. The sequence goes on from CM049858.1 coordinate 30,505,923, forward strand.
AGTCTCAATCTGAATCAAATGATTCGCGATACGTGATTTGAAGTCCCGATCGGAATCAAATGATTTGAAGTCCCAATCTGAATCAAATGATTTGAAGCGATTTGAAGTCTCAATCTGAATCAAATGATTCGCGATACGTGATTTGAAGTCCCAATCTGAATCAAATGATTTGAAGTCCCAATCTGAATCAAATGATCCGAAATCCGAGAGATGTCGAAATTCGAAAATGAATGGCCTTTTGATCTGGTTTTTGCTCGTGAATCACTTGAACTGAATGACCGAAGTCAAGAGTTTGAATCAATAGGAGCGGTTCCAGCGTAAATGACTTACTCAATTGAATCAGTTTGTTCGTTTCTCTGTTCATCTTCAGCCATGTTTACATGACACTAGCTGCGTTTCCATTACCCTTCAAATAGCGCAAATTGAAATTGCGAATTGAAAATACGCCTAATGGAAACGCCTAATTGAAAAAAATTCAATATCGCAAAAAAGTTTACACGCTCGCATGAGGTGGCTTTTTAGGCAGTTTGAAAAAGGAATATTTCACAACTCTGCAATGGAAAAGGTTTTCACATTTACAGCTCGCATGGTGTACGTAAAAAGTCACCGGAGCTGATCACAGCCACTCTAGTCAATGCTTGTATGATGTTTACAAATAAAATATCAATATTTCCATTCCAAAGATAACATGCAACACAAATCTTTGAACATATTCAGGTGAGGTAACTAGTGAAACACTCCATTAATATGACGAGCTGCAGCTCAAAATACATGTTAGATCAAATAAATAGAGAAATGATTGTTGTATGTGATTGTATTAGTCTATATAGAGTGATAGTCAATGTAAAAAGAGCAGATGAACACAAAACAGCAGAATATCATAAAGTTAAAGAGGATAAACTATCATTCAGCTGAACTGTGCTCGTATGTTTCAAACACTTCGGCTCTTATATGTTCTTACTCCACACATCTATTAAAATGTACGTCCTTGAAAGCGGCTATTTCTTTAACTTCTCAGGTAATATTAATGGTGTGATCTATTTCAGATGTGGCCAAAATTACAACGACAGTGGTTACATACACATTTATTTGTTTAATCAAAATTATTGCTAGGGACAATTTAGTAGTCACTGGAAATTGGTAGGGACATGTCATAGCATCTCTACTAAATTGCTTTGATGAAGATTTCTTTAATTGTGATAACTTTTTAAATTGTGATTTTCTTACATAGTTGAGAAAGTTTCCAACGTCGAGGATGAGTTTGCAGAAACTGGGCAGCAGTGAACTTTTCCTGAGATCTGCGGGCGACACTTCACTGAGTTCAAAAATGTTATTTTTGGGTGCATTCATTAATTTAGCAAAAACATTAATTCTGTGTGCACTAATAAATACTGTACATTAAACAAAAACGTGTGAAAAACAATAAATGCATTGATGTTTGCAAAATTTAGTGTAAACATCTGTGAACATTTTTTTTCCAGTAATGTGAACTTTTAATTTGCAAAATGTAAATTTCAACAAACAAACAAATTAAAAATAAAATACATGAAACAAAATAAATAAAATACTCATAAAAAAACAAAACCTAAAAAAAAAAAGAAAAGTAAAATAAACAAAAAAAAATTAGATAAACTATAAAATATATGAATAAAATAAACAAATAAATAAAAATAAAATACACAAAACAAATAAAAACAAACAAACTAATTAGCTAAATAAATAAATGGATAAAATACATAGAAAAACAAAACAATATATAAATAAATGAATAAATACAAAAAATAAAACAAACAAAACAAATAACAAATAAATACACAAATACATTAATAAATAGTATACAAAAACAAAAAACAAAACATTAAACAAATAAATAAATTCATTTTAAAAAGTGATCTCTCACATGTCGCACAAGAATCTCACTGAACGTGTCAAATCTTAAACGGTCCGTTACACTTCGCTCTGCTGAAGATCTTTAAGAGCAGAACGGTGTTAAGCAGCAGCGGTCAGTCGTGGTTTGTACTCACCCTCACAGGCCGTCTCCACCAGCTCCACCTTAGGCTTCATGATCTCCAGCACAGACAGAGCCTCCTCACACAGCAACATGCATTCAATCCTCAGCTGGTAACTGATGACAGACCAAACAAACTCAATCCTCCATAATAACTGCCTCATGCACACGTGTGACCCTGGACCACAAAACCAGTCATAAATAAATAAGCTTTCCATTGATGTATGGTTTGTTATGATAGGACAATATTTCAAAATCTGGAATCTGAGGGTGCAAAAAAAATCTAAATATTGAGAAAATCGCCTTTAAAGTTGTCCAAATGAAGTCCTTAGCAATGCATATTACTAATCAAAAATTAAGTTTTGATATATTTACGGTAGGAAATTTCCAAAATATCTTCATGGAACATGATCTTTACTTAATATCCTAATGATTTTTGGCTTAAAAGAAAAATGGATATTTTTGACCCATACAATGTATTGTTGGCTATTGCTACAAATATACCTGTGTTACTTATGACTGCTTTTGTGCTCCAGGGTCACATACAGTATTAGAAGAATGTGTGAATTTGTGTTTTAATGACACTTTACCAGGGTACAGCCAGCAGTGAGAGGTAAAAGCGGTCCACGTTGGCCAGTTTGTCCAGATCTCCTTGAAAGGATTTTAAGTTATCAATCTGGAGAAGCAGAAGCAATAAAGTTAATGCAAAACACTCAACTGACCATAAGCAGGATAGACTGCATGTTTAATCTGATGCACGTCAAAATGACAGAAAACACCGATTGTGAGCTTCGTTTTCATTTGCATCAAGGTCTATGAATGTGAAATACATGCAAATTATCATATTTTACGGGGAAGTACCTCGTGTTTTTCCGGAAGCAGTTTCAGAAGCTGTTTCAGGGACTCGACGTCAAATTTAGAACAATCTCCTTTCTGCACCATTGACACAAACTCTTCATTTGAGCTGTTTGTGAGTGAAAATCAAATGATCTTAACCGTCTCGCCACAACATCACATAAACACACACTAACCAATCAAAAACCTCTGATCTTACCACTTAAACTGCTTCAGAAAGATATTCAGGTTCAGATTCTTCTTGGGGTCAATGAAGGAAATCTGAGAAATAGGAGAAAATTCTTCAATGTTTATTTGTGACTTATTCATCAGTGATGTTATACTACAGGCCCTATGAATTCAGCTTTATTTTTTCACAAATTCAGTTTTTTTTTTTTTTTTTTACTTTTATCAGGATTTTTTTTCATTAAATTTTTCTGGTTAAATTACAAGTTACATTAAATTTTAGTAATCAAAAAGCATGTGTAATTAATTGTAATCATAGGACTTAAACAATTTAACAATTTATTAAGTGTTTAACAAATTACATTTTTACATTCCAATGAAATCCATTTTATTTTTGGACAAATTACATTTTAATTTTTTTTTACAAATTCAGTTTTTTTACATTGTAATTTTTCAGGATTCTTTTTTCTATTTACATTTTTTCAAGACTCCGTTTTGAAGGTTAAATTAAATTTTTTATAATCAAAAAGTGTGTAATTAATTGTAATCATGAGACTTCTGCAATTTATCAATTTATTAAATGTTTGACAAAAATGACATTTTTCATTTCTATGAAATGCATTTTATTTTTTCTCAAATTCAGTTTTTTACCCCAAAATTCCATGCTTTTTTTTATTTTATTTTTAATTTCAAATATCAGTATTCAACGTTTTAGGTTTAAAATATCAAAACATTATTTCTGCATTTGTAACCGCAGGTTAAATGCATTCATGTCCTGCATTAAACAGTGTAAATAAATCTAAATGCCACTTCTGTGTTTTCTCTGCACTGCAAAAATGAATTTTATTGATACTGATTTAATTTGCTTGATAACAGCCCAAATATCTTATTGTTCTAATTGACTGATTAGATGTAAGCATTTTTAAACTGTAAAAGGTGATGCACACTTTAAAAAAAAAAATCTTCATAATGGTAAAAATGCCTATAAAAGGTTAAAATCAATTTAAACCTATTGACTATCACACAGAATATGAAGAATATCAAAAACTTGGAGTCAGCTGTCCACAGCAGTCCTTAAAATATCAGCACAATAACACACTCAGTAAAATATCGTCTAATTATCGTTGATGATAAAATCCCAGAAAATATCAAGATATTATATTTTGTCAATATCGCACACCTGTACTCTGAAGGATCTCTCACCTCCTTGGGCTCTTTCTTGAGCGGCGCGGCCGGACTCTTGTCTTTGGGTTCGGCCAGCGGCAGACAGAAGAGCTGCTCGATGCTGCTGTAATTAGGCTCCAGCGGAGAATCACTCGTGACGGACGCCCACATTGAAGGACCATCTATGAAAGAACAACATGTACTCAAACATGCGCTGTATTTGCACACAGAAACGCAAGAGCTGATAGAAAGCATGTAATGTCTAAGCTGATTTAATGAATGCTTCTGAGATTGATAGTTCAGTTTGAAGCACTTTGCAATTACATTATCCATGTGCAGAAACGAATACTCTGAAATAATTCGAATTTCTGTCTGTCCAAAAGTATAATTAAAATCTACACATATTTCTAGTAATTTGACATTACTTTCTCAATGTACTTTCTGATGTTTTAATAAATAAATAAATGTTTGTACAGCCACATCAAATTCAAATGAATTTGAATTATTTATTGTTATTTTGCTCTCAACTAATTCAGATAAACCTGCTCCTAAATGGCCCAAAAAACCTAAAAACCAAACAAACTTGCTGATCATTTTACATGCCAGTCTTTTCTAAATAATGAATGGCCTGCCGCCTGGCTATTAGCAGTGTTATTTTAGCATCATTGATGCGCTATTAAAAGTTTTTAAATTAGGTTTTTTTATTTTTATATTTTATTATGTCATTTTAATTTTAGTTAAATTTTCTGTAAGTCTATTTAAATATGAAGTTTAAGTTTTTAGTACATTAACTTAAACTAAACAAAAATAAGAAATGTTGTCTTTGCAATTAGCTGAAATTAAAGGTTTACATTTTTGGATTTAATTTTTTTTTTATATTTTGAATTAGATTTTATTTTTATATTTTCTGTTTGCATTTTAATTTTAGTTAAAGTGTCATGTTTGTCACTTATTACTTTATTTTTTTTTATTTGTTATTTTTTAAATGTCTATATATTTGCAACTAGCTGAAAAAAAACGTCTGCATTTTTGTATTTTATTTTTATTAATATTTTGAATTAGATTACATTTTTTATAGTTTTTTTAAATTAATGTTTTAATAATTTTGAGTGTCTTTTATTTGTTTTTCTTTTTATTTAGCATAAACTAAATGTTCCCAACATGCTGTTTTTTTCAGAATATTTTATTTTATTCTCATTAATGTTATTTTATTTCAAATACTGATTTTACATGGTTTTAGCTTTAGTTAATGATATTACGCCTTACATTACATATTGAGATTCTCATGCGTTTGGCACAGTGACAGCTCTGCATGTTCATGTGTTCTCTGGGAAGCGCAGCAGCGTTCCTCTCGGATCTCACCGGTGACGGATCTGGAGTTCAGCTTCTGCCAGTTGAGTTTCTTCATCCGGAGCGTGGGATGCGGGCCGCTCCTCACCGGCGCCGAGTAACACTGGCCAACCGTGTAAAACGTCTGGGCCACGATCACATCACCCGCTCCTGGAGGAGGAGGAGGAGGAGGAGGGCCGTTTAGACCTGAACCTGGAAGAGGAGGAGGAGGAGGAGGAAGAGCTCCCATTCCTGGCAGAGGAGGAGGAGGAGGAGGCACACCCATGCCAGGTAAAGGTGGAGGTGGTGGAGGACCTGCAGAAGCCATTCCTGGAAGAGGAGGAGGAGGAGGAGGTGGAAGCATTGCTGCTCCTGGTAAAGGAGGAGGAGGAGGTGGAGGAGGAGGTCCAGCTCCTGTTTTGAGAGGCACAGCTGAGATGGGAGGAGAAGCCATGGTGGGCAGAGGAGGAGGAGGAGCAGGTCCAGTCTTTGTGGAGTTGCGCAGAGGTTCCTGGTTTTTGGCTGGTTTGCAGGAACACTCCAGTTTATCGTCTTTGGTCTCCGTCTGAATGGCTTGATTCTTTCTTCTGGAGCCGTCGACCTCATAAGAGCCTTTGGATGATTCCTTACAGAAGACGAGACGCTGCAGGATCTTCTCACACGAGTCCATCTCAGCTGAACCCACAGAGAGAGAAAAATCACTTGGTGAAACCATCACATTTCATCAGTAGCCTACATTACAGGCACAATTAAATCTTACAAACAAACAAACAAATAACTACAAGTAAATATTACATAATTTAGTGATTAATTTGATTTTTTCCCTTATAAATTTGTTTATAAACAAATAAATTGATAAGAAACTAATTTAAATTAATAAATAAATAAGCAAGTAAATAAGTGAAATAAAAATGCAAATAAGTAAATAAAGTAAATTAAATAAATGTAAAAGTTAAATAAGTAAATAAATGCAAATAAGCAAATTAATACAAAAAAATAAATAATGAAGTAAAAAATAAATAAGCAAGTTTGAAGTAAGCAAGTAAATAAGTATAAGACCATAAATAAAAAATAATTAAATAAACAAACAAGCATAAATAATGTAAAATAAAAGTAAATAAGCAAGTAAATAAATACATAACTGCAGTTAATATATTAGTAAATATATTATATATAAATTAATTAAGTAAATAAGTCATGGGTATATGTAAATAAGCCAACAAGTAAATAATCAAGTATATAAGTAAATAAAGTTAATATATTGGTAAATAAGTAAGTAAAGTAAACAAGTGAATTAATATGTAAATATAATGAGAAAAAAAGCAAGCAAGCAAGTAAATGTATAAGGAAATAAGACTAAAATTAAATAAGCAATTAACAAATTAAATATGTAAATAATATATAGGTAAAAAGTAAATAAAGTACATTTACACATGTAAATATGAAAGTAGATATACAAACAAATAAGTACATAAGTATAAGTAAAAAAAAAAGAAGAGTAACTAAGCAAGCGATGCAAAGTGACACATGAGTAAATAAATATAAGACCATAAATAAAAATAAGTAAATAAGTAAATAAGTAAATAAATAAATAAAAATAAGCAAATAAGTATACAAGTAAATAAATAAATGCCATGGTATTGAATGTTTGCTGTATGTCATAGTAATGCCACAGAATATTGTAATCCAAAAAATAAATGTAATATGTTAGATTGTTGTGATCTGATCAGACCCAGAGAGAGAGGACACAGAAGGACAGTTCAACTATTCACCGTCAAAGCTCTAATAATAGAGGGGTCAGTATTTCAAACAGAATCCATTCTATGAGAAACAGACTGGAACACAGAGAGAGACTCACAGCTCTGAGCGATCAGTATAGCTCGGTTAGAGAGCGCCTCCAGCGCCTGCCAGATATCCACTCGCTCCGGACCCAGCAGCAGCAGCGCCTGTAAGACGGACAACAGCTGCAGAGACGACGGGAAACTGCTCACCTGTCACAGATCTGACCACCATAGAGTTAACTGTACTGCTGTGTACTAAAATATACAGTGATGGCCAAAATGATCAGAACACAGAGAGATCAGCACAGATCTGAAGATCAGCAGTGACCACCATAGAGTTAATCTGTACTGCTGTGTACTAAAATATACAGTGATGGCCAAAATGATCAGAACACAGAGAGATCAGCACAGATCTGAAGAACAGCAGTGACCACCATAGAGTTAATCTGTACTGCTGTGTACTAAAATATACAGTGATGGCCAAAATGATCAGAACACAGAGAGATCAGCACAGATCTGAAGAACAGCAGTGACCACCATAGAGTTAACCTGTACTGCTGTGTACTAAAATATACAGTGATGGCCAAAATGATCAGAACACAGAGAGATCAGCACAGATCTGAAGATGAGCAGTGACCACCATAGAGTTAACCTGTACTGCTGTGTACTAAAATATACAGTGATGGCCAAAATGATCAGAACACAGAGAGAGATCAGCACAGATCTGAAGATGAGCAGTGACCACCATAGAGTTAATCTGTACTGCTGTGTACTAAAATATACAGTGATGGCCAAAATGATCAGAACACAGAGAGATCAGCACAGATCTGAAGAACAGCAGTGACCACCATAGAGTTAATCTGTACTGCTGTGTACTAAAATATACAGTGATGGCCAAAATGATCAGAACACAGAGAGAGATCAGCACAGATCTGAAGATCAGCAGTGACCACCATAGAGTTAACCTGTACTGCTGTGTACTAAAATATACAGTGATGGCCAAAATGATCAGAACACAGAGAGATCAGCACAGATCTGAAGATGAGCAGTGACCACCATAGAGTTAATCTGTACTGCTGTGTACTAAAATATACAGTGATGGCCAAAATGATCAGAACAGAGAGTTAATCTGTACTGCTGTGTGAATATGAATCTATGAATAAAATCTAATAAAGTTTAGTATGATCACTTATTCTTTTATATATTTTAATAAGTACAGATCAAAATAAGTATGTTGTTTCACATTTACATAAATACATGTTATGCTGAATGACGATGGAACATTATTTTTAGCCATATTTTGACATTTTATTTCCACAAAAGTTATTTGAAACATTTAAGTTAACACTATTTGCATTTATTATACTGTCTATGTATATAAAATCACTTTTGTAAATTTAATTAAATGGGATAACTTGTCTGACCCACTTCTTAAAGAAACAATAATATTTGTATTTTTAAAGAATATCATAAAACCAGGGTATTTTTTCATCCATGTCTTAATTCATACAGTTCTGTTTTGCAGCATCGTATTTGAATAAAAATAAATAAAAAAAATGCAATGTTTCGTTGTAAATTAATTGTTTTGTTTTTTCATTTGATTACATTTGATGATAAATTTGTAATAAATCATAAGACACAGAATGCAGAAAAAAATAAAGTGAAAAACGCAGAATTTAGGGAAAAATAAAATGCATTCCATGCAGCACTAAATTTAAAGTTTGTGAACAAACAAGTTATGTTTACATTCATTCTCCAGGTCAGACAAACGTGGAAAGCATTTCCTTCCCCATTAATGGCAAACGACTATATCATATGAAATGGAAAAAAAAAAATCATATAATAATATTTTTGGCATTATGGCTGATCCCTTGCTGCTCACCTTGTTAAACAGAGATGTGAAGACTTCCTGATGGTTGCTCATGTCAATTCCTCCATAAAGCCTCAGGAGCTCGTCCTCATCCTCAGCCATGGCCTCTTCAAACGCCTCACACTGGATGATCAAGTCTTCATCATCTTCTTCTCTAAAACACACACACTCTAACTGAACATCTCAACTTGAGCTTTACTGCATGTTTAACTTCCTTTGCTCAGTGTGCATTTCTACTTTGTTTTTCTGTGCACAGTTGCACATTTCAATGAATTAAAACATAAACTCACCTTAACTTCGGTAGCAGGCGAAGCAGCTGTAATCCTGGTGGATGAAAATAAACAAAGTTTATGAATATACCATAAATAACGCTCAAAAACATCTAGTGCTCTGTTGGAAAGCTCAGTTGTGTTAAAGCACAAAACAGGAGGCGTGTGCTTGAGTGACAAACAGGTGAATGCAATTAAGACCTGATCACTTCTGTTAGCACTTGCATACTAACCACACTACTCATACTAGTTTTGCAGTATGCACTATGTATATTGTGCACAGTTCAGATGACCTACAAAAATGGTCCAAATGTGCAATATACAGATGTGTTATTTTAGTATCATTGAGGTACTATTTTAGATTTTATTAATAAGGGCTGTGTTCAAAATAGCATACTTGCATGCTACTCATACTATTTTTTCAGTATGCAATATGAATATCATGCACAATAGGTTGCACACCTAGATGACCTACAAAATTTGTCAAAATGTGCTATATACAGTAAGAAACAAGAGTTTTTAACACTTTTCTTTACTCATTATGTGATCAGACTGCAATTTACAAAAACAAAATCCAGGAAAAAACTCGAAATGAACAAAATTATAGCATACTACTGTTTGAATGGTTGCACACTGCATGATGTTTCACATGCTATTTTTAATAAATAGCAGGCAGCATTCAGTGTACACTGTACAGTATGCAGTAAGTAGTATGCAAGTATCTATATTCCATGCTAAGGACATGTTTTGATTAAGGACTGTGTTCAAAATAGCATTCTTCCATACTACTCATACTATTTTTGCATCTACTAAATCAGTCAAAATGTGCAAAATACAGCAAGCCACAACAGTTTACAACAGTTTTTACTCATTATGTGATCAGACTGCAATTTACAGAAATAACACTAAATTATAGCATACTACTGTCTTAATAGTTGCACATTGCATGCTGTTTAATATTCTATTTTTAATAAAAAGCAGACAGCATTCAGTGTACATTGTACAGTATGCACTAAGTAGTATGCCAGTATTCTATATTCTATGAAAATAAAAACATACTAATTTCTAAATTGTTGCGTATTGCCTGCTACTTCACATGCTATTTTTAATAACCAGTAAGCAGTATTCAGTGTACACTGTGCAGTATGTAGTATGCTAGTATTATATAAAAGCTGTATTTGGAATAAAAGCTGTGTTCAAAACAGCATACTTGCATGCTACTCATACTTTTTCTGCAGTATACAGTAAATAATTAAGTTTAATGTACTATTCAAAATATTACAGGCAATTGCAGACAGTATAAAGTGCATAGTATGCAGTATCTAGGTTTGACGTACCAATGAACTCCTTGCGCATCTTGTCTCTCTGGCGCAGGTCGTCGGCGCTGAAGATCAGGGCGTTTATGACACTCAGAAGGGTCACCATGTAAGGCACATTATCAGTGGATTGGAGTTCATTCATAATAACACTGAATCGATACTGCTGCGTCTTCACAGACTGTTAGACAAACACAACACTCGCATCAACATTAATGTCATGCAGACTTTATATTGAGCTTATTTTAACATGCAGGCCCTGTCAATCAACCTTTGTGCTTTAAAAACTAAAATAATTGTCCAATTGAAAATTTGATAAAATATGCATGCATAAGATTTCACAGAATATCTCTGGTTTAAGTTCAGTTAATATAACTACCACAACTAATTTTCTTAGTATTTTTGTCTTTTTTCAATAACAAGTACCTAAACATTCTTAAATCAAGGCACATTTACTTGAGATGGAAAATGACAAGATATTACATTTTGTTTTAAAAAATAATAATAAATTTATTAATTAATTACAGTGAGTTTAAATCTTAAAACAAGAAAAATATCTGTGAAATAAACTTAATTTAACAAAACGAGGCTAACAAGATTTGTTTTTCTTAAAATCGTATTAGTACATTACAGACAAAATGATATCTAGTACATAAATAAATAAATAAAAGTACATAAATAAGCAGGTAGATATGTAAAAAAAATATGTAAATAGGCAAGTAAATAAGTAGATATGAGATATGTACATAAATAAGCAAATATATATATATATATATAAAAAAAATCATAATATCAGCCAACTGGGTAAGAAAGAAAATATTAATGAAAACAAAATTAATTTTAAGTAAGTATTTAAGTATTTTAAGTAAATATAAGTAAGTAAGTAAATAAATATGCCTCATATATAAAAATAAAAAGGCCAAAATAAAGTAAATGTATCTTGATTTAAGAATATTTAGATATTTGTACTGGAAAACCAGACAAAAATACAGACAGAAAATCGTCTTTTCAGAAAATCCTTTTTTAGTGCAAAATGTCACTTTGTCAGAAAGAATAAAATTCCTCAGTCTGTGTAGAAGCTACAGTGAAGTTTTGTGTTTTTACTCACATGCAGTCACACACTGATATATTAAGAGACGAAATCCATCACAAACGGTCACAAGAGACGCATGTTATCTGTCTCAGCTGAGCACTTCAGATCACCTCGTGTAAAAGACACTTAAAACTCACTTTCTGACCTGATATCAATCCCTTAACTCAGTCAGATGGAGGAGCATGAATCATACAATCATATAAATCAGATGAACACTTGCCTTGTAATGGTCCAGAGCGTCTAAAGCGAGTCTGTGTCCCTCAGAGGAGAACATGCTGAGGGCCGCCAGCAGCTCAAACACCTGCTTCTTCACCATGGTGTTGGACGTGTCCAAAGCTGGAGGGAAAGGGAAAGGAAAGGCAGTGTTTCTAGCTTCCTCCTCCATCATTTTAGCTTCCTCCTCCATTTTTGTCCCTCTCCACTTTTAGGAGCTAATTTTTGGGAGACGTAATGTGAACTTTGTACTTCTGATGGTTAAAAAAAAAACAGCCAAAGCATGTGATAGGTGTGAAGATTGTGCAATGCAGATACTGTGAGTAATGCTTTGGAGGAATGTGTGTTTTCTGAATTGATCTCGTCTACTGGACAGTGCACAGTTTTAAAGGAGCAGTTCGGCCAAATCCTTCTTTCAGATGTAGAAACAGCGATCGCATGACTTCGACAGGCTTGTTTTTGGATTGTGAACATGTGCATTGTCAAAAGAGAAGCGTGAAAGAAATTCATGCGGGTTTGGAATGACATGAGGGTGAGTAAATGATTTATGGGTGAACTATTCCTTATATATATATATATATATATATATATATATATATATATATATATATATATATATATATATATATACACACACACACACACACACACACATATATATATATATATATATATATAAAAGTTTTTTGTTCAGTATCATATATTATTTAGCTTTTAGGGGTCATAATGTTGAGATGAAAAGTAGTAAGTCATAATTCTAATATAAAAGTCATAATTATCACATAAAAAGTAATATTTATGACACTGCCAATTTTGAGGTAAAAAGTCATAGCTATGAGACAGTCAAAATAATGACAAGTGAATTATGAGATAAAGTCATAATTATGAGACAAAAAGTCATGACACACTAAGTCATAATTTTGAGGTAAAAAGTCAAAATTTTAAGATTAAAGTCATAAGAAAATTATGACAATTATGACTATCACATAATCGACTTGTCATAATTTTGACTTTCTATCTCATAAATTACTTTTTATCTCATAATTCACTTATGAGATAGAAAGTCAAAATTATGACAAGTCAATTATGAGATAAAAAGTCATAATTATGAGATAGAAAGTCAAAATTATGAAATAAGCCAATTATGAGATAAAAAGTCATAATTATGAGATAGAAAGTCAAAATTATGAAATAAACCAATTATGAGATAAAAAGTCATAATTATGAGATAGAAAGTCAAAATTATGAAATAAGCCAATTATGAGATAAAAAAGTCATAATTATGAGATAGAAAGTCAAAATGATGACATAAATCAATTATGAGATTAAAAGTAATTAATTCTGACTATAAAACAATCCTTTGAAATTTTTTTTTTTTGGAAATGGAACAGATTATTGACACTTTAGAAAAAATATGTAAAAAAAATTCTTTAAAAGTTTGCATGCATGTTTTTAATGAGTATTATATTTAATGCATCAGGCTTTTATGGCTCATAGTCTGATATAGTGAGAATATGGAGGAAAAACAACTACATTTTATTCAGAGACTCAAACTAAGCAAAAATACGCAATATTTTGCTAGAGTCTTTTGCATATCAAATATGATACAGTAGGAGTTATATGGTTGAAATAAGACAGTGAGAGCGTCTCTACCCTGCGACAGCTTGCGCACGTATCCCTCATTATCCACGATGAAGTGAATCCCGGCGGACGAGTTCATCACGGCTCTCACACAGTTCACACACGTCAGCTGCAGCAGAGCGTCTGCGATTCGAGAGCAGCCGCGTCCCGACAGACGGTCCAGAGCCTCCAGCAGCAGGTCCAGCCCAGAGAGCTCCAGGAACTGCACCATCCAGACCTGGTCGCTCTTCTCCAGACGCTTCTTCAGGCCCGAGTAGTTGACCACGGTGGGCACCTGCAGCAGACGGATGCACAGCTCGGCGTCTGCGTTCTCCAGGTTGGCCTCCTGCGAGCTGTCCGAGTCCTGAGACGAGCCCATTCGACCTCGCACGGCCGCCCACTTCTTCTGTGCACCGTCTGTCTTCCCAGACATGATGATGAAGATGATGAAGATGAAGATCGAGGGAGGTGCTGCGAGGTAAAAAGCAGAGAATTTAATTAAACACACAATACTAATAGTTTTATTTAGATTCACACAAAAACTCAAATCTCTTCTCTACAACCTGACAAAATAAAAGTTTGGTTTAACTTGAAGAAATTGTGACAGAATTATATAACTACTGTACAGCAAAAAGTACTTCTCAAAGCAATAATAATAATACAATTTACAATAAACAATTATTTTTATTATTATCATAAAATGAGGTGCTGCGGAACAAAACTTGTATACTGTATAAATTAAATTGGATGAAAAAATATTTTATGATATTCCTAATAATAATAATAATACCAATAATAATGCAATTTTTTAAAACATTACATTGACATTTCTAATATTATTATTATAAAATAAGTGCTGTGCAACAGAACTTAAATACTGTATAAAACCGTCTTTTTATGATATTCATAATAATAATAATAAATGTATTAACATGCTACATTCATTTATTATTTTTAATAAAGTGTGGTACAATAGAGCTTGCATACAGTATAAATAAAAACTGTTGATGATAATAATAACAACAACAACAACAACAACAACAACAACAACGATTGTTTTAATAAATTGAATATTATTATTATACAAAATATCATAAAACCAATATATTTTTTATCTGTTTTAATTTATACAAGTTGTGCAGAACCTTTTTTGACAAAAAAAATAAAATTCAATAATAGTATTTTATTTATTGTATATTGTTATATTTTCATGTGATTACATTTTAAAAGCGTCATTAAATTGCTAGAGTTTAAATAATTAATTTCTTTAGAAACCATTTTCAATGAAAAATTCATGTTTAACATAAAACATAAAAATAAATAAAAAGGAAAACAGAATTTAGAAAAATAAATAAATAATCAATAAATAAAAATTTAAATTTCATGGAGCCCTAAATTAAAACTCTCATGCTGCAAAACATCCAAACTAGGCTTGAAGATGCAGGAAGGTCAGAGCGTCTATCAGAAACACCCGTATTCAGAGGAAATGAGGGCCGAGTGTCACAGGAAGGAAGGCTAAAACAGCAGCTTTAACACATTCTTTAATCCAGAGGAATGGATGATCAGTTCAGACTCGCAAAACTCAACCCAACATGAGCTCTGCTCGTCTTTCTCCACGCGGGTTCAGACTTTCCTGGCATGTTTCACTGTGATTCATCAAATGAGCTGTTCTGGGATCAACAGACGCAGAAAGAGGCTCTGAATGGCAAGCGCTGGCATGAAACTCATATTAACCAAAGACTTGAGAGTTTTTATAGAAACTGTGAAGATTAAAGGTTCTTTTTAATGCAAAATTATTATGTCAATTATGTCAATTATAAAAGCAAGTTCAGATCTATTCCACATCACTGTGAGTAAACACGAGCTGAAAGCTTTGTCTGAACACACCCTTAAACTCAACAAACACAGGAATCTCTCAGACATACAGACAGAGACCAGATATTCCATTGATCTCACACACAAACGCCAATGCAGAAGGTCAGAAATTCATACGAGCTTCATGTAGGCTACAGAACAAAATATACTTAACATAAGCTTTTTGGATGAAAAGTAAAAATCTGCATCACTTAAATGAAAGTTGCTGTGTATTAGCATGATTTCTGAAGATCATGTGACACTGAAGACTGAAGTAATGATGCTGAAAATTCAGCGCTGCATCACAGAAATAAATCACATTTTACAATATATTTAAATAGAAAACATATTAGACCAAACTACACTTAATATAAGCTTCTGGATAAACTGTGAACAGCAGCCTTGAAAATAAAAACTGCATCACTTAAATTAAAGGTAAATTAAAGTTCCTGCATCAATATTCTCCAAATAAAAGGCATTTGATTTATGCACTTCATTTAAAAAAAAAAAAAAAAATTTATTCATCAAGAACACATTAAATTTATCAAAAGTGACAGTAAAGACATTTATAATATTACAAAAGATTTCTATTTCAAATAAATGCTGTTCTTTTGAACTTTCTATTCATCTGTGAATCCTGAAAAATAAAATGTATGATGGTTTCCACAAAAATATTGTGCAGCTCAACTGTTTTCAATATTGATAATAATCAGAAATGTTTCTTGAGCAGTAAATCAGCATATTAGAATGATTTCTGAAGATCATGTGACACTGAAGACTGCAGTAATGATGCTGAAAATACAGCTTTGATCACAGAAATAAATTACAGTTTAACACATATTCACATAGAAAACAGCTGTTTGAAATTGCAAAAATATTTCACAATTTTTACTGTATTTTTGATCAAATAAATGAAGCTTTGGGGAGCCTTGATTCTTTTTTATAAATCAAGTCTATTTCAGGATGCTCACTGACTTACTGGATAAAAAGCATTGCAGTGTATTGTACATCCATCTGTACATCTGCTGATTCGACACGATCTTCACTTCATATCTGATTATCTTACACAAAACAAACCAGCCCGGCGCTGGAATCTGTCCCATCAGCCACATCGGGACGTCCTGCAGGGATTTACTGCTGACAAAAGAGCGTTTATGCCACAGCGATGCTCAACAAAAGTGTCAGAGCGTCTTTGGCACCGGATTCAGTTTTCCCTTTTCTACCCCAGTTTGTTTTGACCGAGGGAAAGTCAGAGAGATGCTTTATTTGGCTTCATAGTTAAGGCTATTTTAGATGTTTGTCTTGGGGAAAGTTGGGCATATTTGGGCTTGTTTCGTCTCTGGATAGCAGTTACTCAATACAAAGACCCTCTCAGAACAAGAAATCACAAGAAAAGTTCAATTACGTCATACTGAAGCACATCTAGCTGATACAGATCTACAGAAACAGACAATCTGGTGAAACACCGGTCATTCTGTCATGTTAAGTCACACACAGACGCTCAGATAAGACAAAAACACTCCCTTTCTGCAGTTTAGAGAACAAATTGCGCAAACGTTCATGCAAGAAGGAATCTCAGCGTGAATGCCAGGAATGTCCTTCACAAAGACCCTCCAATGTCTTCAGCACACGGTCACACGCTGCGGTCAGGAAGGAAAGACTTTCACGTGAAGGGAAACGCACAGAACAATACGACCCAATGCTTCTGCTTTTGTACTGTGGTCAATTTTTCTGAAGAGTGAATTGCTCAAAATCATAAAATCAGGCCATATTTTGACCCCAAATCAAGCAGATAGAAATAGGGAACTAAATCTTGCTGAAGCATATTTTTAGGATGATTATTGTCATGGCAACTTCAAGATTTTCATTCCTATTTTGTACATTTTTTAAAATCCCTCTGCAATGCTGTTTTTTGGGAATGGAATTGTGACATTTTCTTTTAATTATTATTTTAACATTTTGACTTTAAAAATCCCATTATATCGCTATTTCTTTGGGATGGAAGTGTCATGAAAATAATGTGACAAAAGCACATTTTCCTTTAATCATTAAAAATAAATCCCATTTGTGTTTTTTTTGTGTGGAATTATCATGAAACATGTTTTCCTTTAATAATCATTTTAGAATTTTATCTTTAAAAATCATATTGCATTGCATTTTTGGAGTGGAAATGTCAGCAAAATAATGTCACAAAAAAACACAAATTTTCCTGTAATAATCATTTTAACTTGAAAAATCCCTTTGCATTGCTATTTTTTTAGAGAAGCAGCAAGAAAGTCCAAAGGTTATTTGACTAACGGCTTTGAGCAGAAGTACAGATACTAGTAAAGCGTCTTCTCCGTGTTGACCTTGATAAAGCTTCTCTGTGAGGTCAGACGCTCTCACGAGTGATGATAACCTACATATGAACAATACAATCACGTGTGTTTGTCACAAACCTGCAAACATGAAAGTCACTCTCACTCAGATGATGTTTGGGTGAAAGTAGCTCAGAGGAAAGCACAGGCCATATAAGTACAGAGATTTCATACAAACACTCCTGCAAACGACGGCTTGCTCATTTCACTGTTATGTGTGACTTATTAAGAGCATCACTAGAAATAGTGTGAATTTATCACATTTCCCCCTGACTGTCACGCTTACACGACACAATCTAACGGGACAAACAACAGCCGTTTCCTGTGAAATGCAAATAGGCCGTTTAATAACCACTTACATAAAATGACATGGATCGTGCCAGAATGATAACAGCATGAGAGCAATGCAGTTTTGTCTCTGATGACTGGATGCATTATTCAATCTAGCCAACCTCTCACTTTATTATTATCATCAACAGGAATCTAGAGAATTAGACATTATTCAGAGCAATAAAAACAGTTTAATAGCCGGAAAAAATAAATACCACAATGCATCGCATGAGATGCAACTTCACAAGCCTCTTGCTCATAAATATCATTATATACACACATAAGCCCATACTTGCCTTTTACTGAGTAAGCAGACACACCTGACTACACTGGAAATCAATAATTACAATAAATGACCTGTTGCTGACAAATTACCACTAGATTAAAACTGCAATCATGTGACGTTATTCACCAGTGTCTAAAAAAAAAAGAATCAAAATGACAGATTGTGAAAGATTTTTTTGCTATTTTCCTTTCATGATAATGTACAAATTTTGACTTTAAAATCATATCGCAATACTATTTTGGGGATGGAATTGTCAAAAAAATGATGTCACAAAAATAATTTTCCTTTAATAATAATTTTACAATTTTGACTTTAAAAATAATATTGTATTGTTATTTTTTGGGGATTGAATGAATTGTCGTGAAAATAATGTTACAAAAAGCATATTTTCCTATAATAATCATTTTAAAATAATAACTTTAAAAATTCCCATTGCATTGCTATTTTTGGGGGAATGAATTATAGTAACTGTGACAAAAGTCCACATTACTACAGTAAAACTGTAATAGTGTGGTGTCACTCATCAGTGTCAGAAAAAAAAGAAAAGAAAAAAGAATCAGAATTACAGATTGTGAAAGGTTTTTACACTGTTAGAGGTCACATATTAATTTACTGTTGTAAAGATATCCATAACAAATATTGACAAACTAAAAATGATTTCTGAAGCTGAGATACAATAAAACAAAGATTATGTATGTAAGAAAATACAATAAAAAAATTACTAGAAAATGTCATGTTGAATTCAGTGTGTTACTTGACTTTTCTTTGTAATTAATTGTGAATTTACTTGCAATTTCTAAATGCAAATTGTTTCAAAGTCAGTCCTACAGCAATTTTTCTGGTATATTGTCAAAAAAACATATGAAAACAAAGCTCTGAAACACCTGATTTAGTCTCTTTTGTGCATCCATGGGTTATTATACAGAGCAAATCCATCTGATACAGTGTTTTTACAGACTGCAGCTGCATTTCAGCACAACATCTGCTTCATATGAAGAGTTTTCAACTCCAGCACTAACATAACTCCTCCTCTGAATATATCGCCCACACTGATGCATTTACACCCACACGATCAACTAAATCAGTCTGTGACAAACAACTCCCGACTGAAGAGCACAGCATCATTAAATCATCTGTGCATACAGTAACTTTGACCCTCACTCTATGTTCACATACAGACGACATGCAATGACACAAACATGACACTGATTTGATTCAGATGACAAACATTGTTTCATATTCAGATCAATAAACAAATAATAACAAAATCTCCTGTTGTGTCTGTTTTACCGACAGTCAAGCTTCATCTCATCAAAACATGGCGATTTTTCCTCCTCAGCGCCATATTCATGATGCATGACCACCGATGTAGGACACTACTAAGATAATACTTCAGATATGTGTCTTAAACTAGGTTTTACTTGAACTCAGATGTGTTTTTGCGGTGAAAGCGGAATGTTTAAGAGATTAAATATACATTTGTCCTACCTGTGATTCAGCGAGAGTCCTTTAAGATGTGATGAAGAGGAGGACTGATGTGAGGAGACACATTCCGGGCGTCTCTCCTGATAGTTTGAAGTATTCCGGGCGGATGAGGGTGAGATTGTTGGATTGACTCATGCTGCTGCTGACACATGTGCTGACCACGCCCACTGAGCGCGGCGGGGCGTGGCTTAACGCGCTACTCCACCAATCCAAACATTCCGGGAAGCTGGAGTACTGCATACTGCAAATGTGCTGGAGTATGCAACAATAGACCTTTTAAAGAAACAGCTTACCCAAAAATTAAAATGTGCTGAAAATGTGCTCACCCTCAGGCCATCCAAGATTAGGATGAGTTTGTTTCTTCATCAGATTTGGAGAAATGTGTCTCTGCATCAGTGTCTCAGCAATGGATGCTCTGCAGTGAATGGGTGCCGTCAGAATGAGAGTCCAAACAGCTGATAAAAACATGACAATAATCCACAAGTAATCCACACCACTCCAGTCCATCAGTTAACATCTTGAGAAGACAAAAGATGAAACAAATTCAGCATTAAGATGTTTTTAACTAAAATACAAGTCCATAATCCATAATAACGCTTCCTCCAGTGAAAAAGTGTTCTGGTGTGAATCAGGAGATAAATCTGCACAGATCAAGCAGCGTTTACAAGACAAAACAGCTCTAAACTTTAAAGCTTTTGTTCTAATTCTGTTGGAAATCATGAACTTTAAAAGTGTCATATCTCACTGGTTAGATGGAGAGACACACCCGAGCCAACGCAATGTCATGTTGCAGCTCATGTTACCAAACTGTCTGATTTAGAAAAAGATGATTAGGAAGGCAACAGATTTTCCTCCAGAATTAATTATATTCTTTGGTTTCTCATAATAATTAAAATCTTATTTAAAAGCAACATGACTGTATTCTAAATCTCTGCGACTGATCAACAGTGATCTTGTGCAGGGTTTTGTTTGATTGAATCAAGTGTTATCATACGATAAGATATTTTTACAAAATCCACCAGCATGTTGATAAATGAGATGTGCACGTCTGAGAGATTCAGTCCGGCGTGAGAGCGTCCGTGTTCTTCTCTGCACAGAAGAAAATCTGATAAACTGATAAACAGGAGCTGAATGAACACAAGAAGTAGTGTCACTCACAGCTGACACATGACAGAAAAAGAGAAGGAAATGATCTCCTCGCCTGTTTTTAATGAATATACAAAGAAAATCTTATGATTATGAATCAAGTTTGGTTTTATATGCATAAATTCAAGATCATATTGGCATGTTTTAGCAAAGTTTAGATTAGTTAATTCTGTTTATGCCTAAAAGTGTTCATCCCTCCATGCAACAGGCAACAGTGTGTTATAGAGCACTGGCAGATATAAACATGATAAATTAATACACTACAGTCAAAGGTTTATGAACAGTTTAATGTTTTTTTAAAGAAGTTTCTTTTGCTCACTAAGCCTGCATTTATTTGATCCAAAGTACAGCAAAAACAGTAAAATGTTGATTTTCTTTTTACTATTTAAAACAACTGTTTTCTATTTGAATATATTTTAAAATGTAATTTATTCCTGTGATCAAAGCTGAATTTATTTAGCATCATTACTCCAGTCATGATCCTTCAGAAATCATTCTAATATTCTGATTTGCTGCTCTAAAACATTTATTATTATTATTATTATTATTATTATGTTGAAAACAGCTGAGTAGAATTTTTTTCAGGTTTTTTGATGAATAGAAAGTTCAGAAGAACAGCATTTATCTGACATATAAATCATTTGTAACATTATAAATGTCTTTATCATCACTTTTGATCAATTAAAAACTTCCTTGCTAAATATTACTGACTCCAAGCTGTTGAATGGTGTAGTGTATAATGTTACAAAATGTTGCTTTTTATTTCAGATAAATGCTGATCTTTGGATCTTTCTATTCATCAAAGAATCCTGAAAAAAATACTGAACTGTTTTAAATATTGATAATAATAATAATGTTTCTTGAGCAGCAAATCAGCATATTATTATGATTTCTGAAGATCATGTGACACTGAAGACTGGAGTAATGATGCTGAAAATACAGCTTTATCACAGAAATAAATTACATTTTAAACTATATTCAAATAGAAAACAGTTATTTTAAATAGTAAATTTTAAATAGTAAAAATATTTCACAATATTACTGCTTTTATTGATGTATTTTGGATCAAATAAATGCAGGCTTGGTGAGCAGAAGAGTATTCTTTAAAAAACATTCAAATCTAACTGTTCAAAGACTTTTGACTGGTGTACATGTAAAATCATAAAAATGTGTTACTTGAAATAAAATAAACATTAACTGAAATAAAATAAAAATATATATATATTAAAAAAAAATCAGCAACATTTCTCATTTTAATTTAGTTTAACTTGATGTGGTAAAATAGCTAAAAATGGGCAAAATAGAAACTGATTAAAAACATAATGACAGGCCTACTAAAATAACATTGATTTGATTTTTCTTTAAAGGGATAATTCACCCAAAAATGAAAATTCTGTGATCATTTACTCACCCTCAAGTAGTTCCAAAACTGTATGAATTTCTTTGTTCTGCTGAACACAAAGGAAGATATTCTGAAGAAAGTTTGTAATCAGGCTGTTTTGGGGCACCATTGACTTCCATAGTAGGAGAAAAATACTGTGATCCAGAACTGCTCTGTTTCTCACATTCTTCAGAATATCTTCCTTTGTGTTCAGCAGAACAAAGACATTCATACAGGTTTGGAACTACTTGAGGCTGAGGGTGAGTAAATTGATGACAGGATTTTTATTTTTGGGTGAACTATCCCTTTAAGACGCTGCAGTCGTTCATCCCTGCCTGAGGGGGCGCTGCACTCCTCCCGCGTTCACATGTCAACAGACTTCAACTCGCACAGAAGAAGTCTTTAAACTGCTGCTGAGGAACCCAAGAATATTATTTTCACGCGTTTATTGTTTTATTTAGTGAAATTAAATCATGGCGTCAACAAAAGAGATTTTAGAGATGGATCTTTACGCTTTATTGGGGATTGAATCGACCGCAACAGCGAAACAGGTGCGTCAATCTGAGAGCTGCATTCAGAAGCTCAGAACATGAGTGTTTCTGTCAATAAAGCAAAGATTAATAATCATGTATGAAAGTATACACAGTAACAATGAAATAACAGTATAACGGTATCGTTTCTATCACACGTGGAGGTTATAGAGGGAATGTTTGGTGTTCAGAACATGAGTACAAGAAACTGAAGTGTTTACATGTCAGAACATGAACAAATTACTGATTAATTACTTTGTTTATGTTCATTATTTAATTTGATCCTCTACGACAGGCTTGTAGTGTCATACTTTTGTGTATTTTATATGTTTTAAAGATGGTTTTAGACATAAAGACACTCATACGACCTGTTTTGCTGGTTGGTTTCAGTAAGTAAACACAGATGTTGAAGACAACAATCTTTACCAATAATATAACTTAGTCTGGAACGAGAATGAAGTTATTTTGAGTGTAAAATGTTTGAGGAACCATGTGTCACTACAGTATAGCAGTGAATGAGGTAGTTTGTGGCCAGTAGGTGGCGCTGCAGTTCAACAAACGACTGTCCTCAGAGTAGTCCAGTCCATCTGTTTATTGTCATTGAAGAAATGTCCAGATCAGAATTTCATTCATTTAAAAATAATATTTGAATGAGTATATATAAATTAAAATCAGAACATTAAATGTTTATTATATAATATAATTAAGAATATGATTATATATGAATTGTTATAAATTATATTATTTTTATATTTATGCATTTATTATTTTCATAATATAATTTATCAAATGAAATATATATATTTTTTGTATTATAAAGTTATTTTATTTTCAATATTTTCACTATTATGTATATTAAATATAAATTATATTTTATTTTCTGTATCAATATATATATATATGTATAAATTAAATGTATTGTAAATTGTTAACTACATGTATAAATATTATATGTATTGTATTGTAAAGCATGTAATACGCTTACTGTGTATTATGTGTACATGATAGATATTGTGAGTATTGTGCATTCTGTACATTGTGATATACATACATGCCGAAGACAGAGAGATTTGATAAATGTTATATATGTATAATTAATATTATTTTATATTATTTACATATATACATTATATTAAAATTATATTTTAGCTGGAGATGTTCATGGCAGGTTTCATGATATTCACCCTTTGCAGAATATTATTATTATTATTTAATTTTTTTTGTGCGTGTTTTTACACATGAATCCAGACAGATGTTACATGAGTGCTTGTAGTTTAATTAAGCTGTTCAGGATCTGTTCTGCTAACTCAGTTGCTGGATCAATCCCGGTCCAAAGGAGTTTCTGTGATGCTGTAATATCATTCGCTGAGCACAAAACATCCATCTGTGGCTTTGAATAGATGCTAATGAATAAAAGTAAATGTCCAGAGGGACGCTTGGCCCGTCAGTGCTGGAGTTGATGTTTAAAAACCCTCCAGCTCAATCCTGACAAAGAGTTTATTAGGTTACAGACATGAATGGTGTTCATCCACCAGCCGTCTGACTTCTGTCCAGCGCACGCATCAAACGTCTGGAACGTCAAGCATCTTTAATATCTTGAGTAGATGCAATTTTGTAGCCATTTTCAGATGTTTTATTAAATTGTGGACTGTGACATGCAAACTGCAGATAGATCTGAGTCTAGATAAAGACCGTGTGTTTGAGCTGCGGTCAGGTGGATGTTTGTTAAAGAGCCATTTACTGACAGAAAACACAGGGATTTCTGGGATTATTTGAACCCTGTGAAGCCTGACATATGAAATAATAGTCAGAAAATTCATTATTTTTTTAAATGGAACAGTTTATTGAAAGTTTCTTAAAATATAAATAAAATAAAAAAAGGTTTGCATATTTGTTTTTTTGATGAGTCATATTTGATTCATCAGGCTTTTATTGCTTGCAGTCATATTTTTTAGATAAAAAGGCCATAAATATGACAAGGCAATTATGAGATAAAAAGTCAATTATACACTATGTAATAATTTTTAGAATAAAAAAACAAAATTATGAGAAGTCAGTTATGAGATGAAAGTTAATTATGACACACCAAGCCATCATTTTAACATAAAAAGTCATAATTACGAGATAAAAGTCAAAATGATGAGGGAAAAAAGTAAAAGATATGAGATAGAAACTAAAGTCATTATGACTTTAAAATAGTCAGGAAAATCTTTTATATATATATATATATATATATATATATATATATATTTTTTTTTTTTTAATGGAACAGTTTATTGAAACTTTAGACAAATATTTTAAAAGAGTTTGCATGTGTTTTTTTAATGCATGTCATATTTGATGCCTCAGGATTTTATGGTTCATATAGTCTGCTATAGGGAGAATATGGAGGAAAAAATAGCTCGATTATATTTATATTTTCATATATTCATATATATACAGAGACTCAAAACTGAGAAAACATATGCAATTTGGTGCAATATTTATATGATGACATTCTGATGCTTGTAAAATTATTTTTTAACTTTGTTTTATTCCTTTAAACTTTATTTATCTAACTTAATTTTTTTTGTTCTTTTAAACTTTTTATTTATTTAATATACTTGTAAACTTTTTTGTTCTTTCCTTTATTTATTTATTTTTAATTTGAATGTTTATTTATTCCCACATGTATCATTTAGAGGCTATAAATTAATAATGGTTATAAATTATAAAATGGTGGTGATATCAAGAATGATCACAAACTTGATCGCTATTAAATCTAATTTTCTAGAGGTCACATTTTACTGTAAATGGAGTCAGATTTATTAGGAAGTGTTTTCACGAGTCTGTTGCTGCATGTTGAACCCCGGCAGGCATCTTTTCATTAGTATGCTTCATAATGAGTCTAGATTGCAAAAGATAGTGTTGATAAATGGGTTTCGAGAGCAGCTCGACACGTCAGTACTGAGATCTGTTAATATGGACACCAGAATCAACACATGTGAATGTATTTGTGCTGGCAGAAGAGAGCGAATCGTGTGAATCGATGAGACGCTGCCAGGGCCGCTTTGAGTCTCTGTCAGCTGATAGACAGCGTCTAATGAGAAACACACCATTGTCAACCCGATGAGACGTGCGGTTCACATTCCCAAAGGCTCATGAGAGTTCATGGCATATAGACGTGTGCAGTCTGACATTAATGTGTGCCGTGATTTAGTGGCGTTTGGGTCGGATGATGCTGGGATTTCTGGGTTGCGGTGGATGTGACCGCAGTCTATTGTTATAAAACATCTCTGAAGCTTCAGTCCTTCCAGGAAAGCGTGAGCTCCTTGGAGTCTTGAGTTATGTCAAATGTTTTGTATAATAATTTTTTCTTGTGAAATAGCTGCAGCAGAAACAATCGAGAATGAAATTTGATAAATGCAAAGAATGGCACGGCGATATCAGGCCAGATGTTTGCGGCGATGCAACTGGATCTGATTCTTCTTTCTCCTCTTTTGCAGATCAAGAAAGCGTACCGACAGAAAGCTCTGTCCTGCCATCCTGATAAAAACCCCGACAATCCCAAAGCTGGTGAGTGATTGAGACACCAATCCATGAGATTCAAATACGAAGGCCCAAACCTGGGGCCTGTTTAGCAAACAAGCCAGGCTTATTTCAGTTAGTCTGACTTATTTTGAATCAAATCAACTGACAATAAGTCAGACTAACTGAAATAAACCTGGCTTATTGAAACAGGCCCCAGGTTTAACTGACTGACTAACTAAAGAAGTAAATAATAGCAAAATAAATAAATAAGTAATAAATAAAAAAGGGCACAAATAAAGGAATATATTAGTTGATAAAACAAATAAAATTAATTTTTAATTAAATTTAGCCCTACATTTATTTTAGTTTTTTTATTTTATTTTATTATTTTCTGTATTTATTTTAACTTCACTTTCTTTCTTTCTTTCTTTCTTTCTTTCTTTCTTTCTTTCTTTCTTTCTTTCTTTCTTTCTTTCTTTCTTTCTTTCTTTTCTGTATTTATTTTTGTTACTTTTTAATTCTTTCCTTAATTTTTTTTGTATTTTAACTTTATTTTGATTATTTTAAACCTTTAAAAACTTTTTCCACTTGTTTTCTGTTTATATTTAACTTTATTTTATTCTTTTAAAGGTTTTCATTATTTCCTGCATTTATTTAAACTTCTTTCTTTCTTTCTTTCTTTCTCTCTTTCTTTCTTTTCTTCTACACCTTTTTATTTATTCATTTATTTATTTATTCATTCCCACATGTATTTTTCCATATTTAAATACATTTATTTATTTCAACTTTTTTTTTATTGACGCATGTGCTTGACTTGTTGACTTAACACACATATGCTTAATTTTTTTAAATCCTTAAAATTACAAATATTTATAATGGAATATTTATAATATTAATCAAGGTTTCACGATCATTTCCTCTCTCTCTGATCCTGTGCTGTATGATTATCTAACATCTGTATACTTGCATAGATCAAGCTGTGGTTCGTCAGGGAGGTTCAAGTTTCTTAACACTCAGTGTTGATATGTAAATGTGAACGGTCATATGTTAATGAGTGTCTATGATGTCACATGATTTCTGAATCAGTTATTTTTGCAGGTTCAGCAAATGTATGTCTGTATAGTGCACTGCACACTTGTTTGGAAAGAGCAAGAAACTTCCTGTTTTCCAGCATATGAGCCTTTAAGAGAAACCCTGTTATTTGTTGGCAGTAAATCATTATAACAGGGCACTACATTTGGTTATGAGTCTCATGAATGCCTGTCAAGAACATGAGTAGATCATATTTCACTCCCAAATCACAACAAATTATAGTTTGCAAACGATTATGTTTTCGATTAAGTTCAGTGAACTCCTCCAAATTCTCCTCATTTTCAAATTCTTATTTCTATTACTGTATGGCAAAAGTTTAGAGTTTATATTAAGTATAGATTAAGTATTTATAATTCGTATTAGTATTTTAAGTACTGCCTTACTTAAAAACATTTTTTTTAAATAAAATAAATGTAAAAAGTATTTATTTATTTCTTATTATTTTTCTTTTACTTGTTTTTATTATATATTATAAAATGATTATAATTATATTATTAAAATTATTACAGTATTATATAAAAATATAAATGGTGCTTATTTTAATATATAATATTTAATAAAATAATGAGAATCTATACTTCATACTGGTATTTTAAATGCTGCCTTATTTAATTTAATATAATAATTTTAATAAAATGCAAAAATGTTTTTATGTATTAAATTATACAGAAATATATTATTGTTGTTGTTTTCATTGTTTTTATTATTTAGAAAATTATTATAATTATATTATTCAAATTATTATAATATTATTATATTTAATAAAAGATAAATAGTGCTTATTTTAATTTTAAAAATACTTATTACAATAATGAGAATCTAATGTGAATCAATATAAATGAGTATTACAAAAAAGAGAAAATGTATTCATGCATTACTGTAATAGGGAGGAGTTGCTTAATTGTTGTGAAAATAATGTTGCAATTCCATGAACACGTTAACCTTTTTTTTTTTTTTTTGCAAAATATATCCTACAAAATGTTTCAGTTGATTTTGGAGGGACATTATTTTCATGAGAGTTGAAGCACAAAGCCAACAACATGAAGCCACTGTAGATCAGATATGGTTAAATTCATGGGTTAAACCAGTCAAAACTAAGCGGGCCAAGACAAGCACAGACTTCCAAACTGAGACCAAACAATCGGGGCAGATACGAGGCAGCATGACATAAGACGAGACGGCCGCGGATTCCAGCACAAGAGCTCAGGGCTGCATGTGGCTTCTCTTATACCCCCCCGTGACTCCGTCTGCCCAGAACATGTGCATAATCAATGCTGGGAAAATCATTCAGTGTCAGGAAAAAAGCACCTTGGACGAAGATGGCGTGTTTGAGGGCCGTTTTTTTCCCTCTGCGGTCTCTGGAGGCCTTCAACAATTCCTGATTAAGTCAAAACTGGGAAACGAGGCATAATGGGTTATGGTGCAGATTTGCTTTCTCAGAAATCATGGAATATGCAGACTCTCATATGGCCGCTCACGCGAGAGCCGTCCGTCTGCACGGGGGTCAGGCAAAGGTCACGGTACACTGGCGGCAGTTTGGAATAATTAGGATTTTTAAATGTTTTTGAAAGAAGGCTCTTCTGCTCAGCAAGGCTGCTTTTATTTGATCAAAAATACAGTAAAAATTGTGGAAAAAAATTACAATTTAAAATGGCTGTTTTCTATGTTAATATCTATTCAAATGAAATTTATTGCTGTGGTCAAAGCTGAATTTTCAGCATCGTTACTCCAGTCTGGATCATTATAACAGGCCACTAAATTTGGTTGTCTCATGTAAGAAATTATAGTTTGCATAAAGAAGTTTTTTAAGACCATTTTTGCATTGTGACATTATTTTCATGACAATTAAGTGTGTTTAACCCCATCAAAATGCCATCATTTTCCAATCAAATTCTCATTTCCATCACTGTAATGCATAAGTTTATAGTTTAGAAAATAAAGTATATAAAAAATAGAATTTAAATAAAATAAATTTAAAAATAGATGTAATTATTATATTTTATATTAAGAAATAGCCTATAATATTCTAAAATCATTATAATATTATTATTAAATAGTGCTTATTTAAATAAAAATACATTACAATAATGAGAATCACCATTAATAAATAATTACAAAAAAATGAAAATGTTCATGCATTACAGTAATGGGGAGAAGGTGCTTAATTGATTTTAAAAAAGAATACTTTTAAATTGATGAAAAGTGACAGTAAAGATATTTATAATGTTATAAAAGATTTCTGTTTCAATTAAATGCTGTTCTTTTGAACTTTCTATTCATCTGTGAATCCTGAAAAATAAAATTTATCACGGTTTCCACAAAAATATTGTGCAGCACAACTGTTTTCAACATTGATAATAATCAGAAATGTTTCTTGAGCAACAAATCAGCATATTATTATGATTTCTGAAGATCATGTGACACTGAAGACTGAAGTAATGATGCTGAAAATACAGCTTTGATCACAGAAATAAATTACAGTTTAACACATATTCACATAGAAAACAGTGATTTTAAATCATAATAATATTTGATTATTTTTACTGTATTTTTTATCAAATAAACGCAGCCTCGGTGAGCAGAAGAGACTTCTTTCAGAAACATTTTAAACTGCCGCTGGTGTACATTTGACCCGGTTTGCGTGCGGAAGGCTTCGCTCTGTTAATCACGCAGGTATCGCTGTAACCCGAGCTGCTGGGGGTCGGGGGTCTCTGGGGGTGAAAGCAGAGCTCGCAGACGCTTGTTAGTGGAGAGCAGAACCAGTCGTGCCATCAGCGAGTCATTAGGGGTCCGGCGGCCCCTCGTGTGCTGCGGCGGGGGCCCCACGTTTACACGCAGGAGCGCAGCAGGGTGTCATTAGTGGGAACAGCTTTCGTGAGAGCGCTGGCACCCTGCTGTAATGCAGGAAACAGAGTCAGACTACAGCACTTAATGCTTCAACAATAAACTATAGCTATAATGCTATAGAAAATAGAAAAGTGTAAAAAGACAAAAAAAGATAAATGATATAATATTATATATACATTATATGTGACCCTGGACCACAAAACCAGTCATAATGGTCAATTTTTTAAAATTGAGATTTATACATCATCTGAAAGCTGAATAAATAAGCTTTCCATTGATGTATGGTTTGTTATGATAGGACAATATTTGACCGAGATGCAACTATTTGTAAATCTGGAATCTGAGGGTGCAAAAAAATTCAAATATTAAGAAAATCGTCTTTAAAGTTGTCCAAATGAAGTTCTTAGCAATGCATATTACTAATCACAAATTAAGTTTTGATATATTTATGGTATATATTTATTTTACAAAATATTCTTTACTTAATATCCTAATGATTTTTGTCATAAAAGAAAAATGGATAATTTTGACCCATACAATGTATATGTCAGGGTTTTGGACTGTCTTGTGTGTGTTTTTGCTCCCCAGTGTCTGTCTCCCGTTCATTATGTTATTTGGTTCAGGTGTGTCGAGTCGTTAGTCCCTAATTGTCTGTGTATTTAAAGAGTGTTCAGTTCCCTGTTTCTTGGTCCGGTGTCTATCGTCATCCCTGTGTGCTACGTGTGAGTTTCCTGGATTTGTAATTCATTCTACGTCTCCGTGTCTCCTCGTTCCTCGCTCCCTCACAGCAGCGTACCGTGACAGAAGTGTTGGCTATTGCTACAAATATAAAAGTGCTACTTATGACTGCTTATGTGCTCCATGGTCACACACATATATATATATATATAATATTTGGTGAAAGGGATAATGTGGTGTAAAATGTACATTTACATTTGTCTTTTTTAATGCTTTGTTAAATATAAAAACAATAAATAATAAATAGTACGTTATTTGTACAATATTGCAGTTATATTGCATATAATGATTTAGAAAACAAAACAATCAATAAGTACACCAAACTGTCTTTTAATTGTGTATATACTATGTATATCTTAATTATTAATGTTTTTATGTATTTTAATTTTTCTCGTGGAAAGAGATAATATGGGGTGTAAATGTACAATTTTGCAATATATTAGGTTTTTAATGCTGTGGAAAAGATTAAAACATAAATAAATAAATGGTTATATGTTAATTTATTATTGTTCAAATTGCATGCATATTTTGATTCATTATTTTGTCAGAAAGGGATAGTGTGGGGTAAAAATGTACAATTTTGCAATAACATTAGGCTTTTTCTTTTTCTTTAATTCTTTGGGAAAGATTAAAACAACAAACAAGTAATTAAAAACAGTTTGATGTACTGTGCATGTATATGTAAATAATTCATTATTATTGTGTGTATTTTAATTATTTATTTTGGAGAAAGTGGATAATCTGTGGTAAAAATGTTTTGCAATTATATTTTTTGCTTTTTTAATGGTTCGGAAAAAATGAATACAATAAAAAATAATTAAAGACCCTAGCGTTTACATTGTAAAGTTGTTGAAATAGGTGTTGATATGTAAATGTGTGCAGACACTGAGCTGTTGAGTTTCAATAAATGCACTGGAGAGGAAATGTTGTCATATATAAATAAAAATCTATGATCTGAGGCCTTTAAATAAATCATCACATCCCATTTTATAAGTTGCATTGTTTCTTCAGGGATGTTCAGTTGAGTGTTTGAATAGATAGGAGAGTTTTTAAGAGTTTTTACTTTGCTTTACAGTCAAATTTTTTTTTTTTCATTGCAGCGGATCTCTTCCACCAGCTGTCTCAGGCTCTGGAGGTTTTGACAGACGCTGCTGCCAAGGTGAGAATCACCTCAACCGTTTGACGTGTTCCTATATGCATCATAAAGCACAGTTACATTAGATGAGCTCAATCATTTTGACTCCATTGTCTGCAACAGTATTTGAAGGGCTGCCATCCAATAGGTCTGCTCAGCTGTATCTAATTTTTTTAATTTACAAAACAGTAGGAGTGCCCATAAATTAAATAAAAAAATGACATATAAAAATAAAATAATTAAAATTTAAATAATATTTTTTTTTTAAACAAATTTCAGAATTCTACAAGTTTTGGGAGTGCAATGTTCTTCCTGTAGTTTGTGATTTTTAAAAGGATTTTTAAAAACTCAATAATTCTACCTGATATAATTTTTTTAGAATTTGGCATAACTAGAAAAATGCATATTCATAATACAGATTCCCATGGCAGTTAATTTCCATGACTTTTCTCGGTCTATAAATCACAGTTTTAAACACTTCTATATCCATGTTTTCCAGAAACGCAGAAAAACCGGTTCTTCAGAGACAAAGAAATGAATTATAATAAGAAATGTCTGATCTGTTGTTTGATCCTGTTTTGTCTTATTTAAAATAATTTTAATTCATCTTGAGGTCCTGATATAGAAATACTTGATGGTCTTCATCAGGATGTTCATTTGATCATTTGTACATTTGTTTTTCTTTCGTTCAGGCTGCTTACGACAAGGTCCGTGCTGCTAAAAAACAAGCCGAGGAGAGAACCAGAAAGCTAGATGACAAGAGGAAGAAGATTAAACTCGGTCAGCTACTCTTCATCAAGTACACTCATTTCTGCTCCCTTATTATGGGAATAAATCCATTGTATGGAGGCATGTATCTGCCAAGAAATAAAACAATAAAAAAGGGTATTTTAACATCACAATTTAGACATTTTTCTCACAATTCTGAGAAAAAAAGTCAGAAAAGCAAGATATAATCTCATTCCTTGCAATTCTGAGTTTACATCGTTTACAGCTTTTTTCCCATCACGGAATAAAAAATAAAAAAGGTAATTGCAACTTTATATCTCACAATTCAGATTTTTTAAAAAGTGATAATGATGACGAGATGTTAACTTGTGTTTGCGAGATATTAACTTGCAAATCAGAGAACAGAAGTCTGAATTGTGAAAAATAAACTCGCAATTACTTTTCTATTCCACGGCAGAAAGGTAAAAAAACCCAGAATTGTGAGATGCAAACTTTTTGCAAGGAATTGCAAGGAAAAAAAATTAAGGATTGCAAATTTATATCTTGCAAATCTGAGAAAGAATTGGAAGGAAAAAAAGTCTAAATTGTGATATAAAAAGTCGAAGTTAATTTTTTTTATTTTTTTATTCCTTGGCAGAAATGTGGTGCCATATGATTGTCTGTGTTTGACATTTATTGTCTGTTTTGTAGATTTGGAGGCGCGTGAGCGACAGGCAGAGAATGTGAAAGCAGAAGACGTTATAATCACCCGCACATTAGAAGAGGAGGTAAGAGCTTCATTTGATCTACATTTACATTTATGCATTTAGCAGACGCTTTTATCCAAAGCGACTTACATTGCATTCAAGTTACAGTTTTACATTTTATCAGCTCTTGCTTTCCCTGGGAATCGAACCCATGATCTTGGCGTTGCAAGCGCCATGCTCTACCATTTGAGCTACAGGAAAGCCCTGTGATCTGTGTGAAGTCGAATATAACTCCATTAAGTGCTTGTGATTTGTGTGTTGCAGCCTAACAAATGGCTATTTAGTTGTAAGAAAGTGCTTGGTAGTCCCTCCAAATGTACAGTGAGTTCTTTTGGATGCATTTTTTTCTTCTGCTAGATGACTAGTAACCAGGTACAGCTAATATCTACTTTTTTAAATACATTTGGTGGATGGTTTTATCCAAAGCGACTTACATTGCATTTAAAAGAATAGTTCACCCAAAAATGAAGATATGCAGAAAATGTGCTCACCTTCAGACCATCCAAGATTAGAATGAGTTTGTTTCTTCATCAGATTTGTACAAATGTGTCTCTGCATCAGTGTTTTAGCAATGGATGCTCTGCAGTGAATGGGTGCCGTCAGAATGAGAGTCCAAACAGCTGATAAAAACATCACAATAATCCACAAGTAATCCACACCACTCCAGTCCATCAGTTAACATCTTGAGAAGACAAAAGATTTAAAGTTTAGAGCTGTTTTGTCTTGTAAACGGTGCTTGATCTGTGCAGATTTCTCTCCTGATCTCCTGAACCAGACCACTTTTTCACTGGAGGAAGCGTTATTATGGATTATGGACTCGTATTTTAGTCAAAAATGTCTTAATGATGGATTTGCTTCATCTTTTGTCTTCTCAAGATGTTAACTGATGGACTGGAGTGGTGTGGATTACTTGTGGATTATTGTGATGTTTTTATCAGTTGTTTGGACTCTCATTCTGACGGCACCCATTCACTGAAGAGCATCCATTGCTGAGACACTGATGCAGAGACACATTTCTCAAAATCTGATGAAGAAACAAACTCATCCTAATCTGGGATGGCCTGAGGATGAGCACATTTTCAGCAAATTTTCATTTTTGCATGAGCTATTCCTTTAAGATACATACATTTCTATCTATCTACAGTCACAGATACAGTCTCTTCTGTCCTGAATCTGTCTGTAAGCATCAGTGCTGCAGTAATACCTCGTTTGATTAGTGAGCAGCCAATAGGTGTCAGTGTTTGTCGTGTGGAGTCTCAGTGACGGGTTACTGCGGGTCAGGCCGGCTGAATTCGCTGTAGGAGATTCAAACGGCACAGAGTATTGTTTTGCTTATGCATATAATAATTCTGGGAATGCGTGTGGTTGCGTGTTTCTGTGTTGTAGATCACCCGTCTGAGGGAGGAGGGATCACGAGAACTACAGGAGCAACAGAGACTCATACGAGAGCAGATCCAGAGAGAGAGAGACATAGGCACAGGTGCTTAAACACACTCTCACACACATTTACATGTGCATGTAAATTTATCCAAAGCACTTGCACATTGCATTGAAAGCATATATATTTTTTTTTATTACCTCGTTATGAATGTTTTATGCATGCATGCATGCTGCTGCTAGCAACGCCAGGGTCATGGGTTTGATTCCTAGGAAATGCATGATTATATGCCTTATGCCTTAAATGCACTGGAAGAGACTTTAAAATATTGCATCAAAATATAAAAATGTAAAACTTAATATTTATATATGTTTATTTAACATTTACCTGTCTAAATGAGGACATAACATCCTAATTTCATGTAATTCTGCTATTAAACTAAGGAAATTAAATAAATAAATTTGCTATTAGATAAATAAACACACACAGATCTTTAAAGAGAGAGTTCACCTAAAAATAATCACGCTTTCATCATTTGCTCTCCCTCATATTGTTCCAAACTATCTGCACAATTAATCAAAACTGCAGTATGGTTTAGTGCAATGGCTTATCTTTTGTACTCAAAGTCAAAGTCAAGTCAAAGTCTGCTTTATTGTCAATTCTGCCACATGTACCGTACATACATACAGAGAATTGAAATTGTGTTACTCTCTTACTCCCTGGTGCATACAGATAACACTAAACACTAACAGTAGAACGCAAAATACAGATAAGTACAAATCAAATATATATATATATATATATATATATATATATATATATATATATATATATATATATATATATATATATATATATACATATACATATACATATACATATACATATATATATACATATATATATACATATATATATATATATATATATATATATATATATATATATATATATATATACATACACAAAATGCAACTATTACAAATATACAAATAATGTAAAATATAGTGCAACCCTATTCCATACCTGTATGCGTTTCTTTCTTCTATTGAACACAAAAGAAGATATTTTGATGAGTTTTGGGAACCAAACAACATTGGACCTCATTGATTTCCACTCTGTGAACAAAAAATACGGAGACATTTTTCAAAACATCATCTTTCATGTTTTGCAGGGAAAAAGTAAGTCACACAGGTGTGGAATGACATGAGAGTGAGAAAATAATGACAGAATCATTACTTTTGGGTGAACTATCCCTTTAAGAACTAAATTACACAAACCTGGAAACTCAAACTGGTGTTACACAATCTTTTTTATTTATCATTTCCTCATTAGTCCAAGAATCATGTTTATGTGCGTTTAATCCTTTAATTTGCCCAGTGGTTTGTTTTATTGTGATTGTTGTGTTGATTTCTGGCACACACACCTCTCACAGCATCAGAAACAGCTGCTGCGTTTGCTTTCTAACCAATGCAGGGAGTATAAATAGATAATATTGTCCTTATTACTGTAAATACAGATTTTATGACACGCAACACAAAGCTGATAATTATTGCCGTCTCACAATCTCTCTGCTAGATCATTTCAGTCTGATCTGAGGAGTCTGAGCGGCACGTTTCAGCACAGATTTATGAATCTGTCACAGTGTTAAATGATACAGATCGTTAGAAATGAATAAGTAAAACATAACAAAAATGAGTTATCCATTAATTGAAGCAGATTCCTCAAACTGCTGGTGTTCGGTTTGTTTATTAGAGAGCTGATCAATATTGTGTTACAGTTTTAGTGCAGCACCTGAAAAAGACAAAATATGAAAATGAGACATAAGGAGACTTTTTTGGGGGTAAATATTTATATTTACATTTACATTTAATCATTTAGCAGATGCTTTTATCCAAAGCAACTTACAAATGAGGGCAATAAAAGCCATTATCTATCCATCTATCCATCCATCCATCCATCCATCCATCTATCCATCTATCAATATAACTTAACAGTCCATTTCATAATAATTTATATTTAATAAATAGCTAAATTCAGCCGCCTTTATTAATTTATATTTTATACTAATTTATATATGTAAAATAAAACATATTGTACACACACATGCACATATACTAGTTAACATTTGAAGTGGATCAAAACCTTTCATCAAAGTTGTCCTAAAACCTACAACCAAAATGTGTTCTTGTCTTAGGACAACTTTGATTAACTTTTTTTGATCTGCTTCAAATGCTGACTACTGTATATATACAGTATATATATATATACAGTATGTATATATGTGTGTATATATATATATATATATATATATATATATATATATATATATATATATATAAAATAAATGAACAGTTCATTTCATAATAATTAATTATTAATTTTTACAAATCCCTAAATTCCCTACATATAATATTATAATAACATTTAAAGTTTTATTTATTATTTACATTTTTAGTTACTTTATTACATATTGTAAAAATAAGATTTTTTTTTTCTTACTTCCAGAAAATAAAACACAACACAAATGTATGGTTGCTTTCTCAAGTCACACGCAAGCAGGTTGCATCAGAAAACCTCAAATGAGATCCATGTTTATGTGTGTTTAATGTCTCTGTAATATTAGTGCATGGAGATGAAAGCATCTGTTCTGCACCTGACACATGAACATCTCAAGTAAATAGGTGCTGATGGGTAAATCTCCACAGAATAGACACTCGACTGAGGGACAGTACAAGCGGCCGGCCGTGTGAGGATGATGAGTGTGTGCTCTCGAGGGCTCTGCTGTACAGCGGACAGAAGCTGTGAATGTGATGTTTGTGTCTGATTGAATGAGAGCAGGACGGCTGTGATTAGAACTCATATTTCCTCTGTTTTCTCTCACAGACTCTTCAGCAGTACATCAGGGTAACAGAGACGTGACTCCTAAATTAAAGGTATGTGCGTAGAAGTGAATGGCAAACAAAAGAATGAATAAAAAATATATGTGCATAGAAGTGAATAAAATTATATTTATGTGCATAGTTGTGAATAGTAGAATAGAAAAAATAAATGAATAATAAAAAATACATATGTATAGAAGTGAATAGCTAAATTGAACAGAAAAAATACATGCACGCGTGTGCACACACACAAATATGTACAATATATACATATATATATATTAAAATCAACATCTAAATAAAGGGGCTAAAATTAGCTATTCATAAAATATAAAAAAATATTATTATTTTATTTTATTATTATTTTATTTTATTTATTTTATTATAATTTTAATTTATTATAAATTAATTTGTTAATTTTATTGAATATATTATGAAAATGTTAAATTATATGAATGTATTAATAAATCTGTATGTAAAATATTTACTTATAGTCCTCATCCTTATATTTCATATTTTTATTAAATGTTTTATTTTGACTACTT
Source organism: Schizothorax lantsangensis (assembly GCA_027422415.1). Lineage (NCBI taxonomy): Eukaryota > Metazoa > Chordata > Actinopteri > Cypriniformes > Cyprinidae > Schizothorax > Schizothorax lantsangensis. The sequence continues at coordinate 30,544,577 of CM049858.1, forward strand.
TTTTATTATTTTAAATATATTTTTATTTAGTTTTATTAAAAACTATATACATTTATTCATAAAATATTAAAAATCAATTATTATGAATTAATTGTTCATTTTATTTTAAATATTATAAAATATTAAATTATATGAATGAATTAATAAATATGTATATCTAAAATATATTTTTTAGAGTCCATATGCTTATATTTCATGTAAGTGTTTTATTTTGATCATTTTTTGATAATTTAATATATTATAAAATATGAAACTATATATTTTTCATATTCATATATATATATATATATATACACATTTATTTATTTATTTTATTTATTTTTTTCTTAAGTGTTTTTGTTTTACTTTTTTATTATTTTAAATGTATTTTTATTTTGTTTTATTGATTATTATTATTTTTTAATGTATTTTAAAACGAAAACACAAACATGCTTCACATGCATATGCAGCTTTCTAATGGACATCAGTTCTGTTTGGACCTGAGAACTCGCTGACCCGTAATTCTCATTAATGATCTGTTCCTGTCCTTCAATGTCATCGTTTCGTCTGGAGACTCATATCTATGGAAAACCAGCAGGACTGTATTTCCTTTGGAAAGCTCTCAGTTTTCTTCATTAGTGGACGGAGGGGGACGTTAGCTAATGTGTTTATGTATTTAATCTCATTATTGTGTTCCCGGCTGATCCGAGCGTCCCATCCTCCGGTGAATTAGCGTCATGTTTGTGAGCTCGTTCAGGAATAATAAACACCGGCGCTGAATTAGACGAAACTGCAGCTGATGTACGGTTACGTTACATGAGGTTTGGCTTGAACTCAGTCTTAAATAGCTTTCCCAGCAGTCTCTGATAGATCAGCCCGGGCCGATCAGTGTTTCAGACGGATCTGTGCTCGTGTATTTTTCTTTAAAACTCATTCGTCTTGACTTTCTCAGAGGAGTCTGATTAAACGAGTACAGGCTCTATAAAACTAATTAGGTTTGCTCTTTAACTGGACCGCTCCATTAATTAAAGCCGAGTCCTCGAACCGCACTCGTGTTTGCTTTCTTTATTAGAGAGCTGATAAATATTGTGTTACAGTTGATTATTGGGCCGGTCTGCTGTAATTGGAACAGTATGAGTTTGGAGAAACTCAAGTTTAGTGCAACACCTGAGAAATAAAATTAATAATCAATATGAGGCATAAGCAGACACTTTTTGAGGGAATCTTACCCCCCAAAAACATGTATATTAATGTGAGTACTAAATAATATGCTGTGATATTATATTATATACATTATTTATTATTTATATTATGATTCATATTTATTATCCAAACATAAAAATAAGAACAAATAAAGTAATTAAAATAAAAGGAAAATAAATAAGCATGTATATTAATGTAAATAATATTATATATTGTATGCATTATTTATTATTTACATTAATATACATATTTATTACCCAAATTTAAAAAATAAGAACAAATAAAATAAACATGCATGTTAATGTGAAGAAATATAAATTATATCTCTATCTTTCTCTAGATATATGTAATTATAAATAAAATGGTATATATCAGTGTTATTTTAGTTTTATTGAGATACTATTATAGTTTTTATTAATATTTTGAATCAGTTTTTATTTTTCTATTTCTATTTTAATTGTAGTTTCTTTTATTAATTTTTTTGTTGTGTTTCTGTCATTTTTAGCAGTTTTTGTTAAAACAGTTAATTTCATTTTCAGCAGTTCATTTTTATTTCAAGATAAAAATATTTGAATGGTTTTAATTTTAATTTATATATATATATATTTATCACGATTAATCACGATTAATTGCATCCAAAATAAAAGTTTTTGTTTGCATAATATATGTGTGTATACTGTGTATATTTATTATGTATATATAAATACACACACATGCATGTATATATTTAAGAAAAATGTTATGTTTATATATTAAATATATTTATATATAATATAAAATATAAGAATATAAATATATAAATGTATATAAATGTAAATATTTTCAAAAATATATACTGTATGTGTGTGTATTTATATATATATATATATATATATATATACATAATAAATATACACAGTACACATACATACAGTATATTATGTTAATAAAACTTTTTATTTTGGATGCGATTAATCGCGATTAATCGTTTGACAGTACTATACACACACACACACACACACACACACACACACATATGTATATATAATTTTCTTAGTCATATAAAATCAAATGATATTTAAGATTGTACTACAATCAGCATAAATAAATTTACACTTTTTTTTTTTTTGCTGCATTACAGTGATTTTGACGTTACAGTATGAGAACTGAAGGAGAAAATGTCATAATTTTCATGAAAGTAATCACAGCAGACCAGAGGATCTTATTTCTGTCATCTTTAAGAAACGCGTTGCATTGATGCAGATTTTCTGTGTTTGTTTCCCGTCCTCAGCTGAAGTGGAAGTGTAAAAAAGACGACGCCAGCAACGCGGGCTATTCTCACGAATGCCTTCAAAGCCTCTTCCAAAAGGTGAGTCTGTAGTCTTCAGTGGAATGGTTTGCTTGTTCTTCAGCTAATGGCTGTTAATGAGTTGAATCTGATGAGCTGGGAGTGAAGCGTGTGAGAGAGTGACCTCGTGTGTGAATGAGCAGTTTGCTGTGGTTAACGAGGTCTGCATGACATCAGCCGTTAAGCGCTTTTATTCCCCTCGTGTGTGAGCTCCATTAAGTTTTGTTGCAGCGCAGAACGCTGAAGGCAACGCAGCGCACATGCCACCGTTACGGACGCGTTTAGTGCCGTCTGGGGACTCGCTGGAAATCTGCTCTTCACATGCAACTAATGACGTCTCATTCAATTATCCTTCTTCACACTTCCGTGTTTCTGCTTCCGGACTGGTGCTTGCAGGGTAAAAGTTATTCTGGTGACAACAGCCTCCGTACGTAACAAGAATGTGTTCGAGAATAAGTCTTTTTTTACAAATGAGATATTATGAAAATGCTTGAACTGCCGGTACTTTACTCTACAAAGTGCAAACATTTCACAATTAACTATTTGCGTCAGCTCGGGTCATCACAAATACACTGAAAAAAATTATTCATTGAATTTACAAAAAATTTTTTAAGGTAAGTGGTTGCAAACAATTTATTTTAGAAAAAGTGAAAGTTAGTCAACTAAATTTGTTTATTTAAATGTAGCTAAAATAAATTGATTGCAGCCACTTACCTTAAAAAAATTGTATATTATATTTTTTAATAAATTTTATGTTATAATTTATGTTATATTATTATTATTATTATTATTATTAAAGTAATATTGTATCTTCTACTTGCTCTCCTTTGCATTATTAACGTGATGGTGTAAATGTACATTGTATAATGTGCCCTGCAATACATATTAAACAGGAGATGACTCGGATTCATGACTTTATTCCTATTGTATCGGATTACACTGTTGTGTTGAGTTTAATAACCGGACTCAGTATGGTTTAATGTATTCTTGGAAAAATGTGCATATGGACATAAATGTTGTCATTTTTAAGTAATTTATCATGATGTGGTGATTAGGGTGAAATGACTGAGTAAATTGAGATAATATGCTCAAATATACTGGAGATCAAAGACTAGGGGCCTATATAAAAAGGGATTTGCCGGAGCGTTAGTGGCCATATAAGTTATAAACAAGTAAAATGTTATTTCTTTGTAGATTATATAACAACAACTTGGAAAACAGACAAAAGAGAAAAGGTAAGAAGCATTATTTGAGAAAAGGGCACACTGATATAATAGGCGCAGACCTGTAAAGGAACTAACTTTACCCTGCGCTGACGTAGTTTCTGATTTTTGTGAAAAAGGCTAATCGGCTCGAGCATCAGCGTAAACAGAAGACTCGTGAAATGACGGATGATGTAAGACTGTGTTTTGGGTCGAGGCCTTGGAAACCTCTGGAAACGTCTGGATGTATGAAATAGGCTTCCTTTGGGATGCTCTGCTTTGTCACTGTTGGCAGGTTTTCCCCGTTTCTGAATGTCAAATGCATTCTGCTTTTCCCAGATTTTCAGAGACGGCAGATTCTCAGAAACATCTTCCCGAGGCTCACGGTTTCTTAAAAATACTGGAACGTGGAGGGGGAATCTCAGGAAAGCTGTGAAGAACAGGCCCGGGTCATGTTTGAACACAAAAAAACTAAAGAAAGAAATAACAAATTATGTTTTGTGTAAAAAAAAACTGAAGAAAATATATATTTTTATAAACTAAGATCAATTTTTAGACCTTTTTTTTGTTATGAAAACTGTCATGAAAATGTGACAACAAATCCTTAAAAAGGTGCTAAAATAGATATTATTTTACAAAACAAAATGTTATGTTTTCTGTATAATAAAGTCTATTTTAAGAACTTTTTTATTGCATGAGATAAACTGCCAAAATTTGACGATGTAATAAATACTAAAAATAAAATAAAATAAAATAAATAATAATAATTTCAAATATTTTTTTTCTGGTCCTATTTGAACAAAATCAAAATAAATAATTATATAAAAAAGTATGTTTTCTGTAATATAAAGTTTAATTTAAGCAATTTTTTTTAAGCTAAATGGTCATGAAAATGTGAGTGTAATTAAACCTAATGATAGGCTTTATTTTGCAGAAAACAGTAATTTCTTATTTTGATATTGTGGTTAAATATTTTGTGGTCATATTTAAAAAGACAGAAATAAGAAATTCTGTTTTCTGTAAAATAACATCTATTTTAGGACTTTTTTTTTTACTGTGAAGTAAACTGTTAGTTTACCGTCATGAAAATGTGACAATGCAATAAAAAAAAAAGGTGTCCGAAAATAGTTTATTTTACTTTTTTTTTTTTTGTAGTTTTAATATCTGTGGTTAAATTTTGTGGTCATGTTTTTAAAAGACAGAAATTATTATTATTATTATTTTTATTTTTTTTTGTAAGATGAAGTCTATTTTAAATCACTTTAAATAGAAATAATAAAAAGAATCTGTAAAATTAAGACCTTTTTTTTGTAGTTTTAATATCTGTGGTTAAATTTTGTGGTCATGTTTTTAAAAGACAGAAATTATTATTATTATTATTATTATTATTTTTGTAAGATGAAGTCTATTTTAAATCACTTTAAATAGAAATAATAAAAAAAATCTGTAAAATGAAGACCTAAGGTTAAGACCTTAAAAAAAACTGAATATCTTATTACTTTTTTCATTTTGTCGTTAAATTTTGTGGTCATATTTATATATATATATATATATATATATAAAAAAAATGTCCATAAAATGAAATCTATTGTAAAACCTTTTCTTAAGATCATTTCCTCTCGATTCTCATGACTATAATATGACAAATTAAATATGATTTTAAACTATAAAGTAGACATTACGGTAGTATTTGTTGAACTGCCTTTAATTTATGCTGATTTAAATAAAACTGTACTTTATTATTGTAAAGACAGACATCCAGACATTTCACCTTTGGGAGGAAAATGTGCATTAATGTCATAACAATACATAACAAATCCTAATGGTCTTTATATTTTCTTTTACATTTTGAGGTGAAATGGCCATGTTTTCATAGCATTCACTCTCAGAATGCCGCTGTAATAATGTTTGAGAGGAATCAAGCGGTTGAATCAGTGTTTAGTCTGGACGTCCTCCTTTCTGAGGGTCAAAGGTCAAATACTGACTCTAAATTCACTCCCAGAATTCCTGATTGTTTTTCGTCGAGAGCAGCAGAAAGAGCTGGAGGAGTGGATGAATTTCTCATGCTCTGAACAGAAATAGAGGCCGTCCTGCTGATTTATGACAGACATTTATAAGCATATAAGACTTGGCAAGAAATGGTTTACTCTAAAAATAGTCAAATTAAATCTGATTTTTCAGGGTCACCGTCCTTCTCACGGTTTTATGTTCTGCTTCCCTCGTTTCTGGCCACACAAAATCAAAAGCAGTTTTTGCAGCGCTCATCATTGAGTTTTAATGATGTTTGCATTGCAGTATGGAGACGTCTTGAACATTCTGATATCCAGTAAGAAGAAAGGCAGTGCCGTGGTTGAGTTTGCATCAGCAAAAGCAGCTGTGAGTATTTTACATCTCCAAAGACACAACAAAACACTGTTTTTCTATTCTATCATGCATCATTTTCAAAATATTTCAGCCGCATATTAAGAAGAATCTCATCAAAACATATTGGAGGGTCATATAACAGCCCAAAATCAAAGAGGAATAATCCCTATAATATTATTTAAAGAAAATTGTTATTTTCTGGGCAAATTTTCCCTTTCACTTTTTTGTGATTTTCATTAAAAAAAAAAACATTTTCCTTATATATTTTCTTTATATATGCACACAGTATATATACATACAGTATATATACTGTATGTATATATATATATATACATGCATACATACATACATACATTCTTTATAAAATGTATAAAGTAATGTTTTTTTAAGAATTAAAAATATATAATTTTTTTCAGGGCTAAAGATGTGAATGTGAACCCCATTAAAAAAAGATATATATATATATATATATCACATTAACTATCTTATAGAAGATATATATATATATATGTATATAAGCATATATGTATATATGTTTGCGTGTACATTTGTACATTTTTTATATTTATAATAAATTTATTTAATGTATTTAATGAATTATAAAATTATTTATGAAATATTATTATAAAATGTGACCTTTTATTCACTCAAGTAAATGTTTTTTTTTTTTTGTTGTTTTTTTACAATTTAATACATGATTCATTTATATTTTATTTACAGTTTTTGTAATGATATACACAATGTGGGAAAACAAATATATAAAATATATATAAATTAAAATAGAAAATATAAGTAATCAACTAATACCTAAAAGTAAACCCTATTTGATTACATTTTTATATATTATTTTTTGTATATACAGTATATATTAAACACTTGCTATAAACGTTTCTAGTTTATTAAAATGATGGTGAATTATATTGATTGCATTGAAGGAGTTTCTGTGAGTGTGTTGTGACAGTCTGATGCTTGTAAAGCACAGGAGACCGTATGTAATAGAAAGCAGAAGCTCAGTTATTGTCCTGACCCCCGTGAGCGTCTGAGATTGGGGTCTGTCGGTCAGGACGGGACTGTTGTGGTTCTGCTCCGAGAAACACAGAAAGAACAGGCTTTGTGTTTGAGTTCAGCACATATGTGTCTGTTCATATGAATGAAAGCACACACACATTCAGTCATTTATTATAGAAACCTACTTTATTATGCAGCGCTATAACAGCACTCACAGCATTACTTTAGTTTTTAATGAGATTTCATGACATCTCGATCTTCTCTGTACTCTCAATCAGGACCTGGCGTTTAAAAACGAGACCGGCCTGACCGGAAACTCTCTGAAAATCACATGGCTGGAAGGACAACCGGCCCCGACGCCACACATCGACTCCACACAACAGGTACAGCGAACCATAAAACAGCACACAATCACAGGACAATAATCTGTTTTATGTTACTCAAAAAAGAAAATCAAGCCTCTTTTGCCTTGTGACATTAATTTGTACAATTAAGCACAGTTTTCCCAAATTCTCAGTATTGTAATGTTTAAATCGTTTACTTTCTGGTCTAATTTTTCTCAATAATGATCTTAATCACATTAAAAAATTAGATCATTTTCTTTATGCAAAATTACATTTCTTTAGATTTTGGGCTGAAACATATGGAAGCTCATTTTCACCATGGACTAAACAAACCTGAAAAAGTCAGAATAGTCAAACATAAACATGTAATCGTGAGAAAAAAGTCAAAATTCTGAGAACAAAAAGTCACATTTACATTTTTTTTTTATTCCATGGCAGAAACAAACTTGACTTTATTTCTCACAATTCAAAAAAGTCAAGCTTGTTTCAAAATGATTGTGATTTAAACCCACATAAAATGTATGTATTTACACATTTTATTTATTTACTTTTATTTATTTTTTTATTACCAGATGATACTTAGAGGGTGGAAAACAAAAACAACAACAAAATAAATAAATAAAATGTAAAATTGGACAAAACGGAGGTAATTTAAATGATTTAAATTAAAATATTAATTAAAAATTAGAAAATTAAATGATCAACAAATACAGATTAATCATATTTTTTATGTATTTTTAATATGTATATTTGTGTATATTATACATTTTGTTTCTATTTTAAATGTCTAGATTAGGGTGAATTATATTTATTGCGTATTGTTTTTGTGTGTATTGTGAGAGTCTGATGCACAGGAGAAAATGTTTTTATATGTTAATATACCTCACAAATATGACGTTTCTTCTCAGAATTGTGAGAAAAAAAAGTCCAAATTGTGAAATAAAGTCACAATTAGGCTACATTTTGTAGTTTTTTATTCAGTAACAGAAATAATCATCCCAAAATTACCATAAAAAATTACCATAATTATCCATAGAAATGTGACCTGAATATTCTTTACAGGTTCCATAAGATTCACCCTATTAAATACATTTAATGTGCAAGATATCTATATATTTAATAATATAGTTTTGAACCCACTCCAAAGATTTTTTATTCATGATTTATTTACGATTTTGTGTGACACATACGGGACGGGAAAACAACAGCAACAACAAAATAAATATCAGTGAATGTCTGAAATGCATGAAGATCATCTGAAGCAGCAAACACAGTTTAATAGGAAAGTAACGAGCATGTAAACACAGTCTCTGCTTCTGTGTGTAAGTTTAACAGAAGTATAAGGTTACCGCAGCGTTCCAGATGATTCCTATAGATTTGGCGTTCAATCTAAATAACATATTTCATAGCTCTGTCAGAGAGACGTGTGTAAACACACAGCTTCGGCGGCTCGTGAGGCTCCTGAACAATGACTTCGCTGGGTTTGTTTGACTTGGAGGACCCCCAGCACGGGTCTCATTATGGCCCAACACGGCAGGACAGGGAGGAGGTGTGTGTGTGTGTGTAATGTGTGACTGGCACGAGATCCTGCACAAAAACACCCTCCTGACTTCACTGCCTCCCTCTGTCCTGATTCCAATCTCTTCTGCACAGTTCACATCTATATCTGCTGTTATTAGAGCAAAACCTGAGCATGGATGGACGAGGAGAGCTGGGAATCATGATGTTTTGTGGCATCTGAACTGATTGTGTTATTATTGTTAACTAAAACTATTACAGCCATTTTTGTTAAAAGCTGAAATTAAATATGAATATTAGATGAAAAACTGAAACTTATTTGCTAAAGCAACATGTTCAATTATGGGTTTTTGTAGTAAAACAAACTGAAAAACAAAACAAAAACAAAGCTAAAATAGAGGTATTAAAAAACCAAAAGCTAATAAATTAGACAAAAAAACTTTACAAGTCTACTAAAACAGAAACTAAAATTAAATAACTGCACATATCTAAAATAAAATCTCATTTAAAAATAATAATAAATGCTGTAATATTAATTTGCAAAGATACTCAGTGTTGCAGTATTGTTTTATCATTGATATAGTATTATAGTTTTTGTTAATATATTTAATTAGTTATATATATATACTGTATTTATATATATACATACATACATATACATATACATATACATATATTTATTTATTTATTTTTTACTGTCAAGTCACCTTTATTTATATAGCGCTTTTAACAATACAAATTGTGTCAAAGCAACTGCACAATATCAAAATGGGAAAATAGTGTCAATAATGTAAAATGACAAGATTAAACACTCAATTTTCAGTTAAAGGCATTTCATTATTGAATTCAGTGATGGCATCGTCCAGCTCAGTTCAGTTCAAAAAGTTTCTGTTCAATCAAGTCGACGATATCGCTGGAAATGAAGTGTCCCCAACTAAGCAAGCCAGAGGCGACAGCGGCAAGGAACCAAAACTCCATCGGTGACAGAACGGAGAAAAAAAACCTTGGGAGAAACCAGGCTCAGTCGGGGGGCCATTTCTCCTCTGGCCAGACGACACAGCAGTTCAATTCCAACTGCTGCAAAGTCAGATTGGAGGGCTCAACTGGGCTCACTTACTGTAATTGAGTGTTGAGTATTTTTGTCATTTTTATTAGTTTAATTTATTTCAAACGCCTATATAGTTTTATTAATTAGTTAAAAAAGTTAATAATTTATTTGTTTCAGTTAAACTTAAGCTTAACGAAAATGGGAAATGTGGCCTTGGCAACTAGCTGAAATAAAAGTTTTTTTTAATATCTTATTTTACTGTGTTTATAGTTTTAGTTAACTGTAATAACCCTAGTTCTGAGTGGTTATAGCATGTCACTAAGTGGTTGCTAAAGTAAACAAGGGTTGCTAGTTGGTTTCATTGTTAAAAAATAATGATACCATTGCGGTTTTATACCATACAATTTTGAACTACAAGCACTGAAATAATGGTTAATGCATCAGTCGTTCCTGATCCATTAATGTCTCCGTCGCTGTGAATCAGTGTTCATCCGGCAGCTGTAACCTGGACTAAATCTAATCCAGCAGCAGAAGAGCTTCAGGCCTTCAGTTACATCAGTGAATCATGATAAAAGCCACTGATACAGAGAATTATAAAGAATAAATCCGGTCTTCTGGATGTTAAACTGATGCAGGTTTGAGAAGAGTTTTACTCTGTTGGTTTTCTGTTTGTATATTTTCTTGCATCTCTGTTTAATGTTCACTAGAAGTACACTATACTGTTCAAAAGTTATGTTTTATTCATCAAGGATGCATTAACTTGATTAAAAGTGCCAATAGAGACATTTATAATGTTACAAAAAAATTCAATTTCAAATAAATGCTGTTCTTTTGAACTTTCTATTCATCTTTCTATTCACAAAAATATTAATGTTTTCAACATTGATAATAATCAGAAATGTTTCTTGTGCAGCAAATCAGCATATTAGAATGATTTCTGAAGATCATGTGGCACTGAAGACTGGAGTAATGATGCTGAAAATACAGCTTTGAATCACAGAAATAAATTACATTTTACTATATATTCACATAGAAAACAGCTATTTTAAATTGCAATAATATTTCTCAATTTTTACAGTTTTTCCTGTATTTTTAAACAAAATATTGCAGCCTTGATTAGCAGAAGAGACTGACTTCAAAATTATGAACGGTTGTGCAAGTCATTGCTAGTTTGCGTTTGCAGCTTTTGAACAAGCACTAGATATATATTTTATATTTATATAAACTATTTATATTTTTTCAATTAGTTTTGTGCCATTAGCAGCCTTGAAATCACTTCTTTTTTGTAAATAAATAAGGCAGGGTGGATCCATAAAAAGCAGATGACATATGAAGTGTGATATAGTGAGCCGATCCTCAGCGCACAACATTTACTCCATTTAGCTGTTAATGAACTCGTTTTAATGCCGCAGGTTCCTCGTTTAGACCATGGAGTCAAGTTGTGGGATTTTCCAGAATAACGTGCATGAATGTTATTAAGGGATCTGACGGTGAATTACTTCATCAGGCCGCAGGTTTCTAAAGGCAAGTGTAGAAAAACAGGGTAAGTTTCACATTTACTGCCTCTCAGAGTCGTGCCGCCCATCAGGGAGGTCAGATCTACATGCAGGCCGAGGTCAGCTGAGACGCTGTGGAGGCATCCCATAATTCCCGTAGACCAGTCGTGAGTGCAGATCTGGTTTCAGGGCTGAGGGCCGGCCTGCAGCTGGGTTTTGCTCTTGCTGGTCGTCTCTGAGGTTTAATGCAGCTGCTCCGAGCTCTGGGGGAATTTCTCCACGTTTATGTTAAATGAAGATGTCTGATGCGTCTCAGCTCTGTGTTATTGATGCTTCTGGTCAGATATCATAGCAGTGTTTTGTTGTCCTGGGAGCAGAAATGAGAAATAGGTGTGTAATGTGTTTGTCACTTTAAATAAATTAACTTTGATTCATTTGATGAATCAACTGTATTTACAACTGTATTTATCTGCAGTGTGAACGTGGAGCGATGTAGTAAGATGAGTAAATACTTAAATTAGGGCTGCACGATTTGGCCCAAAAAATGCAAATGTGATTATTTTGTCATATTTCAGTTGAAATTTAAACTATGACATTATAAACATTTAAATTCTCATAATAATAATAATAATAATATTATTATTATTATTATTACATAATTAGAATATGTATTATTATTGTTAGTGTTCATACTTTTCTATAAATAATAATAATTATTATTATTATTTATTATTTTAATATTTAATTTTATTTTATTTTAATTGGTTGCACTTTATTTTAAGGTGTAATTATACATTTAAGTACCGAGTAATATTAATTACTACATGTACTTACTATATGGTTAGGACAAGGATTAGGGTTTGGCTTAGGGTTACTTGCATGTAATTATGCATCATTTATTGTTATTATAATAGTTCTTTCATGTAATTAACAAGAACACCTTAAAATAAAGTGTTACTTTTAAATAATTTTGTTTTTTAGTTATATTTTATTTTAATATTTTTAAAATTAAGATGGCAGGATATTAGTATTGTACTGTAAAGTAAAAAATAATATTTAATGATAATTATAGTAATAAGCAATAAGTAATAATAAGTAATGGTAATAATTTAAAAGTTAATAAAGTTTTATTTTACAACAATAGTAAAATTGCAATACTAATATTTATGTCTTAATTTAATCACTTTCTTACATTAAATCATTAACAAAAGATGTTTAAATGCTTCTCTTTACAGATGTATTTAAAAGGTTTTACTGTAGTAATAAACAACTTTGACTTAGTGCATTTTAATGCATAAGTTTTATAATAGTTCAATAATACAACTTATAGGTTTAGGTAGACATTTTAATCCATGATAGTAAATAAAGTTCAGCAGTAATACTATTAATAAATATTATATTATGATATATTAATTATTTATTGTTAATTATATCAGTATATATGTTTACATCTTATATTAAAAGTGTTCTTTATTGTTTATGTAGTCACAATAAAGTCATCTATATTATCACACAGCTATATATATATATATATATAAAATAATGAACTTTATTTGCATACATACACCATGGAAAGTGATATATAACATATAGTAAATATTATCTGCTTGATTGTTTATATCATCACAAAATATAACTATCATCATCCAGCTCTAATCTGATACATGCATGAAGATATATTTATATATTATTAACATCCAGATTTTCTGTAAAGCTGCTTTGAATCAATGTGTTTGGTGAAAAGCACTGTACAAATGAAAATGATTTAATCCTTCAGCTGTAACGTGGTTATGTTCATATTTCATGTCTGAATCCTGTATATCATCACAGCTCTGTCCGTCAGTAGAGACACACTTGAGCCTGAAGCAGGGTTTTCTTCTGAGGAGTTATTTAGAAACATTGGCCTCCGTGTAACATTTAACTGTTCCCTCCGCACGCCTCTGACAATAAATCTAGATTATTTGGATTGGGTTTGGTTTCACGGCTCCGAGCTGTGATAAATTCTCAGGGCTTGCGTGATGTATGAAGGCACGGACGGTTGTGAAACGTCTTGGAGCGTGAAATAAATGACTAATAAGAGTTTCTGGATGGTGCGCTTATTCAGAAATGACCAGAAATCATCATGTTCAGCAGAAATGTAACTTGCACAATTTACTTTCACTGACTTCAGGGTTTTCACACAGTCGAGTTTTGGCTTCACTCGATGTTCTCGATATGTAAACTAACTAATAGACTCGTTCCCAGTAACTTCTCTCTGTAACATCTGCCCTCGTCGCCTGGGATTAAACGTGTCAGGATTTGAGGATATGATATCACATGTTATTGCTTTATATGACTGTATGCAGACAATCATATCATATCTCTGTGCGATAATATAGATGGTGTTTTGTTACTATGAAAACAACAATGAACAACACTTCTATTATAAAAAATAAACATAAATGTTGTTATAATTAATAATATTATGAATAATAATTGTAATAATATTTATTACTAGTATTATTATTGAGTATTATTTATTATATTTGATTAAAATGTCTACCTTTTAACATTCTACGTTGTATAAATCAACATTTGTTAATTCTAATCTAGATTAATAAATGCAGTAAATCGAAGCTATTCATTTCTACAGTAAAACCATTTCACTATATTTGTAAAGAGAAGCATTTAAACATCTTTTTTTAATGATTTAATGTTTGAAGATGAATAAATTAATACATAGTATTGCAATTTTACTATTGTTGCAAAATAAAATTTGAAATATTATAATTATTATAATTATTTACAGTACAATACTAAATATACTGCCATATTAATTAAAATATTATTTTAATTAATAATAATAATAATAATTATTATTATTTACATATTATTTAAATGAGTAATAATAGTGATTATTATTATTATTAAATAATAATACAATTTGTTAACTCTAACATTAATAATAACTGTTATTACCACTACTACTACTAATAATAATAATTATGAACACTGTCAATAATAATAAATATTATTTAATAATAATAATAATAATAGTAGTAGTAGTAGTATACAATGTTTATAATATAAATACATGTTTATAATACCACCATTCCAATTTCAATCGAACTATATGACAAAATAATCACATTTGCATTTTTGGGCCGAATCGTGCAGCCCTAATTTAAGTATTTACTCTGTTTCATCTTACTACATGGATCCACGTTCACACTGCAGATAAATACAGTTATCACTCCTCCTCTGAGCACTGAATCACGTTCTGCACGCAACGATTCATTTATTTAACGAAGTGACAAACACATTACACACCTATTTCTCATTTCTGCTCCCAGGACAACAAAACACTGTTATGATATCTGACCGGAAGCATCAATAACACAGAGCTGAGACTCAAACGCATTAGACATCTCCATTTAACATAAACGTGGAGAAATTCATCAGAGATGTGAGTCACACACATCAGCGGTCAGCGTGGGACGACCAGCACTCGATGGATCGGTCATTCGGTCGCTTCCACAGATATCTCGAGAAGCGTTGTGTAATCACTCTTCCCAGCACAATCGCTCACGCTGATCTCTCTCTCGCTGATCTACGTGTGCAGTTTCAGATAAAAGTGCAAACTCAGGGAGTCTGAGAGACGTCTGTTTTTCTGCGCTGTCAAACGTGTCGGTGTTCCTGCCAGACACAACATGAAGCAGATGGATGGGCTATTTCGAGGAGTTATATAGAGCACATTCCTCCCAGAATAAACTGGCTTTGCCCAGATGGAAGGGTTTCTGGGAAGGCCTGCGGGATCTGGTGGATGGGCGGTTGACCCATGTTAGTTTGTGGTGAGAACGGTGGAGGGATATTTTAATCTGAGATGCATATCTGTGCATTTGGGATGATGTTCTGCTGTGTTTTTGTGAGATTTTCTCCCACTGCAAAAAGTGATTTCTTGCTCAGTTTTTTTTATCTTGTTTTCAGTACAAATATCTAGGGCTGCCCTCGACTAAGCATTTTTCTGGTCGACTAGTAGTCGTTCATTTTAAGCATCAGTCAACTAATTGCACGTTTATTAATAAACCATAAACCATAAATCATTATTATGAGCCTTTAATTGCCTACATAGCCTAATAAGCGCTCAAGCACACGCATAAAGCTTGCCACAGCGCACCGGCAGAAGTAATGATTATGAATGTGTCAGGGAAAAACAGTAAGGAGGCTGCATTAACATTTTAATAATTTGATAAACTAATGCTTTCTTTGTTTTTGGATTAAGAGATGAAGTTGGAGACACTGACACTGACTCATCATCTGCGCAGTAGTGGACGCGCATGTGTGCATGTTTCATACAGATTACATAATCTGAGAATATTGTTTTCAAAGTGGTTCATTTGAAAGTAAACATTTCACATTCTCTCTATAGATATATGTTTCATGTCTGTAAGGCAAGTATGCACAGAGGTTCGCGCTCGAGTTCACAGAGACGGAGACGGCAGAAAGCGCATCCTGTTTGCTTTCATTGTTTTACAAAAGAGCAATGTTTTGTTGTTATTGTGAGTGCACACAAATAAACGTAGAGTCTTTACAGATTCAAAATATGTATTACTTTTATCTGTATGAGCAAAAACGAGGGAGTATTTTAGGAGCAAGTGAGCGCTCCGGCGCCTCCATCTGTCCTGCAGTGAGCTACTGTTCAGCTTCCACTCTCAGCACAGACACTTCAATAGTGCACATTTCTCTAGGTTAACATTAGATTGAGCGGCCATGTAAAGTAATACTTACATATTTCAGATGATAAGCCATATTTGAGGTCGATGATTGATAGTTGAGCGTTTGGATGTATTTGGATGTACTGTATTAGACCAGCCGTTAACGATCTGTCCGTCACGGACTGTGTGACTTCGCCTCTGGAATTTTTTTTTTTTTTTTTTTTTTATTTTATGACTAACGATTAGTCGACTATTGGGGGGGCAGCCCTACAAATATCTAAACATTCCTTAATCAAGATATGTTTACTTATGATGCAAAATGACAGGAAAAATGACAAAAACAAGTCTGGTTTTTTGAAAAAAATATCATTTTTTTGCTTAAACAACAATAAATATCTGCCAGTGGAGTCAGAAAAATGTAAGTAAATTTTTTTCTGACCGCCATTTGCAGATATTTGTTCTTATTTCAAGCATAAACTCACTTAATTTTGAGTCACTTTTTTTCAGAAAACAAGATTTATCTTGTCATTTTATTGTGAAATAAAGTTTTCCAAAAATACACTGATTTTCTCTCTGTAAAAGTGACATTTTTCTTACTTAGTATTTTTGTCTTGTTTTCCAGTAAAAATATTCAAACATTCCTAAATCAAGATATGTTTACTTCTGATGCAAAATGACAAAAAAAGTCTTGTTTATTGAAAAAATTATCAAATTTTTTGCTTAATACAACAAATATCTGCCAATGGAGTCAGAAAAAGGTAAGCAGATTTTATGTTTTTACTCCATTAGCAGATATTTGTTCTTATTTCAAGCATAAACTCACTTAATTTTGAGTCACTTTGATCAGTTTTTCATAAAACAAGAGCTATTTTGTCATTGTATTCTGAAAGAAATGAAAATGAGACTGAAATACTGATCTTTCTGGGAATATACTGATTCTCTCTCGGTGTAAAAGTGACATTTTGCACGGCAAAACCTGATTATCTTACTCAGTATTTGTGTGTTGTTTTCCAGTACAAATATCTAAACATTCTTATATCAATATACATTTACTGGAGATGCACAATGAGATAATGTCTAGTTTATGTTTAAAACAAGATCTCTTAACTGGGTCAGAAAAATAAACTTGTTTTCCTTTTGCATAAAGTTTATTTTTCTGACTCCATTTGTGGATATTTGTTCTTGTTTTGAGTATAAACTCACTTCATTTTATAAATTTTTCAGAAATCAAGATTTATCTTGTCACTTTATTCTGAAGTAAATGAAAACAAGACTGAGTTTTATGAGAATACACAGATTCTGTCTCTGCAAAACTGACATTTTGCACGGCAAAACATGATCTTTCTTTCTTTCTTTCTTCTTTTCTCCAGCACAAATATATAAACATTATTCAGTCAAAGATGCATTTACTTGAGATGCAAAGTGACAGAAGATAAGAAATAAATTAATTAAAATGAAGTGAGTTTATGCTTAAAACAAGAACACACATGTGTCCATTGGGTTAGGAAAATAAACTTGTTTTCCTTTTGTATAAAGTTTATTTTTTCTGACCCCACTGGCAGATATTTGTTCTTGTTTAAAGCATAAACTCACTTCATTTTGATCAGTTTTTCAGAAAACAAGACTTTTTATCTTATGTAATTTAGCTTTTTAATGTAAATTAAAACCAGACAAAATACTGAAGTCTCTGAAAATACTCAAAATATCCTGTTTCTTTCTCTGCGAAAGTGACATTTTGCACTGCGAAACTTTTTTTTTAAATTTTTTTTAGTATTTTGTCTTGTTTTTTCAGTACAGCTATATAAACATTCATAAATGAAGATGCATTTACTTGAGATGCAAAATGATAGAAGAAAAGAAAAGAAATTGATCCAAATGAAGCGAGTTTATGCTTAAAACAAGATCTGCTAGTTTGGTTTTTTGTATTAAGTTGATTTCTTTTTTACTCCATTAGCAAATATTTGTTCTTGTTTTAAGCTTAAACACTGATCTTTTTTTTCAGAAAACAAGACTTTTTATCTAATGTAAGTTTGCTTCTTAAGTAAATGTAAACAGCACTGAGGTTTCTGAGAATACTGAGAAAATGTTGCACAGCAAAACATGCTTTTCTTAGGGTTTTTGTCTTGTTTTGCAGCACAAATATCTAGACATTCTTAAATCAAGATGCATTTACTTGATCTGTCAAAACAAAATAGTCTGCTAAGAGTTGTGATAGAGCTGCTGTAGTTTGTGTAGGTTTGCGTGGCAGAGCTGTGCTGAAGGATCTTTCATGTTGCAGTGCGTTGTGTTTCTGGTTTTGATGATGAACAGCCCATCGCGTGCGTTACGCTCCTGAGCAGTCGGGTAAAGCTGGGTAATAGGAGTCGCTGCTTATGACTTACTGGAGGATGTCCATTGTTTTAATGTCAATAATAAAATAACGAGGATCTCCCCTGTCTACCGTCTGACGTGAACGGAGAAATATTCCCGTGTTTCCTGACTTTCTCCACGCTTTTCAAACCCTTCCAAGGTTTATTTTCCTTCTCATTCTCCTTTCACATTGATTGATTGAGTTTTTTATGGTGTAGATGAATTATTCACCGACTTGAGACAAAGTATATGTCATATTTAGAAAGTACAGCCAGTTCCCGTGCGTGTTTTTCTTTCTGTAAACTTGAACTGTTGTTTCTAAGATCTTTATCTGCTTGGCCACGCAATGCAGTGAAGAAACATCACTGCAGGGTTATTATCGTTAAGCAAAACTAAAACCATAAACATTTTTTCCACTTAAAATAAAATAAACGTTAACTGAAATAAAATACAAAAAAGGCAAGCTTATTTTATTTCAGCTAGCTGCCTTTTGTTTAGTTTAACTTTAAGCACTAAAATAACTCAAATTATAACTGAAACAAAAACTAATAAGCTCTAAAAATAGAACTAATAACTCAAATTATAACTGAAACAAAAATTAATAAGCTCTAAAAATAGAACTAATAACTCAAATTATAACTGAAACAAAAATTAATAAGCTCTAAAAATAGAACTAATAAAAATGACAAAAAACACAAAATGACCAAAATTTTAACTATGGTCATTTTGGAAATAATATAAAAATAAAAACTATTTCATAATACTAACAACATTATATTTTATTTATCTTATTTTTTTATTTTTTGTTATTTTACTTCTACTAAATGTAAGTGATAAGTATAAAATAACAAATAAAATAAAACAAGATTTTGTAAATATTTTGAAATTTTGTATTGACCAATCAACATCCAGGACCAGAATTATCTATTTTATAATTTCATTTAAAAAACATATATTCTAAAATTGTAATACAACCCAAATGTAGTTAATCAAAAATTAGAAAGAAGAAAAAAAAACAGAGCAAAATGACTAAAACTGGAAAATATAAAAATGAATAAATAAATATATATAAATAAATATATTATCACAGACATTTAAGAAAAATAAAATAAAAAAATAAAATTGTCATTTTTTTGTCTAATTTTTTTTGTCATTTAATACCTACATATTAAGTAGATTTAATTTATTTTTAGATGTTCGATGTTCACTTGAAATTAGCTAAAATTTTAGTAATTTTGTTGTTTGCTTCTGTCATTTCTGATAAACTACATCTGTGTGGTTTAAATTAAAATGGAAAATATAAAAATAAATATATAAATAAAATACCTGTAATATCCCTTACATTTAGGGAAAAAAAGGTAACAAACAAATTTTTGTTCATATTTTTAAATTAATTTATATATTTTCAATTTTCACTTGAATTTGAATTAAAGTTAGCCTATGTTTTTTTCCTCTCAAAACGCAATTTTATAAGAGCGTTTAACAATGCAGCAAACATTTGTAAATATCTTGAAAAAATACTTTAATGTCTTTAAAGCGTTAGAAGATTTTTTCTTTTGTTTAATAGGCTACATTTGGCCAAAATATATAAAAGATGATGCTGTGGCTATGATTAAGCGCAGCGGGTTAAGATACCAGATTTTCTGTGTTGTTGTTTTTTCTTTCTTTTTGAGTAAAGAAAACGCTGTACTTTATTATTATTATTATTATTATTATTATTATTATTATTATAGGCAAAAAAATAAAAAAAATAATAATAATGTTATTAACCGGTATTAACCGGTTTCGGAACGATAATAATACACGAGGAACGCAGGAACAGAAACGTTAAAATATCGATTCTGCTCGGAGTGAACCGATTGATTTTTTTTTTCGTTTTCAAGCCCTGCTTTAAAGTATATATTTTTAATTTTGAAAAAAAAAAAAAATATATATATATATATTTATTCTTAATTAGTTTTATTACATTAATAGTTTATTATTAGTATATATTATTATAATAATAATATTATTATAGTTATTATTTTTAATAGAATGTCATTTTATTATATAATAATAATAATAATCTTCAATACAATACATAATAAATATAAATAATAAATACTTTTTTAAATATAAAATAAAAATTATAAAATATTTTTAATATTTTTGAATTTCAAATATAAAAAAAACGTAATAGCTGTTGTTTTATTGTAAATATTTTATTGAAAACATATTGTCAATATTTTTTTCTTAAAAAAATGCTTTTATTACATTCTACAGGAGAATTACTTTTTTATATATAAAAAAACTAGCAGGCTTGATTAGTGTTTTGTTGCACTTTATTTAAGCAACCAAGTGCCTAATTGCGTTTATATAATCACTGCATATTACAAATAAAATATTTTTTTAATATGCATATTCACATGTACATAATATGCATATGCACATATATAAATACATACATTTTCATCAAAACATTTTATTAAGGAATCACTGTTGTTTCCTTCCACTGGTAGATCTAGTGTGTAAACTAATATTAATAATTAATCTGACTGATTGTCACTGAACTGACCTTACAGGTTTGCCTTATAGAAATAATATAGCTTGATATAATAGATCATACGACTGTTCATTTAGTCTGTAAATGCAATGTACTGAAGCTCAGAAAGCAGATAAGGAAATCACAGTTTGAAAAGGCCAAATAAAAGCAGCTCGATTATTAACTAGACTCCAGCAATCATTGACTAATGAAATATCTGATGGTGGACAGTCAGACTGTTACACAACGTTATATAACAGACTTCATTCGAAGGGGGTATTTCTTTAAAAAGGGTGTGGGGTTTGGACAGCAAAACGCTGTTCTGAAACGCACAATGCATTTCCAGGAAGAAATGTCTGGTTGAGCAATGTTTTGAGTGTTGTTATTATTGTCCAGAGTTCAGATGTTTGATCAGAAACACTGCTGCTTTTCTGTCAAGCTTCCTGCAGCGAGTTCCAGGTCGTTTCCAGTAGAGCTGTCAAAATAGCTCAAAAGCTAAATTTGAATTTTGTACTTAAATATTATCAATATTTGAATTATTTTCAAATGTAAAACATTCGATTTAGGGATGGGCGATATGGGCTTAAAAATATATCACAATAATTTCTGGTATTTATTGCGATTAATGATATCAATGACAATAATTCAGGGAATCTTATGCATCCACCAAGAGACAAAAAAATAAATAAAAAATAATCCTGTTTCTTTAGAGAAAAGTATTATCTTTCCTATTTTTACCGTGGAGTTGTTAGCATTACTGAGTACACATGTAATGTAATGACTGTTTAATTCATCCTGGAAGCCGGGGGGCGCCCTTGCGCAGACACTAACATAATGAAACATAATGCATGCAGAAGTAATTGCTCTGATGACGCTCCAGGAAATCCCTAATATGGACAAAAGTATCCAGTTATTGCTGTAGCTGAATAAAAGGCAGATAGAGAAATTTTAACTTCGGAAACTTGAAGACAATAAACACAATTGCGACAATATGGTTTATCTGTGTTCTTCACGCAATCTTGGGTATTTTTATAAGGATAAAACATATTTATAATGCAATGCTAATCAACATAGCCTTTATCACTGTATATAATACTACAAAATATTATGATTTCTGCCTCATTCTGTGATATGAAACCACGTCTGATCACAAAGTTATTTCAAACACTCGACTGATGTTATGAAGTTCATTTGGAGAAAAAGCATGTCAATAAATTATATCTTTGTTGGACAACAGGTTTGTAAACAGGCTCATACACATGCAAAACTGTATCGCACATGTGCTACTGTAGTACATTTATTCAAGGCTCAGACCGATTTTTGTCGCACTGTACAGCCCTGACCAAACAGTTCCAGAAGGAGCGCCTCGTTTAGCGATATATTCCTCCTCAATTTCACATCCGCCTTCCACAATATCGCTCCGCATGGTCTCGCACAAAAATATCTCAACAACTAGGCTTTATCGTTATTATCGCGGGAAGACTAAAGGTCTTTGCACACTCAGAAATTCTCGTCCGAAATTTTCGCACGTTAAAAAATAAATACCTCATGTTGTGTCTATCACATTTACACACTGCCTCCAAAACTTTTGTCCGTCATAGAAAAAAATTTGATCGGGTTCGATTTTGAAAAAAAAATGAAAAAACGCATACAAAATTTCAGACTCAGTGTGCAAGGACCTTAATTCTTTTCATGGAGAGAATTTTTACCGGTATATCGCACACAATAAGATATCGCCCATCCCTAATTCGAATGCAACGAATGTGGATTTTTATTTTGAATTCCAGAAATATTTGAAATTAAAATGTTTATTTGACAGCCCTAGTTTCCAGTTCACTATTGATGGACTTTATCCATCACTTGCAGCACAGCGTCCAGTATGGACGGTCCCAGATCCAGACTGAATGCGAACGCTGAGTCTGTTTGGTCCGGCTGTGTTTCCTCTGGGTTGGTTTGGGTGGAATCCCGTCCGGAGCTCAGGCTGCCGCGAGCAGGACTCCAGCTGATGCCGGTCGGCTCCGTGTGTGAACACGTGTCCTCGTCTTCCTCCGTGTCCAGGAGGGGAAGCGAGCTGCACTTCTGCCTCTGATTGGCCGGTGCATACTCCCAGACCGGGCTGCACCGACCCGCTTCGTCCAGGTTGACGCGGGGTGGCTTGGGCGGCGGCGGGAGGAACAGGTTCTGCTCGCTCTTGGAGCTCTGCAGCAGGAGACTGTGGCCCTCCTTCAGGAACGACAGGTCTCCGAAGCTGTCCGTGTGTCCGCTCGTGCCAATGTGAGAGAGATGACGGAAATCACCCAGAGGAAGGCTGACCATGTTGACCGACAAAACCTTATTTCGGTTCGATAGCCTCCTCTGCCAGCGTCCAGACGTGGGTTTGCGGAGTAACGACGTCCTCAAGGGCATCTTAAGACTTCAGCAGTGTGACAGCATGTGAGGAGCATCAGCTGGTGGCAGAGAGATTGGTTCTGGAACAGATTACAGGAATAAGTCATCAAACCTCACAATAATTGTAGTAACCGACGGAAATATACAATTCAAAAAGGATTTAAAAAAAAAAAAAGGAGTCATATTTTGAAATAAATAAATATTTTTATTCAGCAAGGATGCATTAAATTGATCAGTGATAGTAAAAAAATCTATTTTTAATATTTTGCCTTTTTTATTAGCCTATTCATCATAAATTAGGTATTTGGCTTTTTTTTAAAGAAATTAATACTTTATATTCAGCAAGGGCACATTAAATTGGTAAAAAGTGACCTTATCAATTTATTAAACTATACATAGTTTATATATATATATATATATATAAACTATGTATGTATGTACTGTATGTATAATAGTTTTTATTTTGTTTTTATTATATACAAAAAATATTTTTTAGATTTTTTTAATTTCAAATAATTTTAATTGATTAATATTTATATATATAATTGCATTTCAAAAAAAAAAAAATGTTTTCTTAGTGGCTGTTAAAAATGCCAGATATTAAAACTTATTTTTTTCTTAAATGCTATAAGCCTTATTGATTTATTAGCCTATATATCATACATTTGGAGTTTCGAGTCAAAATGAAAAAAAAGAAGAATAGTTTTATTCAGCATTGACACATTAAATTGATCAAAAGTGACAGTAAAGACACTTATAATGTAATTAAATATTTCTATTTCAAATAAATGCTGTTCTTTTGAACTTTCTATTCATTTGTGAATCCAGAAAAATAAAATGTATCTCAGTTTCCACAAAAATATTGAGCAGCACAACTGTTTTCAACATTGATAATAATCAGAAATGTTTCTTGAGCAGCAAATCAGAATATTAGAATGATTTCTGAAGATCATGTGACACTGAAGACTGGAGTAATGATGCTGAAACTTCAGCTTTGATCACAGAAATAAATTACATTTAACAGATATTCACATAGAAAACAGCTATTTTAAATTGTAAAAAATATTTCACCATTTTTACTGTATTTTAAATAAATGCAGACTTGGTGAGCAGAAGAGACTTTGTCTGATCCAGCACATGTGCTGTAGCAGTCTCAGACATAGCTGTTCATTTTAACCAGTATTGATAAAGTTTTCTTCCAGCTGGTTACAGATTAACCGTTGATATTGCGACACCTTTACAGCCGCTGGCATGTTTCATCATCTCACTTACAGCAAATGACTTTTGATTCTTACGTGAGAACGTAAATGAAATCAGATTTACACATATTTTAATTGCACAATTACATTCTGGATTCATGCGTAACAAGTGACCTGCATTCTCAGAGCATGTTCTCATAAAGCGCTCTCATTAAAGTATGAATAATAAATTAGTTTGGTATACAGAGTAATTCGACCCATTTGTTGTAATAATGTCCATAGGAAGCTCTTTACTCCAGTTGGCATCGGCGCGGACCGTCACGGCCCTGTTTCGTGGTTTACAGTTCATTAGATCAGCTTTCGTGACTCGCAACACTCACTCTTTAAATTTGTATGGCACTACAGAAAACATGTTTTGTTGGCCAATAAAGGTTTTATCGGCACTTTATTAGCAGCGGGAGACGGCAAGCGCATAACGGCATTCCTCTACAAACATGCAACGAGAGGGAGGGAGGATAGAAGTGGATTGTTTTTAAGGAAATGCATGATAAATCACCAAAACAACCAATTTGTCTTACCTTGAAAGGTGTTCAGGTGTTTCACACCCTCTTCTGAACATCTGAGGTCTGATGCCAACAAATGTTAGAGGCGTTTCTGCTAACATGACAAGACTTGTTAGGCTATAAAACAGGTTGAACGATTCTCTAAATAGCATTGGATATTCTGCTACAAAAATCCTAAATATTCATCATGTTTCATTGATATGGATGTTATATTGATGCAAATCTTTTTGAGAATAGTGTACACTTCCACTATTTGACTTTCACAATCATTTTATGACATCGCTTTTATATAAAGCCATACAACTGACTATATTTTTTAAAATAAAGGTGGGGTTTTTTTGTTCCTCAAAGAACCTTTCAGTGGTCAGTTCCTAAAATAACCATTTTTCCTTAGTGTGAAGAAGATTTTAATAATCTAAAGAACCTTTTTCCACTATACACTATTAAAAATATAGATTCCAAAAGTTTGTATTTGCTGTTATGCCATAAAATAACCATAAAAGAGACAATATTCTCTTGGTGTGAAGAACATTTTAATGATCTAAAGAACCTTTTTACCACTATAAAGAATATTTTGTTTGTTCCATGGACATTAAAGGTTCTTCATGGAACCAAGACGCCAATGAAGAACCTTTATTTTTAATACTGTAGAACAACCCTTTTTGGTTCCCCAAAGAACCTTTCAATGGTCAGTTCTTAAAAGAACCATTTTTTCTTAGTGCAAAGAACTTTTTAGACACCTACAAAACCTTTTCCACTTTTAAGAATCTTTTGCACAATGGAAAGATTCTATAGATGTCATATAGAAGAACCATTTTTGGCTCCCTAAAGAACCTTCCAGTAAACAGTTCTTAAAATAACCATTTCTTCTTCGTGTGAATCACATTTCAATGTTCTGAAGAACCTTTTTTCACTATAAAGAACCTTTAGTGGTTCCTTGGATGGTAACGATTCTTCATGGAACCATCAATGCCAATAAAGAACTTTTAATTTTTGAAAGAGTAGAACCATTTTTGGTTCCCCTAAAAACCTTTCAGTGATCGGTTCTTCAAAGAACCATTATTTTCTTGGTTTGAAGAACACTTTAATGATCTAAAGTACCTTTTTCCACTATAAAGAACCTTTTGCACAGTTGAAAGATTCTGTAGATGTTGAAGGTTCTTCATGGAACCAAGACGCCAATAAAGAACCATTAATTTTTGAAAGTGTAGAAGAATCGTTTTTGGTTCCACAAATAATGTTTCAGTGAACAGTTCTGAAAATAACCATTTCTTCTTATATTTTGAAAAAATATCTGAATACATTTTTTTTTTAGTTTCAAGAACCTTTAGTGGTTCTGTGGATGTTGAAGGTTTTTCATGGAACCATAAATTCCCAATAAAGAACCTTTAATTTTTGAACTGAGTGCAACCAGTTTATGGCTTTATAAATGCAGCGCCATTTAATGACAGTGGAAGTGAAATAGTGGAAGTGATCTGAAGTGTCACTCGAGGCAAAACAAAGACTTTCTCTTACCGTAACTCAAGAGATCTTTGCAGTTTTGTCTTGTTTTTAAGCTCTTCTTCTACAGTACAGAGTCTGTCGTAGATCCTGAGTGTTAAAGTCCATAGATTGTCAAACAGGTGAAGCTCCGCAGGTGCAGATGGAGTCTGACCTGACTCCTCCCTAAAGCTCGGCGTTTGTTTGGTCTGTGCTGATGTCACACCTGGCAGCGTAACTTCTGGGCAGTGTGATCTCAGATACTGAGGAAGTTCACCTGAGCTGTTTCACTCTGGCTTTCATCATGTTTCTGTGAAAGCTTGGAAGGGCACGGCTGGTTTCTGTCGTGTCGACGTCACGTTTAGGGGCTTCACTCGTTACTAATCTTGTGTCATTGTGTCTGCTGCTGGTTTCCTGTTCCCCTAAGCTTTGCTAAAGCCTTTTCAGCTTTGTAATGACAGCGGTCTCTCGCTCTGGGACGTGTATGTACAGGCGGACTGGCGTTACACAAGTGCTGTTGACATGTAGTAATTCCCGCTTCACGCCCATGACCTCACAGACATCGAGACCTGTCTTCTACTGTCTTCTGATTCTGAGTCATGTCTATGCATCACTTATTGTTGTTGTTTTTCTAGGAGAATCAAAGTTTTTTTTTCAGTGAAAATCTATCGCTGAAGGGCCAGAGATGAAGCACTTTAATGCTAGTTTAGGAGGTTCCCAACATGCTGATGAATATAAAGTACATCACAGTTTATCCCGGCTACGAACCGCCCACTGAGACAGAGTGACTGTCTGACCAACTAGTAAAATGACCAACCACTGCTTGTTTTGTTTACATGCCATGTATGAAATGAGTTGATTTATAGCAAAATATGCAGGTGTGCTCGAGGATATTTTGATAAACACATGCTGTGTGTTGTATAGAAAAGCAAAATGGTTCTTTTAGTGCTATTTTCATTGCTGAAGCAGTCACTATTGCTAATATTGCTAATTTTTAAAATCTTTTCAGTCCCTCTCTCTAGATAGCGCGAATAATGTGCAACACCTCATTTTCAGATGTATAAAATGTACTGCAATGTTATACAGGACATGAAAAATGAAGGTAAATAAATTTCACTAACCTTCGTGTACTCTGCAAAAGATGTGGGATGTGTTCGAAGGTGCTTAATGAGGTTGCTGGTGTTTCCCCCTTTAGCTTGAATTCTCACGGCAGATTGGTTTTCCATCATCAATAGGTTTTCCAGTCTCATCAGGTAAAAATCCGAAGTAATTCCATATTTCGCTTCACGAGTTGCTCTTTTTTTAAGAGATTGTCGCAGTCAAACGTTGTATGTAAATCCATTATATTCACAGGAACAGACCATTGCGAATTAAAAATGAACTGAATCAGATGCATGTTTGATGCATCAGATGCATCAGAAAAAGCACAATACCATATAAGGTGCAAATTCTACAGAGCATTTTGCCCCCTAAAGGGCACCGCAGAAAGGCGACAGGACAAAAAAAAGACGCTATTGTGTTTAGGGTTGCATGATAAATCGCATGTGATAGTCATGCGCATCTTGTTAGGAAAGCCGGTTCTGTAATCAGTAGTGAATCTCCATCACCTGCCTCCAGATAGAGCAGCATTTACTACACAGAGCCATAGTTCACTGACAAGCTACGTGAAAAAAATCGCAGACTATATCATCGATATTATACATTGATATTATGAAATTGCACTGCGATAATAAAGTTGTTTGCATAGCTTCTCAGTGATCTACGGCTCTGTGTAGTAAATGTTGCTCCATCTGAAAGCACGTGAAAATACCACATTTAATGACATATTTTTACTCCAAACTCACTTCATAACGTCAGCCAAGTGTTTGAAATAAATCCTTCTGTGAGATGATGTGGCTTCTTACACAGAATAAGGCACGCAACATGTTTAATAGTATTCTAAGCACTAATAAAGGCATTGCATTATTATATACTTTATTATAATGAAAATTATAATAATAATTATAAGAAGAACTCAGATAAATCATATATTGCCGTAGTCGTGTATTCATTAGTCACGTTGAATCAATGAAAGCAGTTCAATCTTCTGTTATTCAGCTAGCGCTATAGGTATTTCCTGGGTTTCTTCTGCGGGGCGTATTTGAAGTTTCTCTGGCCTTCGGATGGAGATTTACTACTGATCACAGAACTGTGCTTCACTGACAAGATGTGCAAGACTTATCACAGCTGCGATATTATCTCGAGTGCAGTATTACTGTGATTTATCGTGCAGCCCTAATTTAATTGTTTATTTGCAGGCTCAAGTGTTCGAACATTTTAGCGACTGCCCCACATACAACATTACTTAGAGTAGAACCGTAATGACAATACTACCGTTTAAAATATACAGTGGCACCGCCAGTATTTTGGAGCCTTGGTATCGCGATACTGCCGTAGTACCGGTAAACCGTGCAACCCTACTAGATACTATGATCCTCACAAACTTTGGCAAATCCAGTGATGAGTTGTTCCTCAGAAGTGTTCGGTTTCAATTCAATTCAATTCAAGTTTATTTGTATAGCGCTTTTTACGATACAATCGTTGCAAAGCACTTTACAGGAAATTAAGTTTCTACAATATATTTATACATTGTAGAAACTTAATATATTAACTTATGGCAAAATTTGTTAATTTGTTATAAAAGATGTGGGATGCGTTTAAGTTGCGTTTAAGTTGTTGGGGATCAGAGGTTGGCATCCTCTGAGGTCCTCTGAGGGGTTGGCATCATCTCTTCTCAGGTGTTTGGTCATCTCAGATCATTTAAGGGCTGGATCCAGACTGAAGCTTGTGTAATTCCTAACATCCCGTGGCAGAAACAGAAACAAAGAGACATAATTAGCGTAGCTGTTGTTCCATTCAAGCATAAATTATTTGTTCAACCCAAGCTAAAGAATAATGTGCGTTTGATCAGATATAACTGCAGTACAAGATTATGAGATGCATTATATGAATGCATTATGTGAATGCTTGGCTAAAGAGATGTGTCTTTAATCTAGATTTAAACAGAGAGAGTGTGTCTGAACCCTGAACGTTATCAGGAAGTCTATTCCAGAGTTTGGGAGCCAAATATGAAAAAGCTCTACCTCCTTTAGTGGACTTTGCTATTCTAGGTACTACCAAGAGTCCAGAGTTTTGCGACCTTAGGGAGCATGATGGATTGTAGCGAGATAGAAGACTAGTTAGGTACGCAGGAGCTAAACCATTTAGGGCCTTATAGGCGTATGTAACTGATACGGTACTTAATAGTTAGCCAGTGCAGAGACTGTAAAATTGGGGTAATATGATCATATTTTCTTGACCTGGTAAGGACTCTAGCCGCTGCATTTTGTACTATCTGTAGCTTGTTTATTGAAGATGCAGGACAACCACCTAGCAGTGCATTACAATAGTCCAGTCTAGAGGTCATGAATGCATGAACTAGTTTTTCTGCATCAGAAACAGGTAACATGTTCCGTAGCTTGGCAATGTTTCTAAGATGGAAGAATGCTGTTTTTGTAACATTGGAAATATGTTTTTCAAAAGACAAGTTGCTGTCTAATATAACACCCAGATTTTTGACTGTAGAGGAAGTAACAGGACATCCGTCTAGTTGCAAATTGTAATCCAAGAGATTCTGTGTACTGTTATTTGGTCCAATAAGTAATATCTCTGTCTTATCTGAATTTAATAGGAGAAAATTATTGGTCATCCAATCTTTTACATTTTTAACACACTCAGTTAACTTGGATAATTTAGAAGTTTCATCTGGTCTTGTTGAGATATATAGTTGAGTATCATCAGCATAGCAATGGAAACTAATCCCGTATTTTCTAATAATATTACCAAGGGGCAACATGTATATTGAAAATAGCAGAGGACCTAGGACAGATCCTTGTGGTACTCCATACTTTACTGGTGATAATTGAGATGACTCCCCATTTAAATAAACAAAGTTTCCCGGCAGACAGATAGATAAAACCTGTTCACCCTGACAACTCGCTCATTTCCAAAACAAGACAACATCCAGTCACAGATTCTGACAAACAGACAACAGTATATTACAGTTACTGGAAAAGAGCAGCTTGATGTTCAGTACAGTAGAACGGCTCTAAACATTTGCTCTGCGTGTCCTTGTGTTTGTCAAGTGCTCCAGTGTTATTCCAGGACACACTTGGTACATTCTGTTATTAAATATTTTGTCTAGTCATTTGAAAATGCCCTGAACAGAGTTAAGGGACGCACTGTTTTTCCCCCCTCCCTAACAACATGAAAAGATCATCCAATGTTCCTGCTGGGATCCCGGATGGACGCCAGATTCTGAGGGGAAGCTCAAGAACTGGGTTTTCTCCACGCTTGCTTTCCGTCAGAGTCCTTTCAAACGCGTCCAATAAACAAAGGGCCGCCCTTCCTTCATCGGCTTCAAAGAAGCAGGTCTTCCTCCACACATGCAACCATTCACATAAACCAAACATCAGCTCTTCATCATAACGTTTATCCAGCGCTGGAACTGTGAATTTCAACAACTCTCTGACCAGAAACTCTTTCATGCAAACAGATAATCAGGACGTTACGATGGCTTTTGCTGTCTGAGGCCCGACAGCCACACCAAACTGACTTTAGCCTTATTCCTGCTATGCGTCTTGATGACTTTGGCCTTCTTTTCGAGAGCCAGAGATTGTTGAGTCGCATCCAGACTCTGGTTTCTGCGGTTGTGTTTTGTACAGATTTCTTCTTGTACTCTGTTTTTCTTGTTTCTGGGAAATGCTTCCAAGTGCTCTTGCGGCTGCTTTTGTCTAATTATTGGTCTTCGTCTTTTATTTTTACTCATAATCGCTCAGCTAAACAATCCTATAAGTGATTATGATGAAATATCACCTGCTCAACACTCACATGTTGTCTTCATAGGCGGCATTAGTGACTGATTTGCACATTAAAATGCATTCTGGGATTGCTTCTCCGTGAAGATTGTCTATGATCCCTTAAAATGATGTCTAGGTAGGGAGCGCACTAGGTTTTGGAACAGACTAGGCTATATACACTATCGTTTTAGTCAAAATCAATTAATGTTTTTGAAAAGTCTTTTCTGCTCACCAATGCTACATTTATTTGATCAGAAATACATAAAAATTTTTGAAAAATTATTATGATTTAAAATAGCTGTTTTCTATGTGAATATCCCTTAAAATATAATTTATTTCTGTGTTGCAGCGCTGAATTTTCAGCATCATTACTCCAGTCTTCAGTGTCACATGATCTTCAGAAATCATTCTAATATGCTGATTTGCTGCTCAAAAAACATTTCTGTTTATTATCAGTGTTGAAAACATTAATATTTTTGTGGAAACTGTGATACATTTTGTTTTTCAGGATTCACAGATGAATAAAAAGTTCAAAAGTACAGCATTTATTTGAAACAGAAATCTTTTGCCACATTATAAAAGTATTTTTTGTCACTTTTGATCAATTTAATGCATCATTGATTAATAAAAATATTAATTTATTTAAAAAAAAATCTTACATATGTATATATTTAGTGCATTATTTTAGCATCATTCTCAAGAACAGTAATATCATTCTGGCACACTATTTTGTATTTTTATTGTATGTGAAGTTCAGGTTGTAAATGCCTCTGCGTGTTATTAATACGGTGTGCGTGCTAATATACTTCTGTCCTTCTGAGATGTTTACCTCCTCACGTCTCCTGGCACACATGTGATTATTAAATCAAGGA
Source organism: Schizothorax lantsangensis (assembly GCA_027422415.1). Lineage (NCBI taxonomy): Eukaryota > Metazoa > Chordata > Actinopteri > Cypriniformes > Cyprinidae > Schizothorax > Schizothorax lantsangensis. The sequence goes on from CM049858.1 coordinate 30,577,008, forward strand.
TGTGCCGTTTGGAGAGTTTTAAAGCAATATTTGTGCTCTGCGCTGCACATTAATGAGATCAGATGGGATCACACACACACTATGCCAGCTTTACTGTAAATAGAGCAGGGTTTTAATGGATAATCGTGGGTGTGTGTTACATTCTTTACTGAATGCCACTGACGTTATAATGCAGAGAATGTGCTCGGATCTGCTGCACATTAATGAGCTTTTACTCAGAAAATCAGTATGTGATTATGTTGTATAGTGAATATTTCTGAACATCTGTGTTCTGTAGCTGTTGGCATGATGGGAGTTATCGCTCCAAAACTATTACTGTCATGATCACAAACAGTTTGAAGACTATTTTGCTGATCAAGTTAAAGTTAGTTGTGTTTATCTCGCCTCTTTTAGTACTGAGGTTTGTTGCTGCCACATTAACACAATCACGCATGCTCACGTTCACATTTACTACATCACAATCTGTTTTTTGTCTGTTTTTAACTCTGCAGTATTTTATCAGGTTTTTCTTATGGATGCAAGTATGAAAAGCTCCATGTCGTGTGCAACTACATCTTTATTGTGTTCAAATGCCTTTATTTGCTTTAGACTATTGTCTGTATTGTGTGACCAGGTGTCCTGGGTAAGTTTTTATTCTTTAACACTGAAAAAGAAACTGCCGCACAGTCAAACCATAATTGTAAGTTGTGCCACATTTTTAAAGTATTTTATGTACTATTTATTTTTTCATAATTTTGAATCACCTTTTAACTTTTTTAAAATTCACTTATTTAATTTTTTTTCAGTTTACACGTATTTTATTAAATATCTATTTTAATTTTATATTTCACTCTTATATTTTATAAATGCACATATTTATATTTAATTTGAATTTAATTAAAATCATGTGTGTGTGTGTGTATTTTAATATTTTTAAATTATTTAAAATAATTAAATATTTTAATGTGCAGTTTCAGTGTATGCATGTGTGTGTGTGTGTGTGTGTGTACTAAATGTTAATACACTACTCACAAAAAGTTAGGGATATTTGACTTTCGGGTGAAATTTATGGGAAATGTAAAAAGTTCATGCTACAGTGATATTATATTTTATGAAAGTATGGCATTTAAGTAGAAGCATGCAATGGTAATTTCTTCATCTCAAACTATTTATTGAAAAAAAAGCTAACAACAGTGGTGGGTATACCACAACAAAAAATGTCAATGTCTCAATAACTTGTCATGCGTCCTTGAGCATCAATTACAGCTTGACAACGATGTTTCATGCTGTTCATAAGTTGACTTATTGTCTGCCGAGGCATAGCATTCCACTCTTCTTGAAGGGCTGTCCTCAGGTCACTGAGGTTCTGGGGTGCAGGGTTACAACCCTTTACACGAAGACTCCGCTGATCCCGTAGGTTTTCTATGGGATTCAATAAGTCGACTTATGAACAGCATGAGACGTCGTTGTCAAGCTGTAATTGATGCTCAAGGACGCATGACAAGTTATTGAGACATTGACATTTTTTGTTGTGGTATACCCACCACTGTTGTTAGCTTTTTTTTTCAATAAATAGTTTGAGATGAAGAAATTACCATTGCATGCTTCTACTTAAATGCCGTACTTTCATAAAATATAATATCACTGTAGCATGAACTTTTTACATTTTCCATAAATTTCACCCGAAAGTCAAATATCCCTAACTTTTTGTGAGTAGTGTATTTATGTTAAAAAAAAAATCATATAAATATACAATGTATTTTATATTTATTCATTTTATCTTTAATTTTTTTTATTTTACATGTAGTTTCTCAGAATAACATTTCTAAACTACTTTCATCTGTAGCAGACAATTATGGGAATAATATAGCAATGTTTAAGACTCCTTGGTCAAAAACAGACACTGAAAATAATTATGCTAATAATTTTATACCAAAAAAGTGTGAACTTTAGTGACTAGTAAATAAACAAAAGTGCCTTCATATTCTTGCATCCTTGTGCTTGGTGGCTCAAATTGTTTCTCCATTCAGTCTCATTTGATCTGTTCATTTCTCTTGATTTGGTGTTTTGAGCCTCGTAATGATCTTAATTAAGCGTCTGACACTCGTTTATCACTCTGAGCGCTCGTGTTGACAGATGTGGAGGAGGATGAATGAGGTTCTCCTCTAACGCTCTCAGGTTTTCAGCACTCGCACCTGAACGCTCTTGAGAAGAGCCATGAGTCCAGAGATCTGAACAGCTGTGAAGAGGACAGATGTTCTGCTTGTCATCTCCTCCAGATCCTTACATTAACTGAAGTCATCCTTCTTGAGTGTGTGTGTGTTTATCTGGCTGTGTGACGTCTGCCAGATGCAGAACAAACACAGTTCATCACATTCACCTGCATGTGTTTGCTTCTGGTAAAAGTTGTGGTTTGGTTACAGATCAGGGTTTTAGTCCATGTCTGTTAGATTAGAGGTGGTGGTGTTGTTGCCTTGGCAACTAACTGAAATAAGTCTAGCTAGAAGTGCTACTTAATTACTAAAACTGAAATAAAAATAAATTAAGGCTCAATTAGAAATGAAAAACTAATAAAAATTGCAAGCATGTATCATTAACTGAAACTAAATACATTTGAAATAAAATATAAATATTATATAAAAACCTTAAAAAAACTTACAAATTAGAAATTGCATTGGCAACAAACTAAAATAAGTTTAAGTATACAATTACTGAAACGGAAATAAAGATAAATTGAGGCTATATAGAAATTTAAAAAAGGAACATTACAAGTATATATCATTAACTAAAACTAATTGTAGTTAACTGAAATAAAATAAAACAAATGTTACAAGAAAACATTAAAAACTTAAAAATTAGAAATGTTTCCTTAGCAACTAAAGTTTAATTTTAAGTAGCAACATTTCTAAAACTAAAACTGAATAAAAAAATTAAGACTAAATAGAAAGAAACCCCAAAAATGAATAAAAATAAGCACATATTATTAACTATAACTATTACAAATCATTTTTATTAACTGAAATAAAGCTGAAATAAAATGTTCTAAAACTTAGAAATTAGAAAAACAAACAAAAATAAAAAATCTTGCTTTGGCAATGAACTAAAGTAAGTTTAAGTTGAGTTGAAGCACTAAAATTACTTAAACTGAAATAAAAATAAATAGAAATAATTTTTAAAGATGACATACATAGTTAACTAAAACTTTTATTAACATATTATTTTTTCCATTAACTGAAATAAAGCTGAAAAAAATGAATATTAGATGCAAAAATAATTTTCAGAAATAAGTCTTAAAATAACTAAAACTAGAATGAAATGAAAAAAAAAATAGAAATAAAAATTACAAAAGCAAAAAACAAAATTTCTAAAATTGAAACTAAAACTGAAGACTAATCCAAAATATTAATAAATACTATAATAGTATATAAATAATACAAAATTCCAGTGAATAATTATAAATGGCACTGGATCTGTAATCTAGTGTGCACCTGTGAAAGTGCTTCTGAAACATAACATTTTAGTTCAGATTGTATTAAACTTATTGCTATGGGCATTTTAAAAAATGTTCCCATTTCAGCTTTCAGTATAAGAAAGAAAAAAGAGTTGTCAGTTGACATGAACTCATTTAACAGATGCTGGTGTCTGATGTTGAGATGAGTTGTGTTCACACTCAGAAGCGTCTGGATGTGATTTCAGCGTCTGATTCACGTCTGATGTCACCTGCATTCGTTTCTCTGTGGTTTGGTCCCGTCGTGTTTTACACGCCGCACTGTCATGAACCGCAGACAGACGCTCCACACACACACACGGCATGCTGGGAAGTCTGATCATGAGTTTGGAAGGTGTAATTACGTGATGATGTTGAGTGATTTTGATCAGGCAAACATGAGCGCTTCGGGCGATTTCTTTTTCAATTACTGATCAACACAAGAACAAAATGAAGAGCAAATGAAGAGAATTAGGTGTGAACTCATGCTTGTGTTCTTCTCATTCTTGTGCAGTGTTGTTATTAACTACAATTAAAACCAGTAAAAATTAGTGCTGTCAAACTATTAATCGTGATTAATCGCATCCAAAATAAAAGTTTTTGTTTACATAATATATGTGTGTGTACTGTGTATATTTATTATGTATATATAAATACACACAAGTGCATGTATATATTTAATAAAAAAATTACTTTTATATATTAAATATATTTATATATGATATAATTTATATGAATATAAATATATACATGTAAATATTTTCAAAATATATGCTGTATGTGTGTGTCTTTTATATAAACATAATAGATATACACAGTACACACACATATATTATGTAAACAAAAACTTTTATTTTGAATGCGATTAATCACGATTAATAGTTTGACAGCACTAGTAAAAATTGTTTTCATTCATTGGAAAAGCTAAAATAAAATAGAAATATTAGATAAAAATCTTAAATAAAAATGAGAAATGTTTCTTTGGCAATTAAATGAAATAAAATAAGTTTAAGTTACTAAAACTGAAATAAAAAATAAAGCTAAATAGAATATAAAAAAAGACAAAAAGTGACCAAATGACTTAAATTTTATAAAATTAATAACATTTTATTAATAAAATAAAAAGTAATTTAATAAAATAGTTTGTATAAAATATTTAATGAAAAAAATAGTTTTATACAAAAGTTAATTTAATGTAATAAAAATAATTTAATAAAATATACTATTTAATTGATAAAATATGTAAAAAGAAATTATTCAACAGTCATTCAACAGGACAACAATATAAAAGTACCATACAAAAGTAAACAATTTACTTTAAAATCAAAGACTGAAATAGATAATTATTACTATGATTTATTTATAACTATGATTTACATGCATCAAAGTGCTGTAGAGTTTGATTGAATGCATGACCTTAAGTGTATTATTATTACTGTCCTATTAATTATATGATCATGTAGACTACGGTTGAGAAGTTTATTTATTTGATCAAAAATATCATAAAAACAGTAAAATGTTATTACATTATGCAAATTCAATCTAATGACTTGCACAATTTTGAGGTCGGGCTCTTCTGCTCACCAAGGCTGCAATTTTTTGTTTAAAAATAAGAAAAATTGTAAAATTTCAAATAACCATTTCAAATACCTGTTTTCTATGTGAATATCTGTTAAACTGTAATTTATTTCTGTGATCAAAGCTGTATTTTCAGCATCATTACTGCAGTCTTCAGTGTCACATGATCTTCAGAAATCATAATAATATACTGATTTGCTGCTCAAGAAACATTTCTGATTATTAACAGTTGAAAACAGTTGTGCTGCTCAATATTTTTGTGGAAACTGTGATAAATGTAATTTTTCAGGATTCACAGATGAATAGAAAGTTCAAAAGAGCAGCATTAATTTGAAATGGAATAATTTTTCACATTATAAAGTCCCTCTGGAGCATGTACTCCTGGGATGTACAGTGTGTTCAGACCTGTGATCCATGTTTGTGTTATGAGCCGACACTCTTCCTCTGGAAACTGGGTCGCTGCTTCTCCTTCAGGCTCTGGCTTCAGCAGAGAGCTCTGGAAAGTTTGTATGTGTAAAGTGATGCCGCTTTTGTTTAGTTTATTGAAGATGCAGCAGTTGTTTATTTACTTAATTGAGCTTGCGTGATATTTGCTGGTTAGGTGGGAGATGGAGCCTGAGCTCATGGAGCTGGAATGATAATCGCGGCCCTCCTTCCGGAATGTCTCTCTCTCTCTCTCTCTGTGTCTCTCTCTCTCTCTCTCTCGTCTCTCTCTCTCTCTCTCTCTCTCTCTCTCTCTCTCTCTCTGTCTCTCTCTCTCTCTCTCTCTCTCTCTCTGTGTCTCTCTCTCTCTCTCTCTCTCTCTCTCTCTCTCTGTCTCTCTCTCTCTCTCTCTCTCTCTCTCTCTCTCTCTGTGTCTCTCTCTCTCTCTCTCTCTCTCTCTCTCTCTCTCTCTCTCTCTCTCTCTCTCTCTCTCTCTCTCTCTCTCTGTCTCTCTGTGTCTCTCTCTCTCTCTCTCTCTCTCTCTTTCTCTGTGGTTGATGCGAGACGCGGGTCATCTCTTCCAGATGCTTCTATCCCTGCAGAATCACTTTCTCTGCTTGTCTTGGTTTTGTAGACACGCACTCGCTCTCAGCTGCTGTCAGCTTCATCTGTGGCTTTAAACCCTTCACAGCCATTGATTCTGTTTCTCTTCACTCGTTATATGACATCATTCAGATCACTATTTATTTTTGCTTCTAAACTTTTATTGGTATTTAACAGGACAATACTTAATGCAATCATGCAAAAAATCTTGGAGTCCATTTTGATCATCTTCTCCAATTTGATAAGCATGTGAATGCAGTTGTAAAGAGTAGCTTTTTTCATCTCAGATCAGTGGCTAAGGTGAAACACTGTCTTTCTTGTAAAGACCTTGAAATAGTAATTCATGCACTAATTTCTTCTCGTTTGGATTACTGTAATTCTTTGTACATTGGCCTACCTCAATCTACACTGTCTCAATTACAGATGGTTCAAAATGCAGCAGCCAGATTCTTAACAGGAACTAAGAAAAGGGATCATATCACCCCTGTCCTTGCCTCATTGCACTGGCTCCCTATAAAACTTAGAGTCGACTTTAAGGTCCTTCTTTTTGCATACAAGGCATTGCATAATTCTGCCCCGGATTATATTTGTGACCTCATCAAGCCATATACAGCCTCTAGGTCTTTAAGATCTAGTGATCAGTTACTTTTATCTGTCCCCCGTTCACGTTGTAAAACAAAAGGTGATCGAGCTTTCTCAGTAGTGGCCCCAAAGCTGTGGAACAGTCTACCTTTGAACATTAGAGCTTCTCCATCATTGGATGCTTTTAAATCTAGTTTAAAGACTTATTTTTACTCTTTAGCATTTGAGTGATGTTGTGTATCTACTTTAAATAGTTTAATTGGTGTTTTATGAAATTACATTTTAATTGTTTTTGATACTTGTTTTATTTTCAGTTGTCTCCCCTTCCTTTCTCTTTTAAATTCAGTTATTTTTATTGTAAAGCACTTTGGATCAACTACAGTTGTGTAAAACTTGTGCTCTATAAATAAATTTGCCTTGCCTTGCCTTGCCTTAATGGTACATTCAGTGCAAAGCAAACAATTTCAGATTGTCTCAAACCAATATAAAAAAATGTAATATAATATAATAATCATTTATTATTTTATTTATTTTTATTTAAAAATTGCACTTCTGTGTCATTGATTTGGATCAAATAATTTTTTATGTAACGTGTTTATTTGGCTCCAGTCTTTTTTTTTTTTTTTTTTGAAATATTTAAATGTTTTTAATATATATTAAGGTTTGGGGACTGTTTTTTTATTATTAAATAAATAAATATGTATTTAAATTGCATTTGGTTTTGAAATTACATTTTACAAAAACACAACAAAATACAAAACTGAATGGGAAAATAAATATAAAAAGTAAATAAATAAACATAAAGAGTACAGAAGTTTCCTTTTATTCAATACAAATTGTTTCAAAGCAGCTTTACAGAAATGCATAATGCTAATTTTTATGGTAAGACTACAATAAGGTTCCATTAGTTATTGCATTAACTAAAATTAAGTAACAATGAGAAAAAACATTTGCTAGTATGTATTACTCTTTTTTTATGTTAATTAATAAAAATACAACTTCATTGTTAATTCATGTTAGATCAGATTTATTAAATGATATTAATAGATACAACTTTTAATTTTAATAATGTATTAGTAAATGTTCAAATTGACCAAGATGAATAAATGCTGTTCCATGTTGAGGTTTGATGCTCAGGTTTAGGAAGGTGATTCCTGAGATGTTTGTGTGTGATCTAATGCTGAATCAGACAGCAGTGACCCAAAACACAACAGGAACTACAAACTGAACAAATTCCACATTCTAGAAGATCTGAGTCAGATTTCTGATCCAAACCAGGCCAAATACTCTCAGCGCTTCCTATTCATGCCTTTGATGCGGTTTTTACAATAGTGACCGTGATACTGATGCTTTTTGTTCCAGATTTTCATGCCATTAAATATTGCATGCACTGCAAAAAAACAAAACAATAAAATAATAATAATAATATCTTAGATCCTTATAAAGACCCTTAAATCACGATACATTTACTTGAGATGCAATCTTTGTTCTGTGAAAACAGCTTTTTGAAGACAGTCTCATGAAATGATTTTGATCTATTACTGCATTCATTTAATATCTCTACACTCTTACACTGTAATAGATTTCGGAGGTCAAAACTTAATATTTTATGTTGCATTCAGAATTTTTACTTGGAGCAATTAAAATGCAATTGTTAAAACACATTTAGTTCACGTAATTTAATTGAGCTAAATAAAAATTTTCAATGCATGAAATTTTCAGCAAAGTTTTGAGCTGCAGAATCTTTTACAGTGCACTGTATATCTACAATACAATCACATTTGGCAATTTGTCTATTTCTATTTAAGACAAAGTTAATACATTACAGAAATCCATTCATCAATTCAATTTTCCTCTTGCAGGGTTTCTGCAGGTCTTAAAAAGTCACGTTTACAAATTAAAGTCCTAAATCAAAGCCAGAAGTCTTAAATTCATAAGGTTGTGGCATTAAATGTTGCATGCATTACTAAAAATGAAAATCACCCTCAGTATTTTTGCTTTGTATTCTAATATAAATATCTAAACATCCTTAAATCATGATACATTTAATTGAGATGCAAACTGAAGTTATGAAGTCTTGGAACAAAATTAAATGTTTTTGCTAAAAACAAGAACTAATATCTGTCCATGGGGAATGAAAACTTGTTTTGGCTTTGAACGAAGTTCATCTTTCTGAACCCACTGGCAGATATTTGCTCTTTTTAACCATAAACTGACTTCATTTTGATCAATTCATCAGAAAACAAGACTTATTTTCTGTCATTTTGCTTCTCAAGTAAATGTCTCTTGATTTAAGACTCTTAAGACATTTGCTCTGGAAAACAAGACAGAAACATTGAGAAAGAACAGCACTTTTTTGCAAAAAAAAAAAAAAATCAAAAGTTGAGAAAACTTCAAAGTTTAAGACAAACAGCTTCAGGAGTTTTCTCAACTTTTTGTTGTATAAACTGAATACAACAAGTTGAGAAAACTCAAAAATCTCCTGAAGCTGGTTGCCTTAAACTTGTTTTTACAGTGTATACAGTAAAAGTTATTTCAGTGTATTTGTTTGGAAAATGAATTAAAAAAGGAGTGTAAATCTGTTGGAAGTTGTATTTTCAAACTTTGCTAATGCAACTCGTTTACATTTCGAGAACATATGATGTATTGCATTTAACTTTATTCCTTGACTTGTCTTCACGTCTTAAATTAGCCTTCATCACACCTGCTGACTGTAACGTGTGTTTCAGAGTTGTCTACGCAGCGAGCGTGATTACGAGAGCGTGGTGCTGATGAGACTCAGACAGGCTGAAGAGAGGAAGAGGCTGATCGAGGAGATGAAGAGGCAGGAGGAAGAGGACGAGACGGCGTGACCTCAGTGAACTCCCACTGATCAATAAAGCCTTTTGATGAAGATTTGAAAGTGCTTTTCTGGCAAGTCCAGTCGTATTTATTTCTGTTTTCAGATCAATTCAGTTCAGATCAACTGTCTGTGTTGTAAAGTTCTTCAATTATGAAACGAGTTCAGTTTAGCTCTGCAAAAGACAATAGTGTGATTCTAAAGTAAAGGAATATGGGAATAAAAACTCCGTTTTTAGTGTTTAATTCTCTCTGGATTGAGTCAATGCAGAATGACATTGTTTGGACAAACAGATGATTATTATTATGATTTGTGAAATATTTTGCATTTAAAGTGTGATTGTTTCTTTAAAATAAATATTTTTTATCGGTTGCATTGACTCTGAGAGGTTTTAAAATGCTTTTGGTCTTCATCTGAATTGCTACTTTTTATCTCAACTTTTTTATTGCAATTATAAGTTTACATCTTGATTGTTTTTTGTTTGTTTTAAAAAACGTAATTGTGACTTTTTGTTTCACAATTCTGCAATTATGAGTTTATATCTCACAACTTTATTACAATCCTTATTCTGAAACACGTGAGAATTATGAGATAAAAAGTCGCAATTGCATTATTTATTTATTTATTCTGTGGTGGAAACAACAATTTTTTTTGTCCTAATATAAGAAACATACACAATATGCTTTTTACATTTTTTTTCCAGCACTTTCGTTATTATGATGATGTTTGAGATTTAATTTTCATCCATTATAATTTTTGGGTTTCTAAGAGCATTTTATAATGCTATATTTTCTTACTTAATTATGCATGTGACAGTGGACTTCTGTTTACTTTCTGCTGACTTTGTTTCTTGTGGCATCATCAGCCAATCCTGTGGCTCAAGAGTCATTAGTCACATGACACGTACAGCTCAGCTGATTGGCTCAGTCTTCAGCGATGGCAGCAGGTAGGTTGCGTTCTTTCTTTGAGATGAAAGTGAATGCCAGCAGATCTCAAGGTAATCTAGACATCCATTGTGACAGCCCAAAATTAAATGTATTATTTTAAAAGCAGTGTTACCACATTTTTCTGAAATGTTACTCATTTGGAACAATGTGCACAATCAATCATTTAAAGGACCAGGCTGAAACTGATTTCCTGTATTTGTGCTGTATTATGTGTGTTTTGTGCACATTCATCACTGCTGTGATTCATTGGCGTGTGGCACGTTCCTCTTGTCGTCTCCACATCATCAAACCGCTGTGATTCCAGTGAGTCTCTTTTCTTCAGCGTCTTCTCTCCTCGCGGCCGTCACATGGTTCTGTTTACTTCTGTGGGCTTTTCTTTCATGTTCCTGGAAAGAAGCGGAACACACAGAGTCCTGTTCACATTACAGCACAGGAAATACAATTACAGCCGCTGTCCTGAAGAAGTGTCTTCACCCGCTGTCACCCCACAGCTTCCAATCCGTGACGTTGAAACATAACTTCATTTCTAATTTAGATTTTTGTTTTGACATTTGTTTTATTTTTGCATTGAAATGTAGAGAATATAAGTGGATTTGATTTCTTAAAATATATATATATATATGAATGGTAATATAATATAATGCATCATTTACTCAAATTAAGTTAGATTTTTGGCCCTTCATAGCAGGGTTATTATGGTTAACTAAAAGTAAAATTAAAACCATTTAAAAAAATAAAAAATAATTACTGAAAAAATATATATAGAGAGAGAGAGATGTACTAAAATAACTAAAACTGAAAATAAAAATTTATAAAATAATAAAATTAATAAAAACTATATAGATAAATGAAAAGCACTAACTAATAAAAATGACAATAACACAACAAAACTACTAAAACTTCAACTAAAGTTATAGTAATATAAATGAATTTGATTTCTGAAAAAAAAATCCACATTTGGATATAGTGCATCAATTACTCAAATCAAGTTTGATTTTTGGCCCTTCATAGCAGTCATTATGGTTAAAGTAAAACTGTTAAAAAAAACATTGTTACTTGGAAAAA